>JAXQQM020068135.1:0-220831 GCA_034641835.2 Pinus albicaulis
GAGTGAATGAGGCTCCCAGAGGCAGAGGAGGCAGTATGATGGGAAGCCGTACAGGAGGATGGGGTTCATTGAGATGCTACAACTATGATTAAGAGGGTCATGTGGCCAGAGAATGTCCCCTACCCAGAAGACCGTGGTGTTCCCAGTGCTGCATGAACACACACACGACAGAGGACTGTCCTGAACTTATCAAGAAATGGGAGGAAAGAGCAAGGCAGAGAAGCACGAATCTGGTGAACGCAGAACCTAGAGGGACAGCGACTTCGTCCATGCAGAATGTAGCCATAGTTACATGAGGAGGAAATAAAACGGGGGAAGATGCACGTGAGAAGGATCCGATGAGGATCCCCGAAACAACTGATCAGGCCGGAAATGCAGAAGAAATATTTTCAGGAGGCTGTAGAAACTTTTGCCCAGCTGGGGGGAGACAAAGGTATTGAGTTACCTGTGAAGAAAGATACCGGAGAATAGAGTGCTACAGGGGCTCTGATCAAGGAATGGTTCCACCTATTTCTCAAAATTGTTGACAACGCTTCAATGTGGGAACAGCTCAAGCATACCCTAGAGGAAGTGTTGCAGGGGAACGCAGGAGCGATGGAATCCCCAGACCCAACACCCCAGTGTGTACAGCGAGTAAAGCAGAACAAAAGAAGAATGGGGAAAGAGTTCTGATTAGAAACGCAGGTTGCAGGGTTCCAGATCAGGGACACGATGCTCGATTTGGGATCCGATGTCAATATCCTCGGAATACTTGGGAAGCTTTAGGGCGACCACGACTGACTTATTCACCAATCCAACTCAGGATGGAAAACTAGTACTGCATTGTGCTGATTGGCAGACTTGAAGAAGTCAAGGTAGACATCGCAAGGGTAAAGACCTACACAGACTTCGAGGTCATAGATATTATGGGAGACAAATATCTGTACCCTGCATTGATAGGGATTGACTGGGATTTTGAAAACTATGCCATTATTGATCTCAAGAAGGAGTTAATGATTTTTGAAGATGGGGAAGTTAGAGTCACTTAGCCTCTAGACTCGTATCAAGGTCCGAGATATATAGAGAGAGTAGACAGCAGGGAAGATGCTCAGTTTTTGGAAAACCTCTATTAGATGACAGCAGGGAAGAGGGAGGATTACATTAACCCAATAGCAACTGGCTCCGTAAGCCGGTGAGGTGTCCAGAGCTCAGAGTTGGGCTCAAAAATAGCTTGGGAGGACTGGCAGCAAGGCGGGTATGAGACCATCACACGGAGATGCACCAATATTGCAAGAATCCATTGGATTGGGGCTAAGATAAGGGAATACCCCACCTTGTCCAACATGCAAGCAATAAATACCTTCATTGCAAAGGTAGAAGATAAAGTACCGGAGGAGAAAAGAATACCACACATGGACGTAGCATTACAATCCACCTCAGCCAGGTGGTGGAAAAATCACCGCAACTCCCTGTCACAGTGGAGTTGGTTTAAGGAAGACGAAGGACCTCGAAGTAAGCGAAGGTACCAAGGAAATTTTGATCCGAAAGACCATCTGAAAGGATGTCAGGAGCAGTGGCAAAGTGTGGGATATCCAGAGGAGCTGTGGGTATATCAGTTTGTCCACTCCTTGGATACCATTCCGCAAGCCTAGTACTTAGAAGAAGAGAGGAAGAGAGGGACCAGTTCCTGGCAGGAGGTTGCAGACAAATTTTTTCAGTGCTTCTCATTTAAGGGGAAGACAGACCCGATATCCCAAGCATTACAGGTCATAAAAGGGATATTGTTTTTCCCCGATCAGAGCACAGACGGGAGGCCATTGGTGTTGAACCCCGATGGCAGACACAAGTTGGCTTGCCAAAGGATTGAAAATGAGCCAGAGGATGACAATCTAGAGGATCTAAGGCACTTGTACTTTGAACAGACAGAAGGAGAGCGGAACATCAAAGAAGAGCCTACCACCGAAGGAATACATCTGCTTCTGCTGAGGACTAAAAAGCTAAACATCGGCACAGAGGAAAAACCCAAAATGGCTACAGTTGGGGACTACTGGGATGAGGAGTCAACGAAGGAAATTTTCAGTCTCCTCAAGGAATACGAAGACCTATTCCCTTCGTCAGTTGCAAATTTGAGAGGGATCAAAGGGGATATCAAAGAGATGAGGATTATATTGAAGCTGGACGCTAGGCCAATGAAGCATCAACCTTATCGGCTGAACCTGCAAATAAAGGAGAAAGTCAAAATGGAGATCGAAAAAATGCTGAAGGCGGGCCTGATTTTCCCTGTGGAAGAAGCAGAGTGGGTGAGTCCCGTTGTCATTCAAAATAAGAAGGACAAATCAGAAATCCGTGTCTATGTGGACTACCGAAGTTTGAACAACGCCTGCATCCATGATCCATTCCCCACCCCATTCAGCGACAAAGTACTAGACAATGTTGCGGGGAATGAGGCATACTCCTTCACCGATGGGTTCTCAGGATATCATCAGGTGTGCATCGCAGAAGAGGAAAAGAGGAAGACGACATTCACCACGGAGTGGGGGTCCTTTGCAAATCACATGATGCCGTTTGGGTTGAAGAACATAGCTGTCGTGTTTTCTAGGATTGTCATTGCTGCCTTCTGGGACTATATTCATAAGTTCCAAGAAGTCTACATGGATGATTGGACAGTCTACAGCTTGTTGAAGGATCACGCCACCTTGCTACGCATAATGTTCAACCGGTGTTAGCAACTACAAATTTCGTTGAACCTGAAGAAATGCATCTTCACGGTTCCATTCGGAACGCTCCTAGGACATGTGGTGTGTAGGTAATGAGTCTGTGTCGACCCTGCAAAGGTGGCATAATCGTCAACAAGGAAGCACCGGAAACCGTGAAGCAGTTGATATCACTACTGGGGCACACGGGCTATTACAGGAGATTCATCAAAAACTATGCGAAGATAACTGCTCCTTTGGAGAAGTTACTCTGGAAGTCAGAGGTGTTCCAGTGGACAGATGACTGCAAATTTTATCTCGAAACTTTAAAGGAGAAGCTGGCAACTGTGCCCATTCTGGTTCACCCAGATTGGGATAAGCAATTCCATGTGCATATTGATGCTTCCGATATTGCACTTGGGGCTATCTTAGCGCAACCAGGGGAGACGACAAGCGACCACCCAGTGTACTTTTCCAGCCGCAAGCTGTCTAATGTGGAGTGGAATTACACCACCACGGAGAGGGAGGCACTAGCAATGGTGTACTTGTTCCAAAATTTCCACCACTACCTCCTACGAGGTAAGTTCAAATTCTTCACTGATCACTCTGCATTGAAATACCTAGTCAATAAGCCAGTCTTGGAAGGCCGGATATGCCGATGGCTCCTACTCTTTCAAGAGTTCACCTTTGAAGTGATTGTCAAGCCCGGGAGACTGAATGTCGGGCCCAATCACTTATCTCGGATGGAGACTGGAGAGAATGAGGGCTCTCTCGATGATCAGTTGCCTGATGTTGATATTTTCTAGGTGGAAGCCATACCAGATTATTTGGCCGAAATCGCAACACACCTCGCCACGGGGTAGTTCCACAGCACTATACCCCGGTCTAGAAACGACATCTGGTCATCCGAGTTGATAAATACCAACTGATTGCGGGGTAGTTGTATAAGTTGGGGCTTGACGAGATTCTGTGGAGGTGTGTCCTCGACCATGAACACGAAGCCGTTCTGTGGGAATGCCATAGCGGCATCGCGGGAGGACACATGGGGGCAAAACCCACAGCCAGGAAAGTGCTCCAAGCTAGACTATGGTGGCCAACTTTCCATGCCGAAAGTAAATATTTTTTCAAGAAATGTGATGTTTGTTAGAGGACAGGGAAGCCCTCCCACAGAGACAAACTCCCACTGCACCCGGTGAATGTATTACAACCGTTCGAGAAATGGGCTGTCAACTTCGTAGGCCCCATAGCACCTGTAGCCAGACATTCAAAGGCCCGGCACATCATCACTGCCACGGACTACCTAACCAGATGGGCTGAAGCAGTGGCGATACGAGATTTTATGGCAGAAACTACAGCCTGGTTTATCTTTGAAAACATCATCAACAAATTTGGCTGCCCAAGGAGCTTAACCAGTGATCAAGGTACACACTTCATTAATGAAACAATCAAATCGCTATTGAACACCTTTATGAAAAAACATCACAAAATCAGCTCGTACCACCCACAAGCCAATGGCACTATCGAAGTGTTTAAAAAAATCCTCGAAAAAGGCTTGACAAAGATCTGCAATGCAAAAAGGGATGATTGGGATGAATGTCTGCCAGCCACAATGTGGGCCTACCGAACGACAGTGAAGTGCTTGACGAATCAAACACCTTTCCAGCTGTTGTATGGCCGTGAAGCTATGATTCCAGCTGAGTTCACCATACCGAGCCTTCTGATCGCCACATCCCTAAACTTCTCAGAGGAGGAATCACTACAGGAACGCTTGCATGAATTACAGGAACTTGACGAGAAAAGGTTCCTTGCCGAGTTTCATCAAAAAGTCCAGAAAGATAGGTAGAACGCGTGGCATGATCGCCACATTAAGAGAAAAATGTTCCAAGTTGGTGGCAAGGTTCTGCTATATGATAGCAGGTTTCAAAAATTTCCAGGCAAACTGCAGATGCGCTGGTTGGGACCATACTACGTCGTCGAAATCAAGGATTCCGGAGCAGTTCGGTTGGCTCAACTGGACGATACTGTTTTACCTGGATGGGTGAATGGCGCACGCCTAAAGCCCTACCATGACTAAGTTTCTTTAGTTTTCTTTCAATAACTCTCGCAATTGAGAGAATTCAGTAGAATAGAGTAGTTTAATAACTCTCTCGCACCCGAGAAGAGCGTCGGTAGTGTCACTTGTTCATGCATAGGTCGTCAATAACAGCTAGGTTGCGGGGACCGCAATGCAACCAATTGTGGTCGGGGAGGGGCGCGTCCAGCAGGCCATCCATGTAGGATAAGAAAACGTGTCAAGTGTCAGTCCCCATCATTTCGTCCAGTACTTGTGTCAGTCCGTAGGATCGCCATGATTTGCAAAATAAATTGCCATAATTAGAAGTAACCTTACAGTAATCATTTTTCCATAATTAGAAGTAACCTCAGCCGTCACGTCTGCCCATTTCCCCACACCACCGTTAGTAGATGTCAAAACACACCTCAGCAGGCAACTAATCACACGATTATCGCCACGAAGGACGCCAGCAAGAATTAATTAGTTATGGGGTCTCATTAACCTCACTCGTGCCGGTTAATTACATAGGTTGCATGCAGAAAAGAGCGAGAATGCCAGAGATTTCCGAGTTAGAAACATCTTAAGGAGCAAGGAAGGCTGTGAGCGCAGAAGAATAGGGAAGGTTGCAAGAGGTCGAGAGCCAGGGACATAGAGGTGAAGCAGTGATACAGATGTACCAGCACAGAGCAAATATGGCTAGAACAATCCCATCAGTTGTCGAGCCTGAGATAGATGGAAGAATTGTAAAAACGAAGTCACTAGTCAAGAAATATGATAGTGAAACTTTGATAGACTCGAACCTCAAAGACTGGTTCGAATTCCCGGCCATGAAGCGGCAAATGTATATGGAGGATTATCTGACGGAAGTTGGGAATCCTGCATCAAGAACACGACCAGAATTCTGGGGCCTCCGACAATCAACACTACTGAATCTAAGAGACTTGCCGGTATTTGGCACCACAAGTGCTACCATGCAGTGTACAAAATTCTTACTCAGCTGGATTCAGAATGGCTCATTGTGGTAAGGGAAGGATATCCCCATACGCGCAGAGGATATTTACCGGTTGACAAGATTATCACAAGAAGTTCGGGAAGTCTCGACCGTGTTCCAAACAATATCAAAGCGGGCTAGGAAGGACGAAGAGTAGAACCTATACACCAAGTATGGTACATAGTGCGGAGGCAAGGGAGCTAGGATAGACCTAATTGATCAGCCCAATATTAAAGTTACATTCTACCTCATCGCTAGAAAAATGATGAGGCACTATACGAAGGGAGAGTGCACCCTAGACACCATCTCGGTGGCCGAACACTGTATCTAGGGAACGTAGCTCAATTGGTGTTCATTCATTCTCCGCGATTTGTTCGAATCATGCGAGGACAACTATCAGAGAGTGACGGGATTCATATATGGGTACCTGATCATGGCCTTCGCCATGTGGAAATGATCCTGCCCCGGCAGGCAGACACCAGCTGAGATACTAGATAGCCAACCACTAGCAATGAAATACACTCCCTAAAGGGTATCCAGCAACCTAGGTTCGAAGGAGGCCAATGAGGAGGGATTCCGGGTGTGGTATGGTATGATGGTAGACGTGGTCACGAGCCAGCAGTAGATACCTGGGGTTCTGTCGGACAAATACATCAAATAGGTCTGGTTCGGGGTCACACACAACCACACTCTCCTTAGGCCAAAAGGTGCGCTGGCGATGAATTTTGAAATGACGCCCCAAAAGCTGCACATTGATGAAAACACCTTCCACTCAGAAGTCTACGGATGGCCAGGAGTCCAGATGGAGGGGCGGGAGGGGGAAGACGTCTATGACTTCGCAAGAATGATGGCTGCACCACTACCAAAAGAGACACTAGAGAAAATAGCAGCCAGGGTGACTGGACTGCAGCTGAATCCAGTCATCAATCGGCTAAATGAAAAGGTACACAATTTCAATCGTACTGTTCAAAAGATAGCCAATGTGTCTCCTGAATTCCATACCTTTGAAGAATTACAAGCCTCCCAGTCCACCTCACTCCCCATCACGACTCCTATTTTCACCCCATTGCCTAATATTGTGTTTACTACACCAACCCCAGCACCCACAACGCTGGTGCGAAAGTCAAAAGATGCAAATCCAGTCGCAATGCCAAAAGAAAAGAAACCCAGGGTGGAAGTCTCCAGCTTCCTGGTTGACCTCACTTGTGAGGATCAGCCACGATAGAGAAGCCGGGGAGTTCTGATCAGAGAAGAACCCCTCCTGGAGACCCCGATAACTAGCGAGCTTCCACCCCCCAACCCACTTTTTCCACTTAACTTTCAGAATATTCGTACTTCCACCACCTGCAATTACCAATCGCCACAATTCACCTTGTTTCGGGAACCTAACACCTCTGCCCCGTCCACTTCATCCGCCATCGTGTTCGACCCCGTCATCAACCGAGAAAGGACTAGTGGGGACCTCAGGACTGAGGTTAACTCGGGTACTGCAGAAGTACCCATGGTTAGCCAAATCCTAGCCCCCCAAGTCACATTTTTTGAACTTATCAGCCAGGTAGAGCAAGCTATAAAAGACAGATCTGACCAACTTCTAGTGCAGACTCTAGAATAGCCAGCTCACTCGACCCCCCCAGATACAGGAGCAGCTCCCGAATCGCGGCCCGACGTCAACATGGGCGATTATAGAAACCAGGCCAAGAATCCAACCCTACTGCCGTCACCAACAGAACATTCAGCCAAGTCGGCAGCCAGCTGGAAACCTTTACAGGCGAGGCTGCCAGAGCAGGGTACGTTAGGAGTAGAAAGCATGAAAACATGGGGGATGCCCCAATTTTTCCACTTCATATAGTGGGCAGCACAGGTGACCGATGGGCTCCATGCCGAACTTCAACAGAGATGTGAGCAGTAGCATCAACAACTCATTGTGCTTACTGAAGAGCGTGATTAGCTAAAAACTGAGAAGGGGGCCCTGCAGCAAGAAATTGCGATGGTGACTCGAATATTTTGGGACATCTGGCCCACTGTAGCAGCCTACGACACCTAGGTACCACCAATGGAAGTCCCAGAAGATGTTGTGGGTGACCGAACTATCCATGTCAAGGTAGCATGGGACAACCTTCGGTATGAGAACACTGACCTCAAAACAGCTCTAGCGGCCCACCCATCTCTACCAGACCCCCAGGTCATTTATGCCAACCAGATAATAGCAAGATAGGAACAGGTTGAGAGAGTGTAGGAAGCTTTGAGTATTTCAGCCCGAGAAGCATATGACCTACTGAAGGGTCTACAAGAACATACAACGACCTTGACTCTCAGGACCCAACCCTTGTCTCTACAGCTTCAAAAAATCAACCAAGAGATTCAGAATGCAAAAGACCCAGTCGGCCTTGATCCGCTATATGCCGCAGCAAACACCTTGGAAGTCCAGATTCAGCAGACAAAGGCCAGTTCAGCAACGGCCAAGCAAGCTCTCCGGGAGCTCAGGAAGCCTGTCATGGCAAGTTCTCAAAAGATGCAGCAACTGATCACTTAGGCTAGTACACAGGTCTCAACCGTCTTTGGCAAGCTCCCGACTGAAGGAGATGAGGAAGTTGTCACTCGAATCCCAGCTGCAACTGACCCAATTATGCAGGAGTGGTGGGAGGTTGTAGCTTCCTTCCAGGAACTCAAGGTCGTGGCCCTTGCAAAGGTCCCAGAGTTGGTGCCCCTGTTTGAGCAGAAAGAGGAGGGACGAACAGCAGAACAAGAGACAGGAACAATCAGAGCCATGGAGGTGGAGACAATGATCTGCGATTAACTTGGGATGAGTCAAGAGACTGTGGTCGGGGCTTGTTGGTTCCCTTGTTTTGAATTTTTCATGAAGACAGATTTTGGGTTGCGGATCGGCACGTGGCAGGTGCAACAACGGTAGGAAGCGGAGCTACCGAGGTTGCGAAGGAGTAGGAGATAGGTGACGAGGTTGGCGCAAACAAGTGCAGATGAAGGAAAGATGTGGAAAAGGACAGAAAATTGAACTCTTGTTCAACAGGAAGAAGCCGAAAGTAGCCGAGTGAGAACACAAGAGAAACTAACAGTTGCACTAGCTGGTGAATAAATAGGTCATCACCCAGCAGAAAAAGGGTTAGAAGGAAAGGTAAGAGAGAGAGATTAGAGTTGAATGAGGCGGAGGAGCAAATGCCACAGGAGAACTCTGCCCTGGTCTTGACATCATTGTATTTCCTGTGTCCCCATAGGTCTGTTATTTTTGTAGTATCTCTCTCTATCCTACGGGACCTTTGTAATTGAATCTGGAAGCTCATGCTGCCGAGTGATGTAACACTTGATCTTGCTGAATGTTTATGAATATATATGAAGGTTGAGGGTATATCATATGTCTTGAATGTGTTGCCTGATTCCTGTAGCACTTTAAAATTTTAATTGCTTATTATTTGCATGATGTTCTGAGAGATCTTCTATATACAATGTTATGCATGCGTACGATTCTACGTTAGCTTTGAGTTGCGGATCCATCTACTGATACCGGTATGTTCCCCTCCTTCATGTGATCGCAGCACGCCTTGGTTGAGACTCTCTACTCTCCGGAGTAGGGTGAAAATGCCGGTGTGGTGCTAGACTACAACAGACTCCCTTGTTGTCTCAATCCCTGAACCTGGGTCTTGCCCACGAGACCTGTTTCCTTGCTAACATACCAATTTACCCCAGTGGGGCCCATAGTTTGATGTTTCATCTCCTAAGATTAGGTTTTTGGATGTTTATGGTTTTCCATTGTTTCTCAATAATAAATAGGACTTTGAGCCTCATTGTAACACAATTCAAAGGCCTATAGCCGCCACGTCTCTTCTCAGAGATAAGCTACCAACACCCTAGCTAGTTTATTTCCATTCTATCTATAAGAATATTTCAATTATGTGATATTAATTAAATGAATTATTATTTCTATTTCATATTTGTGTTTATCTATATTTTTGTATTTAATTTTGTTCCTGCATAAGTTCGGATAAACCAGGATGTAAGAATAAAAACAATAAGTAGAATAATTCAATTGAGGAATAAGAGGCATTACAAACCCAAGACAACACTGGGATTGGTACCAAATAGAAGAAGCAAAAGAAGAAGAATCAATTTCCGTACAATATTTTGGGGATGATAATATTAATCATTAGTGTCATGGATGGGATTCATCAATATTTTGGCAACAACCTAATCGTCAACTAGTTTTATTGACGAACCCTTTTTGGCCCAACAACAACACATGGTTGCAATTCCTCAACCACCTTAGCATGGGGGCAGTGGGGTAAACTCTTCTAATTCCTTGTCTTCTATGAAATATATCTTTATGGTTAATTGATACATCCGATTACAAACCAGGGAAAATAATTATGACAATCATGAGAGTGGAACTTCTACCTTAGAACCCATGACCCAACCTCCACAAAATGTTCAACTTCATTTTGATAATACATCACTAAACACTATGACCCACCCACCTAAGGGTTCCCTTTGAAAGACTACACATAATCATAATTCTTAGGCTTATCACAACTATGGTATTGTTGAGGATCTTTCCCAAGCTCCAGTTATTATGTCTACATTAGAAGTGTTGCAAATTTTCCAATGCAACATAAATAAATTTTGTCTACCATCAGTGGGGTGGATCCCTTAGATTTAAATATCATGACATTCAATCCTTCTTTTGGAAATCTAATCTTCCACATAATTTGGTGTTCGAGATAATGATCCATGTTTTTGGAAAATACATTCATAGGAAAATTTTGGATGAGAGGGCATCAACTTGGATCATGTCGTCGAAGTGTTTAAAAGCTCTTGGTTCCCCGACATGTTTGCACCTAGATTATTATTGAAGGCTTTTGATGGGCACTGTAATATTCCCAATTTTTCCACAAGATAATTGGAATATTAGAGTGCTTAATAAACTTAATTAATTAAGTAAATAAGAGGGTGGAGGTACCCACAAACCCCAAATATAAATAAAATCCACTTTTGATGTGTGTATGTGGATATTTCAGATCTAGATCTACATAATGGAGTAGTGGAGCCCCTACTTAATGTGAAAGGAGTGGAGATCATGTCTCATTAATGAGAAAGATGATGGAGGTTGAAGCAGTCAACTAAGATCATGGAAGGAATCAAATATAAGATCATAGAGCATTCATGATGAGATGATGGAGGAGTAGTACATTTAATGCACAATGATAGAGAGGGTGATCATTACATTCACACATGATGGAGATCATGGAGACAATGAAGTCAACATGGAGACCTATGTCCACATGTATAGCGTAGTTATGAGGTGGGCCAAGGCATGGGAAGGTTTACAAACTATATAATGAAGATGAAGGCAACATTAGAGGCATGCTTTTGGATTATTGTTTTGTGATATTTTTAGATCTGGATTTGTCATTTGACATTCCATGCACTCTTATGTTGTTTAGCTAAGTCTGTAGTGTTGTTTAGTGAGGGTGATCTCGAGTGGGAATCCCACCTCTTTCCTTGAGTGACCTCAAAGGAAGAGTGTTTTCACTACATTCATCATTAGGAATTGGGGCCATAATATTTCTAATTTCTGCAGAACATCCATATTCAACAATTGCACATTTCTGAAGATCAGTTTGAGAGGAGGAGGTTATCCTTCAATATTTCACTTGAGTAACCGATGAAGGATTCATCCAATCACCTTGAGCTTCAAGATCAGCCTTCCAGTGCTTCAGATCTATATCAAGCATTAGGCCTTCTATTATTCATCTTCCAGCAGTAGCATTTCCATAAGGAATTACGAACTCCATTCTTGTAGATCCAAGGGAGAAGGGAAGTTACAAGCATTTCAGCTAGTAATCCAGTGGAGGACCATTCCTTCACATTGTATGCATTATTTCCATCAGTATTGAGCTTCATAGCCATATTTTTCAGTAGGATAGAGAACCTCCTTCCTTTACAACGTAGTTTTTGTGAGAATTTGTGTAGTTGCAACTGCAATCTTCAGAGAAGGATTGAGGAGCTAGATCTTGAGCTTCTAGCTTGAGGATCTAGTGAAGGGATTAGCCCTTCAAGCTTATATCTGATCTTGTGACATATTTCAGCCATATATTTGTTAGAACTAGCTTCAAATCTGCATAACCCAGTAGACCAAGGATCAAACCCCAAGAGGGTAAATTCCAATCTCATAGATCTGGAATTTCCTTTCTGGGTTATCTTAGGTTACCCTTTTTAGCCAACATCTATATTTACATCATCAGCTGAAGGGACAACATAGTATTGCTTCTTGCAGCTCTCCAGTTACACAGTTCTTGTTTTGACATGTTTTCAGCGTCATTCTAGGCCATCTCCATGGCTAGATTACCTCATATTTTGTACATTGTTGTAACTGAAATCCATATTCACATAATAAAATGGCTCAGATTCTCTATATATTTTGATGTGTCTTTAGATTTATTTTTTACTTTGCTGCAGTTCCTATATTGTGTTTTAGTATTACTACATTCTTCCTTTTGAGATATTACAGTGGAATCAGAGCGTGATCTTTGGCTCAGCTTGTGGATATTATTGACAACATAAGAAAAGAAAATAGTAGAGATCTACTATGGAGGGATTAATTTTTTCCTCATATTTTTATATATCTATAAAGGATCTCTCCAAAGGGATCAATGAAACAAGAAAAGAAAGGAAAAGAGAAACCTTAAGAAGGTTTCAAGATGAAGAAGGTCCCAGTACTTCTTTTCAGCGACAAAGAAGACCGGAGAAGCAAAGAGCTTCACATTATTCCACTAGATCCACTTTCTTTGAGAAAGAGTACTGGTCTGAATATGATTAAGGATTGGGGCATGAGACCCTAAGTAAATATCTGTTCGAGTATAAGTCACAGCCAAGAGCATTGAAGGAGAATCTCTCTCTCCAAAAGTTTGTGCAACTCAAAGAAGAGAGTAGATCTGGAAGCAGCAACAGAAGAAAGAGGCATAGATTCTTCTTGCCTACATTTAATGGATCTTCCACAAGCACATTGAGGGCTTGGAGGGAAGAATTATTTTAATTCTTGTTGAAATATCTTATATCAGAAATAGAGGCTGTGGAGTTTGCAACGCTGCACCTAGATGGTGAAGCAAGAGATTGGTGGTTCAGTCACTTGTCACACATGAAAGTGTCTGCCTATGCAGATTTTATTCAAAGACTAAAGAAGAGATATGGTAGAAAGAAATTATAGAAATCCCACATATTTTCATCTCCCATCATCAAGGAGATAGTACATGAAGATTCAAGAGAATATTTCCTCATTATCACTCAGAAGGAGGAGCCTCTACCACCACCAGCTGCAGATGTACTTACATCAAGAGGAGGATAACTTGCATCTTTGCAATATGTTCTTGAGTTCTTGAAATTTGGATCCCCATGCATTACTCATGAGATGCATGATGAAGAGGAGAAAGATACCAGCGCTGGTACAACTGTAGTGATGGAGCCATCACTACCAGCAGTTGGAGGGACTATTGTTCCGGTTGAAGGAACTCTTGTGGTATTACAAGAGGTTCCCACACATCAGTTGGTCCAAGGTATGTAACCACTTTCATCTCATATTTTTTTAGTACCTCTTATTGAAAATTATGGGGACATGCCATCAGGGCTTTTGCATGACCAAGGGTTAGAACAACATGCTGATTTGGAGAAGCATCATATCATTGCGCAGAGGACCCTTGATTTAATCAAGGAAGAGATAAAGAACCATCCTATTTTTTTATTGATGAACTACATTCACCCCTTTGAGTTGAAGTGTAGACTTTTAGAAGGTTGGATGAGTATGATCCTATGTACAATGGTTGGCTATGGGTTCAGCATTATGCCTTGCTTTGAGACAACACATGTATCACCTTGCAGATCTACAATGTTGTTAATGAGTAGCGGTGAGAAGAGGAGGACCCATTCCTTATTGGATCAATCATATGTAAGCTTCATTCATGTAGAAATGGAGAGAAATATGATAGATAGTAGACATATTGATATGAGCAATCTTTTCCCCTTTCAAGATGGATCTTTCTCAATGAGAATCTCACAACTCAAAGAGAAACTTCTACCTACAACATATCCAGAACCTTATTGGTTTTGGAGGGCCATTGATGAGAAAAGGATCTCATGGAGAGATCTCATTGGTGTTGCACTTCAAAATATCATGGAGTGCAAAGTTCTTCAACAGTTTGAGGAGGTTGGTGTCCTACAGTGGGAGGATGCCAAGTTTTTGCAGAATGGGATCCATCATCCACATTGGGATGAATGGTTTATGATATGGAGAAAAGGGTTTCCAAACCACTTTCAGATCTATGATACAGGGCAGCAAGAAGCATGGTTGTGTTGGTTACTCTTGGATGAGTATGGTTACCACCTAATGGATCATATTTTTCTAATTCATGCCTTGCACATCACTAGAAGAATGCAGAAGAAAAAGGCATGGTTACTTTGGTTGTTGATGAGAGAATTTGGACACCACATGGTATATCTTATGTCATTGTATTTAATCTTGTTTTGGATATGTCTCATGTCTTTACATGTATTTCCGTTTGGGATGTATCTCATGTTCATGTATGTACTTGGGTTTGGGAGAAAGTATAACTCTCACATGATGTGGCATAATGGAGCTTGTTTGTATTATGTTGATGGGACATTTCACATGTCCATTACTATATTGTTTCTCTATGACTTTCATCATGATGATGTAAGGTGACAGCAAGAATCCTTGTTGCTATGGTTACTATTGGGAGTGTATGGACTAAATTTATCCCTTACATTGCATGACACTGTTGGAGGATGGAAACATGAGGCCTTACAACGTGGGCTTCTGTTGGGGGATTATGGTCATTGTACATGGTATAATGATGAAGTGATGGGGAAGCAACATGCCTTGTTAAGGTGGCTTCTCTTGAGATAATATGGTCACTACATTTGGTGCAATGATGATGTGGTATGGCAGCAAGAGGCATTACTGCAGTGGCTTCTATTGAAAGATTATGGCTCTCACATTTATATTGATGCAAATTTGGCATGGCAACAAGAAGCATTATTGTTGTGGCTTCTTTGGAGAGAGTATGGCTCTCTTGTTTGGTTTTGTGAGGATCTAGCATGGCAGCAGAAGGCTTTGCTGCATTGGTTGTTATTAGGAGAATATGGTTTGACATTGTTCATGTTTTCCCATATGTATCTACTTCTTGTTTTTCACTATGTTGATGTGATGTTTGATTCCTACATGGCCAACAGGGCTAATGATGAGATCATTGATAGATGCAATCTACTATATGTATCATGGGTTGGAGAGATAGTTCATGAGTTGGGACTTTCCACTTTGGGAATGAATCACTTCATTTTGTGTGTCTCATGTATAGAGGAAATATTTGGTCATCATATGGTTGCCACTTAAAGATTCATTGATGAGGATGGGTGTCTAACTTTTCAGTTGGAGGCCATTCTAGAAATTATAGAGAGGTAGATTTGGAGCTGGGGAGGATTGTAATATTCCCAATTTTTCCACAAGATAATTGGAATATTATAGTTCTTAATAAACTTAATTAATTAAGTAAATAAGAGGGTGGAGGGACCCACAAACCCCCAAAGATAAATAAAATCCAATTTTGATGTGTGTATGTGGATATTTCAGATCTAGATCTACATAATGGAGTAGTGGAGCAACTACTTAATGTGAAAGGAGTGGAGATCATGTCTCATTAATGAGAAATATCATGGAGGTTGAAGCAGTCAACTAAGATCATGGAAGGAATAAAATGTAATATCATAGAGCATTCATGATGAGATGATGGAGGAGTAGTACATTTAATACACACATGATGGAGAGGGTGATCATTACATTCACACATGATGGAGATCATGGAGAGACAACGCAGTCAACATGGAGACCTATGTCCACATGTACAACGCAGTTATGAGGTGGTTCACAAACTATATAATGAAGATGAAGGCAACATTAGTGGAAGGCTTTTGGATTATTGATTTGTGATATGTTTAGATCTGGATTTGTCATTTGACATTCCATGCACTCTTATGCTGTTTAGCTAAGTCTGCAGTGTTGTTTAGCACAAGGTGTTCCTGAGTAGGAATATCACCTCTTTCCTTGAGTGACCTCTAAGGAAGGGTGTTTTCACTACATTCATCATCAAGCATTGGTGCCACATTGTTCCTACTTTCTGCAGAACATCCATATTAAAAAATTTCACATTTCTGAAGATCAGTTTGAGAGGAGGAGGTTGTCCTTCAATATTTCATTTGAGGAATAGGTGAAGGATTCATCCTATCACCTTGAGCTTCAATATCAATCTTCCAGTGATTCAGATCTCTATCAGGCATCAAGCCCTCTATTTTTCATCTCCCAGTAGCAGCATTTCCATCAGGAATTACGTAGTTCATTCTTGTAGATCCAAGGGATAAGGGAAGTTACTAGCATTTTAGCTAGTAATACAATGGAGGACCATTCATTCACATTGTATGCATTATATCCATCAGTCTTGAGCTTCATAGCCATATTTAATAGCAGGCTAGAGAGCCTCCTTCCTTTACAGCGCCATTTTTGTGAGCAGTTGTGTAGCTTTAGCTGCAATCTTCAGAGGAGGATTGAGGAGCTAGATCTTGAGCTTCTAGCTTAAGGATCTAGTGAAGGGATCAACCCTTAAAGCTTAGATCTGATCTTGTGACATATTTCAACCATCTATTTGTCAAATCTAGCTTCAGATCTACATAACCCAGTAGACCAGGGATCAAAACCCAAGAGGGTAAATTTCCGATCTCATTGATCTAGAATTTCCTTTCTATGTTATCTTGGGTTACCATCATAGAGCCCAGATATAGAATCTTGGCATCATCAGAGCTCCAGATTTCTGTAGATCTACATTTCCCTTTTTAGCCAGTAGCTATATTTACATCATCAACTGAAGGGATAGCACAATATTGCTTCCTGTAGCTCTCCAGTTACGCAATTCTTGTTTTGGCATGTTTTTAGGGTCATTCTAGGCCATCTCCTTAGCTAGATTACCTCATATTTTTCACATTGTTGTAATTGTAATCCATCTCCACATAATAAAATGGCTCAGCTTCTCTGTATATTATGATGTGTCTTTAGATTTATTGTTTACTTTGTTGCAGTTCCTATATTGCGTTTTAGTATTACTGTATTCTCCCTTTTGGGATATTATAGGCACATATTGTAGCCTCGAGGGGTATTTTCCACTTTACCTATAGAGGTAGTGGGGAAAATTATCTCTGTTGAGGTTAGGGTTATCAACCATTAGATTATAACCTCCTTCTTAGGTGAAGCTAGTTTACACTATGACTATTGTTGTGTCTTCAATATTTCAAATCGCGATGTTCCCCCATGATGGTAAGATAGTCACGATTGACCAATTATGTTTTTAAAAGCCTGATATTTAATTTCATGATAGTTAGTCGACCTCATTTGCAGATGATTCCACCACTCTTGCTAAGAGTATTTGGGGTGGGAATGTTCAAAGGCTCATCATTGATGAGCGCATTTCCCCTTGCTTAGTTGGACCCATTTCCATCTAATTCCATGTTTAAAATGATCTATTATATTTCATTTATGTATACTGTAGACCTCTTGATCCCCGAGAACTATCTAGGTAAGATTATTCTCATGGGGGAACAATGCCACCTATTGTGGAAGTAATCACCTCTTTAGTGGTCCCACCACCACTCTATGACAATGGTGAAAAAATCTATCCTAATATAGAATATGATCAAGATATTTTGGCCACACAAGCCATCACTCTATCACTTTCACATGAATCTAATTTTCCTTTAGATAGGGTCATCTTGGGCGTCACAACTACATAAGATAACCTAAGGGATATTATGCCTCATGATGCCTATACCTTCTCAAACTTTGAAATTATGGAGATTATCACTCAAAATATTGAATCGACCTAACGGAAATGTCTTATGTCTTCTCATGCAATACTGCCCTTGGACCAAGTCAATTCAAGGATCTCTAGCATTGAAATTTCCACCGGATTATCCTTGTCGAAGAATGTCTCATACCCTCTTCCTGTCTTGGTCGTCACTATCAAGGAGTTGTCTTATGCTCATGAGACCATTCACCCTTTATGTTCTTGATTTATTCATGATAATTCTTTGGTTATTGGATATCCATGGAATCATCAACCTTTAGGAATGTGGAAATTTAACTAGATGTGGCATCACCCCAAGATGGTGTGTCATATGTTTCCAACAACTACACATGAGTTCATACATGTAGATTGGAATTTGTTGTTTCCCCTCATCAATTTTCTAATAAGGTTTGAGGTTAAGAAAGACAGCTCATAGGACCCCCATTGGGTAAGCACAACAGGGTAAAATGAATTTTATGCACATGCACACATTATCATTTAATGTTCGAGCACCTTCAGGGTGGATCTTCATCCATTCCCATCTAACCACCCCCCAAAATAATTTCGGGCGGGGGGGGAGGGGGGTAACCTGCAGGGGTGATAAGTGAGCACTACCCCCTGAGTTAAAAAGTAAAATTGGTGGGCCCACTGATCCAAAAGCCTAGAGTCATTCTAGGGGGTAATCTCTAGATATGGTCTCCCTCTATCCCACCCTCTAGAGGATGGTGGGTACCACATGCCATGTGGGCCAATCCGCCGACACCAATTCAAGCGATCTTGTGTTTGAAAGGTAAATGATAACTTGTCTACCCTCGCTCCTGTCCACCTGCCCCCTGTCATAATCCAATCCCATATACGGTTGTGTCCCTCTATGAAATCAACCCACGTCAACTGACTGTTTCCCTCTCTCCATCTATAAAAACCCTTCCCACCTCACATTTTTGAAAATGCATGCTAGTTCTCGGTGCAAGCTCTCCCGTCAGTTTTTTGTCCAAAAACATTGTTCGAGCTCTCAATTGGCACAAAACCTCCTTTCAAAATTGTTTTCAATCTACTCTAAGACATTTAGGTAACCATTCAGTCCCCTCCAACTATAAACCATTCAAATATTCATAAAATATAAAGGAGGTGGCTCCTAAGAGCCTTAAGGCCCGTGAGGCCAAACTCTCCTCCACTGTTGACCCTCTCATGTACAAGGAGGCACAAATTCTCGACCCCTCCTATACCTACCACCTTGTTGACCTACGTTTCAACCTATATGGTAACCACGTCAGGGGAGAATACCCATTTCAGGTGGTCGACTCAGGCTTATACTACCAAATTGCACCCCTTTTGCACCATTTTATCGAGTTTATCTCCTGGCTGACTACAACTTACATAGAGGAGATTTTTTTCTCTTCCTCTAAGGCCAAAATTTGTGAAGTAACTCCAGAGATAATTCAAAAATCCTTACTTTACCCTAGCTCTCCCGAACCCCAAAATTTTACAAAAGCCACATTGGTTTATCATTACTTCACCCGTGTAGCTAATGAGCAGCAATAATTACTGCAAATGGTCTTGGCCTATCGCCTACAGTATTTTTCTATTGCTGATAGTTTCCCCATAACCCTCTTTTCAAATCCCATTCAGCCTCTTCTATCTCTAATTTCCCATATGTTGGGGGATGATTATGCCAATATAGCTAGTAAGTCCACTCTAGGTTTCTTGAGGAAAATGATGTAGTTTGGACATTTATTTGACGTTCATGCTTACCTATCTGGGGCCATAAGATTTCAGCTACACCATTTTCCTACCACCTCCTTCTTCCGATATTATTCATTGTTATTCTTTTTGTTTTTGTACACTCATGTGGATGAGTTTGGGTGTCTGGGTCTCAGCTTTGTGGCCTCCAACAAACAAAGGAAATATGTTGTTGGGCCGCGAATATGACCACTTTTTAACATTTATTTCATCCATTTCTACTCTTCTTTATCATGTAATTTATCATAATTTATCATATAAATCTATTTTATAATTATTTATGCTCTTATGGATAAATATTATTTCTTCTCCTTTATTTTTAATAAATTGATGATTATTATGCATAATTTTATCAATGATGGTTTATTAATATATTTTATAACAACACTCACCATTTTAGCCTCCAAGATATTTCCTAGATTGCAGATTTTATCTCCAACACATCATTCAATCCTCCAACTCAAAAATTCGCTGGAATAAGAAGTGACAGTTTTGCGGTTGATATTCTGGGCAAATGGAGAAGAATCTGGAAAATCCGGAACATGGGTTTTGTCCAGAACGGACCAAATTAACTTTTGTAAAGAATGGTTTACCCAAATTCCACATGTGTTGAGAGAAACAGAAGGTTCTTTGAGCACAATTTTCTCAGATTTACTGTTGCGGTCATCCTCCAAATTATCTCAACTGCAAATCCAAATTCGACTTGCTCTTGTTGAAAGATTGATGGAAATATATTTTCTGGTTGATCAAATTGTTGGGAACAATCCAATATTGTTATGAGAGATCATATTTGCTATTTACTTTCTCCTCTTTCTGATTATAAAAGGAGAGCATGTATTATGTATTGAAGGAGGATGAGAGATGGAGAGATTGACTGTTTGTAAATGCTGTTATGCATGATTAATACAAGAACGTGTTGTTGTTTAATTTCTTAGTTCTGCAATAGCCCAGCGACGTTTCACTGGTGGTTGAGGGCTTGGCCCTGGTGGATCGATCCGCTGTTTGTATTTCTACTCTTTTAATTATCGTTATGTGATAATTGTGATTGGTTTTATTACATTTGTAAAGTTAATTAAGTTGTTGTTGAATTATTTATTACTGTGTTGCGTTAATGAATTGCATTATTGTTCCATTTCAACAAAAATCTTAATTTCGATATTATTGATCTTGTTATTGCTTATAAAGCTTTGTTGTTCAATATTTGCTCCATTTTATATTCCATTGAATTGCTTAATAACGTTTTTTGTCGACAAGGTTTGGTGTTCAACAGAGTTCGTTAGTTGATTTCATTAAGTTAAGATCTTATTCATTAGTTAGTATTTGTTGTTCAATTCCAGAGTGCTGATTATTTCCAATTCATTAGTTTCAGATTGCAGAAAGATTTTTTATTTACATTGTTACAGTTTTATGTTTATGCACATAGCCATTCAATTACAGATTGTTGTTCATTTCTAATCCTTGCTTTTAAAAAGAGTTCTTCTTTGTTTACTTTCAATAGCAGCCTTAGTTCAATTTCAATTTCCTTTTGATTGCTTTAAAGCAGGATTTTCAACTGTAGAGAACACTGGTTATTGCTTCCTCGTTCCCAGATTGATTGTCTTGTTCCAATTTGATTTCAATTGCATCAATTTGTAGAGGAATGAGTTATTGCTAATTTATCCTTGATTGATGTTTGCTGAGTGAATAGTTGGATTTCAGAGCATTTGAGTTTATGTTGTTGTAGTTAGATTTGTTTTTCAAGCATCCGTTTACTTTTTCATTTGAAACATTGTACTACATCTTGCAAGGCATTACTCTTAGATTGAATTGCTGCCTCAGACAGAGTACACTCTTGAAATAAAAAGTCGTTCCCGGATTGATAATTAATGTAGGATAAATAGGCGTTAAAAAGACACCTTTTATACCTCAACATTTTGGCGTCGTTGTCGGGGAGAGTGTATGCCATTTAGAAGGAGTGATGAACATTTGACCTTTTTTTCTGCTTGGAAAGAATTGGGTATTAAAGACGGAAGGTAAGAACCTGCGCACCGAGCAAGGAACATACTTGCTCACAGCCAGCTTCACAGCAGAATTGGGTAAATTTCTTTCTTTAGATAGGAATGAAGGCTTGTTTTTTTTGAATGAATAGAAAAGCTAAACAAGACAAAATTTCTCCCAAACATGAAAAACCTAAGGGACCGGTGACCCTTGGGAGAACGAACTTTATTGACGAAATTCTTAAGAAAGCTGAATCTCAGCCATCAACAGGCCCTAGAAAAGTCACCTCTAGACAACCTACTAGCTCCCTTCAGGCCACAGAATCACCATTTGTAGCCTTTGCTAAGGTACATAGCCAAACAAAAGAGACTGAGCAAGATTCCCAAGAAATTGAGAATTCTCGCCCAATTTTGTTTACAAGAAGGGAAGTTGGCTTCTCATACCCTACTATTTATCAACATGCATTTTTCAAATTTGGGTATGTACATACTAGAGGCCTTATTTTGGAAATGGATCCACTGGGAATACTCTTATACATAAGCATATTCGATTTTCAAAGAAGACTAGATTAGTGGATAAAATAAAATAAATAAGGAAATAAACACATTTTTTTTATTATTTTATTTTTGTAAAAATAGTTGTTTTTGTTGCAACACGCTGTGGAAATCAATATCAGTGATAAATATTTTAATCTATTTTTATATGTAGATGAATTATATTGAAAATAAAAATTCTACAAACACTCATATCCCTTTTTATCACCAATATGGAAAAATTTCTTGAATATCATATTTTTTTTTGGCTTGCAGGCTTGATGAAATTTCTGAAAACACAGTTGGGACAGTCATGTTTTGGGGGACAAAAAATGAATATTTTTAAAACTTGTTTCTATCCTAAGTATCCCTTGATGTCTACTTTCCAACCCAATTTTAATCACTCCATTTGGATTTGAAACGGAAAAGTTAGAACCAAAACATTGATAGGGATTCTAGTAGGCAGCTCGGGAACAGAGTTGGGACAGTCGGTTTTTGGAGGCCTAAATGAATATATTTTTAAAACCTGTTTCTATGGTAGATTTCTCTATGAATATAGTTTAAAATTAAATTTGAAACACTCGATTTTGATATCGTATGAGGAATTTATGACCAAAATACTGACTACCTATCATAAATCAGCACTCTTGAAACTCTGTTTTCTCAGCTATTCACTAGCGTATTTGACCCATCAATTATTCTTGTCTTAAAAACTTGTGTCTATTGGAGATAAATAAATGAATCTAATTTAATCTCTAATTTGAATTGGTTCAATCCGCCATCAAATGAAAAATTTATGCTTGAAATATCAACTGTTGGTCTGAGCTGGAAAATTGAAAATGACTCTATTATGCAGGTTGTTCTAAGAAAATTTAACATACCATTACATGAAATTTTTAAAACCTGTTTGTATTGGAGATAAAAATTTTAATTAGCTCTCATTTGGTTTTGGAATCACTCAAATCGGACGAAAAACAAAGAAGGTAGGATTAAAACACTACTGGTTAGTACAGTCGACCACTGCTCTCACGCAGGTGACAGATAAAATTTGTTTTATTTTTACGTGGATTTTTTCTACAGAGTAACTAATTGTTAGTTTTTTGTATAATTCTTGGATTATGGGAGCCCGATCACCTCTCTTTATCCATTATTTAATGTTTTATTGCAGGTTGACACTCGTTTTTTGCAGGTCTTAGGAGAACAAAGAAAGTCAATTTATGGATGAGCGATTCTTGAAAAAATTTTAGTAAAACAAAGGCATTTCATCTAGTTCATTACCCAATGGATTCATAACAAAGGAATGAAGAATTGGTTTCCATTTGAAGATTCATGTCACTGCTACCAAAATATTTTTAAAAAATGATCTTTCTTAATAACTTAATAAAATGTTGTTTCTTTTCTGATTTCTTTTATGTTTTTTTGTTTCAGGTGTTGATCTCTTCAAATTTTAATTTCCGCTTCAATGAAAATTGAACAATAAGGACCCCACCATGCAAGTTTCAATTGCAGAAGACAATTCTTTGGTAGCACCAATTCTGTAAAAAAATTATTTTTTCTTGAAACCTGTACATAAATTTTCCTTTCTATTTGATTGAATTTGCTTGACAATGGATTGCACATTAGCTTTGTTCTTTCCTCTATTTTTTTTTTCTTTTTTGTTTCCTACAACATCTTTGCATGCTTGTATTTGTTTGTTGTTCCTCTTAAAGAACAACTATTGTTCCTCTTAAAGAACAACAGTCGTTCCTCTTAAGAAACAATGCTTTTGTGTGTTTATTTTTGTTGTTCTTTTCAAAAGGAACAACATTTCTGTTGATTAGTTTTGTTGTTCCTTTCAGAAGGAACAACACTTTTGCTGCGTGTTTTTGTTGTTCCTTTCAAAAGGAACAACAGTTTTGTTGTTCCTTTCAAAAGGAACAACACTTTTGCTGCGTGTTTTGTTGTTCCTTTCAAAAGAAACAACACTTTTGCTGCGTGTTTTGTTGTTCCTTTCCAAATGAACAACATTTTTCTCGCTTGTTTTTGTTGTTCCTTTCAAAAGGAACAACATGTTTTTGCTTATTGTTCTTGTTGTTCCTTTCCAAAGGAAAAACATTTCCGCTAATTGTTTTTGTTGTTCCTTTCGAAAGGAATAGCATTTTCACAGAGTGTTTTTGTTGTTCCTTTCGAAAGGAACAACATTTTTGCAGATTGTTTTTGCTGTTCATTTCGAAAGGAACAACATTTTCGTAGATTGTTTTTGTTTTTCCTTTCCAAAGGAACAACACTTTTTGAGTGCATTTTTCTTGTTTGTGAACAACATTTCTAGGAATTTTCTGAATTCTTCATGACTCTTTAAAAGGCAAACATACAATTTATGCAATGATGCACAAATTAGAGGTTACTGGAATCAACAAATCAAGAGAAATTGTAATTTTTAAGAAATTGTTCTATAGTGATAAGAAAAGGAAAGGACACAACCATCTATATCACTTTGTTGTCTTTATTTTCACTAAAATTAATATGATCGGTTATCTTTATCATGTTGGTTCTTCCCTAAATCTTCATAACTCTCTTTGATTTTTATTTATTGAATAAGAATAAGGGCATATTTTCTCTATTGAGATGTTCAGACTTCTTCCACCATCCCTACTCTTAAGGAGTGTTGAGCCATCCTCTATATATAAGTAGGGAAGTGCTATAAGAAAAGAAAGAAAAGAAAAATCTCTATATATGATTACTAACAATACTATCATATCGCAGATGGAGGATAGGGGGTCTCATCAAGAGCCAGCCTACCATGATCATAAGGAAGCAGTGAAGTGGCATTCCCACTATGGCCACCACACCAGGGATATGATCCAATGGATAACTCATAAAAAAATAAAAAGTCCTTGGAACGGGAGGTCTCATCATGAGTTGGTCTGCCCACCTTTCACTCCTTCCTGGTGAATGGCATTGTGATTCATCTAGTTCCCAAGCCAACACAGTGGCCTCCATCATGACATCACACAACACTTCCCTAGGCATAAATAAAGGATAATGGTTCCAAGGGTGAGAAAGCAACTTTGTCAAGGTTATAGACACCTGTGGGCAACAGAGCTCTGCTGATGGTATTGGAGTCATATTTTTCACAAATCAATAGTAATGATAAACCCTTTTCTTATATCTTTATCTAATATCAAATGAGAGTATGCTCCTAAACCCTTTGTTCAGAACCTCTTATGCATGAAATTTATTTATAAATCGATCATAATGGTTTATGTGAATAATGAACACATAAGTATTTTTTTCACATCAACTGTCCTTTTCCCTTATTTTCGAATCATTACATAAAAATTTCCATATCTACTCACGATTTCAAAATATGCATTGATTTTAGTAATGCATTAATTTGTTGATCATATCATAAGTATGTATGTCTTTCCATGCGGTACAATTGCTGTGTAGTACGCTGCTCTTCTATTTGCCATAATATTCATATTGCATTTCTACAGTATTTTTTCTGCTTAAAATTTTTGCATGCATCTTATCTATTGCCATTCAAAACTAAAACTGTGGATTCAAGAAAATTGCATACAAAATCTTGCTTTGTTTACAGGAGAACAACAAATATGGGGGGGGGGGGGAATTCTATTCGCAGCACGACCACACTATTGCAACTAACAGAAAAGGCTCGCGAACACGCACAATTCTTCAGACATGATGTGCTTGCATTGCTTCCACCTTTTGCATCACTTTCAGTATCTGCTCAGCCTACATCAGCTTCAACAAATGCCAGTCCCTACATGTCATTCCACATTTTTTCGGAGGTAACACTTGAGGTAAAATAGCATAATTTTCTAATTTATTATGAATTTAGGAGAATTTCATGAAAATCTATTGAGCATTATTTATCATCATTCATTCCACATCTTTACCACTTCCCATTTTTTTTAGACACGTCTCATCTTTCAGTTTGGGGGAGTGTTGATTTCTTTCATTTCTTTCTTGTGACCATGTCAGTAATATTCTTTATCATCCATGGATATTCTTATTCATCCTCAACACCTCCCTTATTCCATGTTGTTTTACACCAAGCATCGATTTCAACAGATTGTAGCAACCACCTCTCTTTGTTTTCTAGCATTGCATGAGGACATGCTAATTCTTCAGTTTGGGGGAGGAATTGCTACACATGATGGATGTTTTCTACTTTCTTTCTCATTTAAGGCATACAATTTCATTTTTATACAGTGCAGAAATTGATTTGCATATATCTTTAAAACTATGAATTGAATTCTTGTGATTTCTGGATAACAAAGAGGTATCATTAAAATACACAAACCCAGATAATTTCACGCTAAATTAGTTCATAAAATTTCAAAAATTATGCACTATCACCTACAACCATTTTGTTTATATCTCATGATCCGTGCATCAAAATGATCTGATTTTTGAGAAAATGGTTAATGAAGTTTGTTGTTACTTATGTCACATTCTTCTGCAACTTCATATACATATAGTTGAACGTCAACTGTAAAAATTGTTATGCCTTCATCAAGATTGCTAAAATTGAATATTCATTATTTGAGGAAAAATTCATTTGTTCCATCCATTTCATGAATTGGGATGAACAAATTTTCTTTGCTTGGTTAACACATGGGTTTTGTTTTTGGATTGCATGAGGACATGCAATATATTCAGTTCTGGGTTGCATGAGGACATGCAATATATTCAGTTTGGGGGTATGTTGGGCCGCGAATATGACCACTTTTTAACACTTATTTCATCCATTTCTACTCTTCTTTATCATGTAATTTATCATAATTTATCATATAAATCAATTTTATAATTATTTATGCTCTTAAGGATAAATATTATTTCTTCTCCTTTATTTTTAATAAATTGATGATTATTATGCATAATTTTATCAATGATGGTTTATTAATATATTTTGTAACATCACTCACCATTTTAGCCTCCAAGATATTTGCCAGATTGTAGATTTGATCTCCAGATCATCATCAAATATTCCAACTCAGAAATTCACTGGAATAAGAAATGACAGTTTTGCGGTTGAGATTCTGGGCAAATGGAGAAGAATGTAGAAAATCCGGAACATGGGTTTTGTCCAGAATGGACCAAATTAACTTCTCCCAAAGAACGGTTTTCCCAAATTCGGCCTGTATTGAGAGAAACTCAAGGTTCTTTGAGCATGATTTTCTCAGATTTGCTGTTGCAGCCGTCCTCCAAATTATCTCAGCTGCAAATCCAAATTTGACTTGCTCTTGTTGAAATATGGATGGAAATATATTTTCTGGTTGATCAAGTTGTTGGGAACAATCCAATATTGTTATGAGAGATCATATTTACTATTTAATTTCTCCTCTTTTTGATTATAAAATGAGAGCATGTATTATGTATTGAAAACGATGAGAGATGGAGAGATTTCCTATTGTAATTACACAATTCCTCATCGATTCTCATTGATTAAACAGAGATCGACTGTTTGTAAACGTTTTTATGCATGATTAATACAAGAACGTGTTGTCGTTTAATTTCTTAGTTCTGCAGTAGCCCAAAAACGTTTCACCGGTGGTTGAGGACCCGGCCCCGGTGGATCGATCCACTGTTTGTATTTCTACTCTTTTAATTATCGTTATGTGATAATTGTGATTGGTTTTATTACATTTTTAAAGTTAATTAAGTTTTTGTTGAATTGTTTATTACTGTATTGCGTTAATGAATTGCATTGTTGTTCCATTTCAACAAGAATCTTAATTTCAGTACTATTCATCTTGTTATTGCTTATAAAGCTTTTCTATTCAATATTTACTTAATTTTCTATTCCATTGGATTGCTTAATAACGTTTGCTATTGATAGGGTTTGGTGTTCAACAGAGTTCGTTACTTGATCTCATTAAGTTAAGATCTGATTCATTAGTTAGTATTTACTATTCATTTCCAAGAGTGCTGATTATTTCCAATTCATTAGTTTCAGATTGCAGAAAGATTTTTTATTTACATTGTTACAGTTTTATGTTTATGCACATAGCCATTCAATTACAGATTGTTGTTCATTTCTAATCCTTGCTTTTAAAAAGAGTTCTTCTTTGTTTACTTTCAATAGCAGCCTTAGTTCAATTTCAATTTCCTTTTGATTGCTTTAAAGCAGGATTTTCAACTGTAGAGAACACTGGTTATTGCTTCCTCGTTCCCAGATTGATTGTCTTGTTCCAATTTGATTTCAATTGCATCAATTTGTAGAGGAATGAGTTATTGCTAATTTATCCTTGATTGATGTTTGCTGAGTGAATAGTTGGATTTCAGAGCATTTGAGTTTATGTTGTTGTAGTTAGATTTGTTTTTCAAGCATCCGTTTACTTTTTCATTTGAAACATTGTACTACATCTTGCAAGGCATTACTCTTAGATTGAATTGCTGCCTCAGACAGAGTACACTCTTGAAATAAAAAGTCGTTCCCGGATTGATAATTAATGTAGGATAAATAGGCGTTAAAAAGACACCTTTTATACCTCAAGCGCCTGTATCAAGAATCCATGCATCTTCATAATCACTGCAGAGAAAGCTTGAAACCTGTAAAGCTGTTGCTTCTGTGTTTGTGAAGACATATTCGGAACTATCAGGATCATCTTCATCATTTGCAAACTGTGCTGGATGAAACTTAGAAATTTTCTCAATAGAAGTTCTACAATCTACTGCATAATGACCAACTCTATTACATCGCCTGCAAACAATTTGACTCAAATCAGTGCCTCTTCCCTGAGACTGTCCTCTGCCTTGAGACTATCCTCGGCCTCTGCTTTGTCCTCTATTTTGAGTTTGTCCTCTTCCTGAACTTTTTCCTGTGCCTTGATGATATCCTTTGTTTTGATTGTTGCCTCTACCTTGAAAGTTTGTTCGGCCTAAATTGGAGCCTCTGTTGGAATTGTTTCCTCTGTGTTAACTGCGACCACGACCTTGTGCTGCTTGATTTGGATTGAAATTACATCTTCCTCTGTTTCTGGAACTGTCAGCTGAGGAGTTGCTTGAACTGGCTTCGGTGAAGAAGACATCTTCCCCAGTCTGCTTCTTCTTCCCGAAATTTTTATCATGTTGTGCTAACATGTCACTCATTTCATCAAATTTGATCTTCTCTAACTTGCCAGTGACTTGCAAAGTTTCCAAAAAATGAGTATATGATGATGGCAATCCAGCAATTAAAATTGTAGTTAAGAAGCTTTCATCAATAGCTTGAAAACCAGCATTGATGATTTCTTGCTTAATGTTTTTAAGTCGTGAAATGTACTTAAGGACATCACCACCTTCAGTTAATTTCTGTTGAAGCAATTTTAATTGAAGATCAACTTTCTTTGATTTAGGTTGTATATCAAAGAGATCTTTGAATGTATGTAAAGTAGCCCATGCATCAGAGGAATTCTCAATGTGTATGTACATTTCATTACTAACTGAAGTTTTTATAAGAGCTAATGCCTTGGCATCTTTTATTTCCCATTTTGCAAGTGAAGCTAGATCTGTTGGTTTATTTGGCTTAATGTTGCCATCACAAATGTCATACCATAATTCATTAAAAATAAGAGTGCTTTCAATTAGACGTCTCCATGTCTTATAAGATTTCACTTTTTCTAGCTTATCAGTTTCAGAGAACAGATTAATTAATTTCGACATTGGAGTGTTGAAGCAGTGCACCAAAAGAATCAAGCACAAAAAATTGAGCAACTTGTCACACGAAACACGCCACGCAAAAACGACACACGCTACGCAAAAAACGACCTATCGGGGCTTGGCCTTGACCCTCGTATAGTCGTTGAAATAGGAGAAAAATGACTGAGCTTTGCACTTGGCTCTAGTCAATTTCTCAAATATTTACAAGGTAACTTTCAAAATTTGACAATGCCTTTACAAATATCTTCTTTAAAAAAAAACGAAAAATAAAAAAAATAAAAAATAAAATTTAATAACCAAGTAGGATTCGAAATTCTACTTCACCTTATTGCTCCAATTATGATTTCCATTACAAAAAAATTTATAACTTCAAAAAAAAATTATGCTTGACTCACGTTTTGTTGATGACGACGCACCAAAATTTGACAAGTTTCAAACATTGCTGCTGAGTTTTCCAAATATGAAGTCAACACTGCCTTCGTAGATTTATGTATGTGCTTGACTTGAGACAACAATGTGCTTTAAATATGAAGTTGCGCCTGTGATAATTGCTGTCACTGAATTTGCTGCTCCAATCAAATATTTGATGGTGTCCTGTATCTTTCTTTGATCAATTCAGTTAGGCGTGCTTGTGAATCGAGCCTTTGATTCGATACTACCGCCTTCACTTATGCTAAAGGAGTTCTGATTTGCAATTCAGTTCGTTCTGAGTGCTAAAGGACTTCGTTCAGTGCCTGGGAAGAAATTAACAAAGCAGCGATAATAGTATGGAAATATACCTTGAGCTGAGCAAAGCCTGTGTCATGTCTGGATTTTATTTCTCCTCTAAGAAATAACATCTTGGGCTGTGGGTTTCAAATTTAAATACCATTGCATATTACATCTTCAGAATAAACGATATTACGTCCATGCCTTGCTGAACAATTTGCTTCACGCGATAAAAGTAATAACTAGCATTGCCATTTGTTTAATATAGCTACCATGGAGTTTAGAGTATCGATGCTGCAAGGAGCCCTGGAGGAAGAGACATTGACATAAGACCTTAAACCTTCAAACGACAATAATCCAACATGCGCACAACCCAGCTGCGATGTCGCCATTATATATATTTTTTTAAAACTTACAACAATCAACTCAGATTTTGCATCCTATTCCAGATTTTACACAACAACGTATTTTTCATCACTGCGCAGATGATTCACCATTGGGCAGATTCCGCACTTTGCAAATGAAGAAAAAATATTACGCCTGGAAAGCTTGATTGCAGATGGCCAATGATTTTTATCATCTCCGCCATGAGGCTCATAATGCATTAATGCACTTTTCCCCACAAGCAGGTCGATGCGATGCGATCCAATTTGGATCCTTACAAGTTTATGATTCAAGGCTTTCGTTCAAAACAGGAAATGGACCAAACAGAAGATAACCCCAAAAATCTCAATATGCAGTCTTTAAATCGACCCTATTCTATCTTAAGTACCCAACTACTTCTCTGATTCAAATCGAGGGAGTCAATACACCAAAAGAAGTGAACAAGTAGATAATACAACAAATGGTATTCAAATGCTAAATTCAGGATTTAGGACGTAGAAATGCCGTAATGCAGGATTCAGGATGTTTGAAAAGGGCGCATATTCAGATTTAAAAACTTTAGAAATAAATCACAATTTATTTATTTATTTATTTTCAACAAAAAATTTAATAGATTGCATACCAATTTCTTTTCTTAAAAGATCTGCAGAGCTAAAATCTCCACCTTCATCTCATCTGCATTACCGATGGCTCCGATACCACATCAATGCACATCTCGCACACGTACTTTTATTGATTATGAAAAAAGGAATTACATAAAAAGTTGTAGAGTTTACAAACGTAAACTTCTACTAACTTGGAAATAGGAGACTAACCTGTTTATAAGAAAAATGTCCTAACTTAATTTTGTTATGGATCACTTGGAAAACCAACAAGTGTCCATTTACAATAAATGACCTTATAACTATTCTAATAACTTTATTCCTAACTTAGAGCCTAGGAAACGACTCTATTCTAGAGTCCTATTTTTAATAACAAAATTCTATTTCTAAGTATCTCAAATATTTGTTAAATATTTCAATTTAATAAATATTTTTATTCTCTAATATTTATTAAATATCTAATTTAATAAATATTTTATCCTAAGTTTATATTAACATATTTGGATCATCTAACACCAACCAAGTTAAAAACAAAAGATTTGGATTTGATAATCTCACAAAAAACAATTTGAATTGAGGGATGTGTACATGTTATAGGAATGTGTGTGCATTCTTGTAGTGTGTTCATATTGTTAGAATGTGCACAACACTACTTTGTGTAAATTAGGGAAAATTTTTGGGGAAAAAAATTGAAATTTCGCAAATGGACTACTTTTTGGACATTTTTTGAAAAAAATATTCTCCAATTTGATTAAAAAACCGCCTATTTTTTACATATATATCCTTGGCCGGATGACATTCACCAAAATTTTACCAATTTTTATAGTGAATTACATGTTTTTTTTAATCATATATTCGTATGCATTCTACAGTATACTAATTTTCTAACCGTACTAGTCACCTACAATACTATATATAGGAAAAATGGAGAAATTTTGATAGAAAGTGCAATTGCTCAATATTTCAAACTAAAAAACAAGAGTAGACACAAATTACCTACTAATTTGGTAATGAAATCACAATTTAGAACAACATGCATAAACATGCAACAAGAAAACCACAAGTACACAATGATTTCTGGGGAACCCAACCGAGAAAACCACCAATCCTCTTTGCATTAACGCTGAATAGAGAAACTATTACAATTTCTCGTCTGCCTTCCGAAAGGCAGTATTTAATTACCAAGAGAGAAACTATTAAAAATCGTCGTCTGTGCTCTCCGAGCACAATCCGCAAATGTAAAATCGTTTTCCGTTGAATGAAAATCTCTAGCTAACACTTTACCAATTCATTTTGCAAATTTTAGCTAATTCAAGCTCCTAAACAATATGGAAGTCCCTATTTCCGTGCACAGCTTCAAAGGAATCGATCTCCGACTCCATGCACAACTATACACTCAACTAAGATACAACTCATGTAGTTTTGTCTCCTTCACTCTAGCCGAGAAATTTGAATTCCATGCATGCATGAGTGATTTGATTATTGATCGTGCTAATGGACAAATCTTTGTAGTTACCTTGCTGTCTCACCGCACAACTAACCTTCAACCGACTCAACTAGGCACGCTAAGCTCATTTAACCGAGTCAAAACTCGAAAATAATTGAAGTAGATTGCTAAAATTTAGCAATCAACACATGCATGACCTAACTCAAGCCTAATACGTAATTCGTAACATCGAATCAGAGGACAAGAGTCATGTCACACTAAAGCGAATCGCCCTCCAAGTTGTCCCGCTTTCATGTGGAAATTCAGCTACTCAATTCCGACTAAGGTTAAAGTCCAATTGAGCCTTTCTTGTTACATTTTCTAACAAAAATGTTAAATACTTAAAAATACCTGCTAAAGTTAATTTTTTTCCCGCGGGTATATCCTTCACTTCTTATGCAGAGATATCAATGGTAGTAGGATGAGTTAAGCATTAAGTATAGTATATTAGTGGTCTCGACATAGTTGTTGGGAAAATGTTATCGTTGAGGTCAAAGAGTTATCATTGATGTACATAGTTGGATAGTCTTGCAGAGACCTTTCCAATAGTATATATGGAAGCCTAAGAAATTCCAAAGGGAATCAAAAGTTATTGTAGTTATAGTTTGCAGTTCTAACCTTTGCTGTTTGTTAAACAAATTCTTTGTTAACAAAGTCTCCAAGCCTGTGATGTATAACACCATATAAATCAGCTGCTGTGCCCGGCCCTTTAACATAAAAGTGTCATATTAATTTCCGTAGTCCCATGATTTATAGAGCCAAGAGATAGAAATAAGTTTTATCAAGTGGACTGAAAGACATAGAGAGTATCACGTGAAGAGGCAATAAAAAAATATTAAATAAAAAAAATTACACCATAAAAAATGTAAAAGACAATAGAACATAGACCATAAAAGGAAATTGGGTAAAAATACAAGAAGACTGTAATAACAACTCCGTCTACAAAATATTTAACCAATTTACAGAGATTCATGTTTCTTTTTCTAAAAGTCTTCTGAAAAAATTCAATAAACTACTTTATTAGGAGATTGATGTTTCTTTCTAGTAAGTCTTGAAAAAATCAATAAACTACTTTATAGCACTGCTTTTTATATGTATTATTATATAATTGGCATAACAATCTTTAAAATACCTGAGATTTTTATTATAATCTTAAAAACTCACTCATAATTAATAATTGTTTTCAAATAATTTTATAACTCATAGATATATAAATATAAAAATCTAATATTATATATAATTAATACATACAATTTTACTTATATTAGCATTGTTAATAATTTTTTAAATTGGAAAATAACTCATGTAACTGTCATAGTGTGAGGTGAGAGTCTTTGGTCTGCATACCATCCATTTTCAGCATGAGCTAGGTTCTATTGGTCTTCGTACCATCCCCACTAAGAGGCAATTTTTGGTTTAATATCATTCCTTTTATACATCATTTTAGGATATTTATTTATTTTATATCAGAAAAAAATTACATAACAATTGGTAACTTGTTATGACTATCTAGATGAGATTTACCAAAACATATTTTTTACACATTTAATTAAAATTAGTCAGAGTCTTTTAAACAGAGATTTTATTGAAACATAGCCTATATATATAATAGTGCTAACCCGTCAAATTTAAAGGAGAATAAAGGCAACTCTTGAGAATAAGTATGACTTTTCTATTTTGAAAAAATGCTAATAACCGAAACATTTAATGCGACTTCATTTATATAAAAGTTACATATAAATTAATGATTACTAGATTTTTGGCTTTCGTATCCACGATAATATAATTTTTTAATAATGACATTTAATAAAAGGATATAATTAATTAATAGAGTCCATCATCAGACTAGTCCCGATGATGAACCACATCGGCGGTTCGAAACGCGTCGACTTGGTTCATGATAATGTGATTTTTACCGAAAGATTTCGCTAATTAATGATTATTACTCTTTTTAAAGTTTATTTATAAATTAATATATTACCGTTTTTTAATGTTTATTGTTTTTAAAATGTATTTTTAGGTAGAAAATGTATTAGGACTTAAGGGCTTTTTTCTCGATCTTTATTTTTAGTTTTTTTAAATATAATCACAGAAAATGTTCGGGGATTTGTTTTATTAAGAAATATATTTTAATAATTAAGAATTAATAGTTGAAGTTGATATTAATTTTTTTTAATCATTAAAATAGTATAAAAGAAGTTAATGATCATTAAAAAAATTTGCACTATTGATTTTGTTGTTGTGTAAGTTTTTTTGGAATATCTAGAATTCAGATTTAGTTGGAAAGATATTCTAACATTTCAATAAAAGGAGCGTCATTCACATCTTTTAAATTCATTAAAAGATTATGAAGTAAATTAATGACTACTTCAAAGTTTTTATTAATATTTATTTTGTTTTTAATTTATTTTTTAATGTATTTTTGTAAAAGTTATTTTAATCACACAATAAGTTAAAGTGAGCCCACTTTCACTTAAAGTCTTATTCACATTTTTTTAAATTTAATGGAAGTTTATGAAAAGAACCAAGATGTTTTGTCTTAACTATTATATGCTTGTTAGTTTAGTTTTTGTCCTGAAAAAATCATGAGACGGTAGTTTATAATTTCAAATTTATGATCGTGTAGAATCATTCTATTTAGAGCTAATTAGTTTGTATACTTAACAAACTCTCCAAAGCATATAACAAACAGATATAATTAATAATTGTTAAAGCATATGTCAATATTTGTTTTTAAAAGCATTCTTTTGGAACAATGGAATGGTGCTTGTTTTATTAAAAAATATATTTTGACAAATCAAGAATTTAAAGTGGAAGCCAATGTCGCTAAAACTCGTCATTTACATTTTTTAAATGGCGTACTCTAACTTATAGAAGAAATGACCTTTTTCACTATATTTTTTCAAGTTAATTTTAATCAGGCCATGCCCGAGATTTTAAAATCTTGAGTTTAAGTTGTTTAATCTATAGAATTTGAGTGCCCTAGATTTTTAGAGTGATGAATCTATTTATGCATCTTAAAAAATGTATTTTAGATAACAAAAAACATATTCTTGCTTGAAATTGTATAGGAGTTTCCGATGAAAAACAGTTTCATTTATAAGTTAGACTACACTTTTTCAATTGGATTAAATAATAATGTTAATAATGCTTAAAGCTCTGTTAATATATTTTTTTTAAAGCACCTTTTTTAGAAAGGATGTGTTATGATTTGTTTTATTTATAAATATATTCTAACAACTTTATAATTTAAAGAGAAGTTCGCTTTCTAAAGTTGGCAAGGGTTCACATCTTTTTGATCACTAAAAGTTACAACTACAAGTTTGCCGTATATTTATTTGTTTTTAGATGTATCTTTGGGAGGGAATGCCTTTAGGGTTTGTTTTATTTAGAAGGATGTTTTTGGAGAGAATGCCTTAAGGTTTGTTTTATTTAGAAATATGTTTTGACAAGCAGTAAATTTGAAGAAAATCCACCTTAACAAAGTTTTTATTTACATTTTTAAAATGATTAAGAGGTTATAAAGTGAATTAATGACTATTAAATTTTATGTTAATATTTATTATTTTATTGAATATATATCTAGAGAGAATGTCTTAGGGATCACTTTATTAAGAAAGATACTTTAACAACTCAAGAATTTAAAAGGGAGTCTACTTCCACCAGTTAGAACTAGGATGTAGATTTGGAAAATCTTCATGAAGTTTTAATCAAAAATCAAGCAAGATACAAACCTCACTTTATTGCTCCGTAGAATTCAATCTACACTTAGAAAATCAACGCAAACATGCAATGATAAATAACACACATGCAAATTATTTTTCCTGCAGGTTATCTCCATGCTAAAAACCCCAATGTATGCTTGCATTAATCCGATGAATATAGATGTATTACAATTGTTAGTCTAATCTCAGCTCAACTCAAAGTGAATAAACTCATCTCCTACTCATCGAGAAGCTAACATGCAAACTTAGTCAATTCTTTCCGTTTAGCCTTTATTTTCCTTGCAAACTTCCTTGAGAAATTAAGCCCCCGTTATTCAGAAATTCCTTCAAAAATGATTGCACGATTCCCAAGGTTGATTGGTAAGTCCCTATATTAATAGTGTAGTCCCTTATTATGTTAGTGTATCCCCCCTTATTGTTATTTTTGTACCCTTGTAACCCCCATATCATATTATTGTTCCCTTACATTATTATTGTTAGGTTTGCCAGGGATTACACTGTAAGCCCCATTAGGATTACGTTTGTGGCCCCATGGACTCCTACATATGGTGTTATGTTTGTTCATTTGTATCATCCAAGAATTGGTTCATTCATGTAATGCATTGGAGGTTGCCCTCAAGTGGCTTATTTCTAAGGCTGTGCTTATATCTCTTTTCTTCTATTTTTTGGAGCCTGTTTCAAAGCAACATTTGCATCGTGAGCTTTGGATTCTGTGGTTTCTACGTCTCCAAACTCGGTCACTTTGGCATTTTCACTATAACTATGAAGGTTCAAGTTTAGGCTTTAGGGTACAAGTCGAAATCATGAGGAACATCTTCGCAATTTTTCGCAGCTTCATTTGCAATGTTTCAAGATATAGATTCCAAAGGTCGGGTTTTCGTAGCCTCCTACTGTCTCTAAAATGTCATCGACATTTTCGTTTATAGCTTGTTTTCTACGGCTGTCTGTATTAAAATGTTTAGAGCGCGAAGCCGAGATCTTCGAGGAACACTTTCATCAAAATTTCGTAGTTTGGTTTGCAATATTTTTCAGAGATATGATCTCAGGGAAGAAGTTCGTGCTCCCTAATTTCTTGTATCAAAGAGGTGATTTGGAAACGTTTTCATACCCTCTTCAGATCGAGTTGGAATTCCGTAAAATTTGGTCAGTAAGTACACAGAGATCGTAGCTTTCACAATTTCGCACAAGGAGGAAATTAAAGTGACATGTGGCAAGTCGCATGTTCGCTCTATTGAACGAATCCATAAATTGGTCATTACAGAGATTGGACATAACTTTTCCTTGAAGGATCTAACTGTGGCATTCAAAAGAGGATTAAGAGGGCTACCGCGAAGGCCAAATTTCTGATATCAAGATCCGAAATCACAGAGATAATTTAGTTCAATATCAGCTTCTCAAAAAGAAAGAAAAATGTGTGTATTTGGTTTTTAAAATTGCATAGCGCTTTGTTTGAAAAAAGGCTTGAAGTGATTCCAAGGGGCATATTTTAGAATTTTTATCAAGATTGTCTCTATAATGCCTCAAAAAATAATTCCATACCCATTAAGCTCCTCAAAATCTATACAATGACGCATGAAGAGGAAGAATTTCGTATGAGATACTCGATATTATATGCTCATGCACACAAATTTCGATCTTATGAAGAGTAACCTGGAAGATACATGGGGATGGTTTGGTGCAGAATTGGAAGTTAACTTGGATGGTTTGAAGGATCAAACACAATACATAGATGATAAATTAGTGAAGATCAAATTGAGCATCAACAACAAAGTTCTCCAACTCTCAAAGGATAACCTAACTTTGGTGTTAATCTAATGAAACAACAAGAAGACTAACATCACATCGAAATAAGTTGAAGTACTATGTAAAGAAGAACTCAAACAAGTACGATCAATTTCGTAGCATCTTAGCAAGTGGAATAACTTTCCTTTAGAAGATTCTACATGGGAGAGTATGAGAATTTTATACGTAAGCATCAAGAAATAATCAAGCGTTGAGGACAACACTTGTTTGAAGGAGAGTGGGCATGTTAAGTCCCTATATTAATAGTGTAGTCCCTTATTATGTTAGTGTAGCCTCCTTATTGTTATTGTTGCAATTCCTTGTAACCCCCATATTGTTATTATTGTGCCCTTACATTATTAAGCTAGGTTTCCGTCATGATTACATTGTGGCCCCACAGGGATTACATTATGGCCCCATGGACTCCCATATATAGAGAGGTTTAGTCATTTGTGTATCATCCAAGAATTCATTCATGTAATGTATTGGAGGTTGCCCCCTCGAAGTGGCTTATTTCTAAGGCCATATCTCTTTTCTTCTATTTTTGGAGTTAGTTTCACAACATTGATCATCTAACTACATGCAACACCGTACACTCAAGACTAACTTCACAATTGATGTTACGTTGCCTTGGAATCTTCAACAGAATTGTGAAATCCTCAAATTATCTCTGCATAAATTAGCTATTTTGGGGTTTCACCATCGTTTAATTTGGATGATCGAGTTATACTCAAGTCCCACCGCACAATTGACCTTCCACTTGTTCCTCCAATAGTTAGAACTAGTTCAATTGGAAAACAAATTGAAATAATTGACCTAATTGCTTAAATTAGAAATCACATAAAGCTAAATAAACTCTGAATTTCCAACTCGAATTTACTTAGCCAACGCAGTGACAAGATCATGTCACCTCGCTAACTATCCAAGTTGTTTGTTGATGCTGGAAATTTTATTTTTCTCAATTTAATCAAGGAAAAAATCAAGCCTGTTTCTGTTATACTTTTTCATCACCTCTCTTCTTAAAGAAAGTGATTACTGCAACGACCCCTATCCCCACACCCTCGTGGAACTCAAACTTCGCTCTTGAAAAGGCCTTTGTCAAAATGTCAACATATTGTTCCTCCGTTGGAATGTACTAGTAGCAACATTATATGCCTCCGTACTACGCTCCCGTAAATGGTGAGGTCGTAGTATCAATATGGTTGGATCGATCATGAAATACAGGATTCTCGTAGAGTTTGATGCAACTATGATTATCATAGTAAATAACAGCTTGATCCATCATCCGACCAAACAATTCCACAAGTATATTTCTCATTCAGATCACCTCACATGTTGCTTGAATTGCAAAATGCATGTATTTTTTCTTCGTCGCGCCGGAGTGCCACATATATTTTCTTCTCGTTGTACCGTAACCGCTGTGCACTCAACATCGAAAATTCCACCTCATGTACTCTTTGATTCTCATGGACTCCTCGTCTTAGTCCGCATTTGTGAAGCCACAACATCTACCCCTATGTGCGGTTGTACCATAGTCCGTCGTAAGTCTACAAGGTACCATAAAGCATCCTTAGTTATCTTCCAAATAATTTAGTTGGCCCAACCATAGCTTGGCTCAACTATTTGATTGCAAGAATACATATCCGGTCGTGTGTTCACAAGATACATTAGTGAACCCACTAGTTTTTCGATAAATAGTAGCATCCACGCTTCACCCGAAGTGACATCCTCATTCCTCTAGTTGGTCGCTAGAGGTGTCTCCATGGGTTTGCAACTCTCGATGAATATCTCCGTAGTTTCTCATTTACATACTTTCCTCTGAGACACAAAACGTTCCCCGTCGACTCCTTACCATACTTCCAACTCGAAGAAGAAGGCATAAGACCCATGTCCTTCATTTCAGTTCTCTGCAAGGTCTTCTCGTGAGATTTGATCAACTTCATCAGTTAAAATTAGAACATCAACATAGACAATAATGATAAATTTAACTTTTACCAAGATTTGATGTAGGTTTGCATCCGCTTCAATTTTGGTGAAGCCCAAATCGCTGAGATAGTTGCGATCCCGGGTGTACTAAGCATAGTTTGTTTGAGACCATACAATGCTCACTTGAGTCTCAGCATACATGAGGCTCCCGATGAAATGTCTCAACCTTTTGGTTTCTTTGATGTACACCTCCTCCTTAATAACCCTATCGAGAAATGTTATTTTTACATCCATCCGGTGGATCTTCCACCATCTTCACAACCTAGAGCAATAATTGATCTAATGGATGAGTACCTTGCTGACAAGAGTAGTGTCCTTCATAGTAAATTCCTTCAACATGAGGGTATCCCTTGGCCACAAATATACTGCGTTTCCGTCTCCGTCGCATGCTTAACCTTAAGAACACTTTACATAGAGGGGGAGTGAGGTGTGTGAAATTTAGTTCTTAGACATAAATGAATATTATAGGGATTAAGACCTAAGAAAAACACTTGAAATTTAAAGGGGATATTTCACCTCCAGGTGGAGCAATGTGAACTATTACAATTTTGATAAAGCGCGAGTTATGGGCCAAGGGGTCGTCAACAGGTGGTAAGAGGAAATCTAAGATTTAGGCCGTAGGGATGTTTTCATGCATATATGACCAAGACAAACACCTAAAGCCCATAAATATGACCTCCCAAGTGTACTTTTTTCCCTATTAGTGGGAATATTGGGAATACGGTGGTTTTCTTTGGAGATGTAGGCATCATTCTCAAGAATTGGACCCAAGGATATGTAATGAAACTAGTGAATTACACCAAAAAAGTAACCATCAATGAGTCCTCAAACCACCATATATGAACCCATTATAAAATATTTATCCTTCAAAGTGCAATTTAGAAACAATTTTAAGGTTTTTAGGCACCCAAGTGTGGGTCATGGATGTTAGAGATGTTATGTAGGGAAATTGAGCCCCCGTGACCTAATGTAAGCTTGTAGGAATCCAACTCCAAGAACAATGTCTCAACCACCACACCAAAACATATTGTGAGTATCATATCCCTATTATTGGGATATAAGCACCATTATAAGGTTTTGAGCCGTAAGTATGAGTCGCATTTCCTTAACGATGGCCGGGGAGGAATGAAGCATCAAGCCCTCCAAGAAATCATCAATTATCGAGTTAGGACAAATGATAGTGATTCTATTGAGAGCTAAAAAAATTGAGGGAGACATGCATCAAGTACCTTGTTTTTCAACAAATTGCTTTCAGTTTGGGAGGACTAAGGACCGGTACTAGATCATATGACAACAGGCCTAACAATTCCGTAACATTCTTTTTAATTTCATTTTTCTAAGAAATGAGCGATGATAAGGTTAACATTGTCAAGAAGGATAGTAGGCATGAGAGCATTGGAATGATCATGCACATCACAAAAGGGTGAGGCCTTGTGGGGTTTCAAAAATTTCTCGCTGTGTTTGGATAAGACTAACTTTATGTTTGAATGAAATGGGTCAAGAGGGGTACTCTAAAATGCTCGAATGGCATTGAACCGGATATGATGTCGTAATGTCCCTCTTAAGGAGTTTTCTCGTACAATGATAATTGATGATCTTAATAGATCTAATGATGATTCCTTGGAAAGTGTAATAATGCCCTACTTGTTGGAAGTTCATGTATAACTCCTTGAATTTATGGTGATGGGATCCATAGACAACCATCCACCCCAAGAAACATGAATTCACCAATTTAAATGTAAAAACATGCGATATTGAAAGAGTAAATTACCAATTTGAAGGAAAATATTTTCATAATTACCCCACAATGTGTGGATCCTCCATTTTCAATCATGGTATAGAATGGTCTATTTCATGGATATATCAATGTGTCTCCGGGAGTACTTAGCAATGAATAAATTTATGGGTCTTCACCATTATCAATTAGGATAATACATTTGTATTGCTTGATGTGGCTATTTAATTTAATGGTTTTGGGAGTGGAGATACTTGTCAAGGCATGTAGAGAGATTTGGAGTTACACATCATGTTAACAAGAGGGATGGAATTCCTCACCGGGATGAGGTTGGAGGTTCTAGATTGAAAATAACATCATTCCCTAATAGATCCTTAAAAATGGTCGTAAGAAACTTTTTCTCTCACATCTATGTTAAATAAATTATTTTTCATCACAATTATAATATGGACTTCAAGTCGTACATTGTTCCTTTTACACATGATTAATTTATGGATCTTAAGAGGAGTGAAAGAGAAGAGAGGAAGTGACGAGATGTGTCATATGTTATATTATTTACATGATGCATTGTACATTGTATCAGCACATTGGGGGAGAGAGGGCACATAGGGAAGCGCCCCCATGTGTGGGGTTGCGGTAAAACTTCTTTGAAAATAATTGGGTGGTTTTTTGGGGTTCTTTTTTTATAGATTTTAACACTCGCTTTTTTCCTTGAAGGGTTTTGGTATATTGCAGGTTTTACTCTATGGTTTCGTAGTTTTGATTAGGAAACTATGGTTTGCCCTAATCCAAAGGTAAATGGATCGACAATTTATGTATGCAAATAATATATTGTGTTGTAAGAATATATTGAAAAAAATTGGTTTTTCTGATTTTTTAGGTTTCCATAATAAAACCTTTGTGTTAATATATGCCTTTACCAGCCAGAATTTTTTGTTTTATTAAGAATCTATTTGCGGGAATTAATTGTATAAGGCTAAAAAACTACATTTGCATAGGAGTAGTTTTGGCTTCAAGGGGGATGTAATTTGTATCAAGGGGTTTGGTTTGGCCTATGGTGACCTTGTTATAGTAGAAGATCTTTGGAAGCAATTTGTGATGAAATGTTAATTAGCAATTCAAAGATAGATACAAAAATCCAATGAGCGGAGTTTTCAACTCAGTCAAAATATAAATAAAAGCTGTTGATGGATAAAGATCAATGAATTGTTGGTAGATCCAAGTTCTTGCACCTGTTCCCACATTGACAAAAATGTCAATGAAAACATTACAATTGTGTGTCTTTCATATTCACACATTCAAAGAAATTGCTAACAAAAACTTTGTAGAACAAAATTCTTAAATAAAATTAAAAAAAATTAATTATGTAAACTTAACTCAATAAAATACTATACATTTAAAAGAAAATTGTCATCATTTCAAACAATTAATCAGATCAATGAGACAACCATACATAACTAAAAACAAATCATCATTCAAATCACACCACATCCGTAAACTAAACTTAGTGAAGTTTGTAGTATGCAACACTGAAACAATCTACATCCCTCCCGCTTAAAATTGCCAAACAGAGATGTTATTAATCGTCTATGTGTAATCTCGTCAGCTCTCTTACATTGTGAATGTCGGTATGATTTCGTCTCTCCTTTCCCCGCATCATAGTGGAAATTGTTAGACCAAATGCCACAAAGTCCGTGAAAATCTTGTGAGTACGTTCATCGCATCCAAATTGATTCTACGATTTAATGGATATATATATGTGGGGGTTCTTGGATGGATATATATATGTGTGTATGGGGTAGTTTCGTTCTTGCCAATTTTTTGTAGAATTTTTCTGAGATTTGGTTTTCTTGGTGGAGATTAGTTTGTAACTGTGATGAAGATGTCCCTTGGATTCGTAGCGAAATTTTTGGCGTCGGCAATGGCATAAGATTTTCTTCGTCTTCTTCCTCTGCCTCTTCTTGTTCTTGGATGAAGCCGTGGCGAATCCTAAAGTTTCTGTAGGTTCAGATTTTTGAATCAGTAAAGGATTTGAAAGAGATTGTCCTTCAATTCAATATCCACTTCCCTATTCAATCGTCGTGGGACCCTGATAATTATAAATCTATTATGAGAGATCAAATTGGATAATATTTAGGTAATAAATGTCCATAAAGCCTTGCCTTACTTTGTGTTAGTGTCAAAGCACGAGCATGACTTAGGTATTATGAATAGGGTTTTGGAAAAAATAAAAAAATAAAACACTTGGTTTGAATTCATTTTCTGTTACTTAATAAGTTACTTAAATTTATTTTTTTAAAATCATAATGTAGTGTATATATTTAATTGAAAATACTTTTGGCCAATTAGGAAGATCACTTACCAAATGTTTATATGTTTTAACCATGGAAGTTCACTTACCAAAGTGTTTATATGTTTTAATTATGAAGTTCACTTTTACCAAAGTGTTTATTATGTTTTAATTTGATTAGAATGATATTAAATAAATTGATGAAATATTTAAGTTTTGTTTATTTTTTTAATATTATTTTTTGAAAAATTCAAAAAAATTGTATTGGTTCATTAGATATTATATATATATATATATATTAAAATTACTCTACTTGAGAGACAAATAAAGTGAATCAAGTCACATAAATAGTGAATCATACAAATTGAGCTAAGTTCCTTTGACAAGTATAAATATATATTTTTTAATTTAAATAAATAAAGTCTTCTAAAAGTTTATAAGGTATTGGCAGGCAAGAGGGAGAGGGGTTATCCTTAATCCTGCGGGAAACCAAGTGCTTAACTACTCCCTGGTGTATTAGGTAAGAGGATCAAAAACCAAACTTAAAAAGTATGGACTCTCGTCAGAGTTGGGCCTGGCAAAATAAATGGAAATTATTATCATCGTTATATCGAGGGACTCTCTTCTCACTCATCCAATATTTATATAAAGCTAAGCTACTCCTTTATAGGATTCCCAAGGCCTCTCGATCCCTTTTCATCCGAAGAAAAATTTCATATCATGATGTTCAATAAGGTGCAGTGGATGAAAAAACAAACCAGCGTGTTCAAATTGGGCCAAAATGACATCAATAATTTAACAGATGACGAAGCATCCCATGATTGAATCCTCTTCATTCATACAAAGTTACTTGATAGAGCCTTCATGGAAAATTATACAAAGAGAAAGTTTTTCATCTTCTTTTTATACCCCTTCCTCCCTTATATTAGCTTCATCCATATGGTTAAAAATTGGGAATATTTGGTGTTTCATTAGGGGTGAGGTGGTGGGATAGTGAGAAGTGTAAGCCATGTTGAAATATTCTCCTAATGAATTCACATCCACATAAAGCTCATGTCACCCAATACCGCAATTAGAACTTATATTTTTTTCACTAGCAATTCCTATGTCACCAAGGTGGCGACCGATTATAGAATTTAATGCGAGAAGAGATCTATTCTATGTATGAGCTCTATTGCTCAGTTTAAATCCATGAGAAACATCAAGTCGGCCATGTATCCGGCCCTAGGGTGGTTGTCCGGCGACGTTGCCACGTCGCATCATTTTCCCCGAGCCGGATGAATACCTGCAAAACTAATGGTGTTTCCTCGCGGAATTAAAAGTATTCTAGAGCACCGTCCGGTTAGGTCGTATCGTTGGTGGAGAGGGAGGTTCTTTTTGCATGTGTGGGGAGGATTGAGTAGTTTAGTAAATTTTGGGGGGATGTGTACTTATTTGTTTGATTGTGAGGTTAAATTATTTTTCATCCTCAATATTCTCCCAATTCGCCCGTCATAAAAGTAGCCAGCCTCTATGGGACACATGGGGTCGTTATGTTATTCGGAAAGACATAATTAGTCCTGTACGTGGTGGTATGCAACCAATATAGTTTTGTATTTTTATTTATTTCATTTTTAGTTGTTGTTTCTTACATTAGAAGAAATTTCATCCTGTAAAGTAGCCTCCTAAGGAAAAAAATAAAATAATAAAATAATAAAAAAAGAGTTATGAATTTTGAGGGGAAAAGAAAAAACCATTTTTTTTAATTGTATTTTCTAGCTTATTTCCTTATGGGTTTACTCAAATTTCAAGCAAGGGACATTGTTCGATGTGGAATTAAATTTTGTATCCAACGAGTACCTCTTATGCACACTTTTGAGAAGACCAACATTGATAAAAATTCAAGATACATTAAAAAAAAGTATGTTCAATGTATTTTGAATTTTTATCAATGTGGGTATTCTCAAAAGTATGCATAATAGAAAAGACACTTTTTTAATACCTTGATTTTTTATCAATGTGGGTTTTCTCAAAAGTATGCATACGGGGTAATCTGCATCCAACAAAATGTCTACAATTTGAAATTTGAGCAAATGTATAAGGAGATAAGCTAAAAATATAATTAAAAAAACATTTTTTTCATCTTTTCCATCCAAAATATTTACATCTACCTCTTTTTTAAATATAAAGAATTTGAAATTTCCATGATGGAAATTCATGGGAACTTTGGCTAAAATTTACTCTAATGGGTAACAACTCTAAGTGGTTGATAGTTTTCCTCTCGTTGCTTCCTACAAAAAGTATTTAGGATTTTTATGCTTCTAATGATTTAGTTTATTTAGAAGTATAATTCGAATCATGTTATGAATTGATTCTTTTTATTATCGTAATTTCACTTTCTATTAGGACAATAAGAGCTAAGTAATACCGCATTATGTCTTACACAAATTGTGTGGACAATCCCTTTGTTAGGACATACGAGACCTTGGGTTGAAAATCTAATGTGTAGTGGTTTCATTGGTCCTTTCGAACAATTAATTGTCTCAACAAGTGGGTCATCAAATAAACTTGAGCATCACCAACAAAAAACAAGAACACAAACATGGAAATCCTACAAAAGGAAAGTAGAAGACATGTTAGGGGTTATTCAATCTCATCGTTAACAACCTGCAACCCAATTGGCAATTTTGTCACTTGTTGGAAACGGTTCATTAAACAAAAACCAAAGGCTAAAGATAAATCGTAGGGAAATTTTTAAAAAAAGTGCATTAAAATTTAATGAGATGAAGGCACACTTAGGAGGCAATAGTGCCCATGCTTTTAACACTAGTATAAAATACAGAAATTAGCAATTAGGTGACTAAAAACGTTAGTCACCGCAATACCTAAGTGAATTACTAAATTTGGTTACTCTAAGTGACAAAACTAAAATATCGGTCTTGAAGGACTACTAGTCTAGGGATACAATATACGACTATATAATAAGTGACTAAACTAAGTTTTACCAACTTAAATGACTAATTTAGTTAGGACTAAAATATATGACTAGATAATAAGTGACTAAACTAAAAGTGACTAACTTAAATGACTAATTTAGTCTAAGACTAAAATATAATGATAATAAGTGACAATATTAATAATGATTAACATAAATGACTATTGATAGTCCAAGAATAAAAATATGACCAAATAACAAGTAAAACAAGTATATGAATTAATAATATGTTAGTAATTTTTAATTGTGTCACCTCGAAAAGGAAAATTGCAATTTTGATATTGAAATTTCATCAGGTCTTTTAATCCATCTCGTTGTTAAAATTGTTGATATTTTGGGGTGCATCGAATGCGCTCTAGCTCCCAAATTTTGTGGAGGAGGTGAGTACATGAGATATCCAAGACCCAAAGCTGCCAATAAATTCCATCCGGTTTGATAGTTATTCAAATAATTAATATTTTTAATTAAGGAACCTAAACGTAACTAAGGAAAATTAAAAGATTAAAGTGAAATAAATTAAACACGTCATGAGAATGTTCCAAGTGACTTGGATCAAGTAACTTCTAATCTTAGCCATTGATTAGAGATTAAATTACCAGAGTTGGTTCGCCAATGAGAAAAGTATAAGAGAAGGGTCAGTCGCTTGAGAAAACAAATCTAAGAGATATCGAGGCTAAGCCGAAATTTAGGGCATGGTTTGCGAAGAATTTTGTGAGTGAGACGTTGCGTGCAAATAAGGGGAAGTATTGGTGAGGGATTCTGATCCAAGGCCAAGAATACAATAACGCAGAGGCAACATATCCACGCGCAAAGGCAAGCCAATGTTACAGCGTAGCTACTCGCAGCCTCGCCCGTGGGCAAGCAAAGGCATCGGGGAGTGCCCTTCGGTATCGACGTAGGACCCGGGCTAGTAAGCGTAGGGGCAACGTAAGCCCGTAGAGGGTGACAATGTGCCCTTCTAGAGTAGCACAGGTTGGCGCAGCCAAGAAGGGCCGATGCGTAGGATGAGGAGAAGCGGCCAGGGTTTCCTATGGGCTGAAAGGGCTCGAGTTATGGGTCATTTGAGGGTGTGAATTAGCCATATTTTCTCCGTCTCCGAGGAAAGAAGTATTAATGCCACGATTTTCTTCGTAGGTCCAACCATTTCCTAGAGCCCGCAAATTGTTGTGTCTGCATTCTTGTAATAATAAAACCTCGAGAGCTAAAGGGAAGACCTGTGCTTCCGCACGGTTTTTCTTCGAGGAAATTTGTCCGAAAAATCGTGTGTTACTTTATCATATGTGTGTTATATTCAAGAAATGATCTGAGGTAGCCTACTATTTGTGTTTACCACTATTTTTCTAATATTTAGATTAATAACGTGTATTATTAATCAAGTAGAGAAGCAAATCAATAGTTAGCAAAGAGGTTTTACCAAGAAATTCTTCAGCATGGTATCAAAGCATTGCAAATCGTTTAATCTCCGCAAAAATGTGGCTGAATGTCGTAGAGTGAGCACTTGGGCGGGAAGAGAGATCAAGAAAGGGTGCGACAACACTCGGAGGAAGCGCTCCTAGCAAAAGCCATGTAGGGGTCGACGCAAATCTCTAACCGAGTACACATGCAGGCAACAGAGATCCTTCCGCAGTGACCCAAGAGCATCTCGCGTCGCACAAGCCGCCGTGCTGTTGCGCGAGCCGCATGCTCATATAGAGGCCGCCCGCAGGGACGCAAAGCCTGGGCTGAAGCGGCCGTAGTTGGCATCGGGAAGCCGAACTTTAGATCTTTAGAAGTTGTCGGTGTGGTGGAGGCTTTTCCGTGTAGAATTGTGCTCAGCTAAGCTGACAAAGAGCGAGAGAGAGCAACCGCTCAACATATTTTTTCCAAAGAAATCCGAGGATCGACCGTGAGGGTGATCAAGAGGGTTGATCTACGCATTTTGGGTGCCTCTGCGGAGAGAACAAAGTTCTCCAGAGGGAGTAGTTACTACAAGGTCTATTTCCGCCAAGGACCCTAGATCTGTGCTTCTCGTTGAAGAGTAGCAACAACAACATGGAGAGGAGTATATGTTTTGATGGGGATTGTTTCGAGCTAGATGCACCACATGGATAGTGTGACTGTGATAGATCAACGACCAGAGAAATTTTCTATCCGGGAAGGGCCGTAATCCCGACTCGCCCCAGTAGGTATGCATTGTGTGAGCATGTAGAAAGTGTCTTGGCTACACCCAACCAACATCTTATTCTCATGGCCAATGTGAGGCCGAGGCGTATGCCAAGCACTTCATCATGGATGGGGTCAAGGACTGCGGTGGTCCTACATATAATAAGACGAAGACAAATTAATGCTATGTGAAAATGTTAACCACTATGTATCAGTGAAATCGTACAGCAAAATGCTTCTAGAGAACCGTATGAGGTTATTTAGATGAATAAGGAGAGGAAATCGATCCTTTCCTCTGTGCCGCAATGATTGGGATCACCGATTGCCGTTGTGGGTCAAGGTGGAGGGATGATGTCATGGTGAGGACCGCTCTGAATCCAATAGTAGATGAGTGGGGAAACATTTTTACAAAGAATTTTTAAATATGACCTCCCTGTTGGGACGACATGTGGGCTATCCTCCAACAAGAGGTTTTTTTCTCACACTGTATTACACTATTTGTGGTTTTTTTCTTATTTTTACTTATTTTTTCAGGTTACTTGTTTGTTCGAGCTCTTTATAGTAGGTTTTTTATACCGTATTTTTGAAACCAAATGCAATTGAATATTAATAGGATAACCAAAATATATCGTTAACTATGGCATAAATATAGAAATGTGAAATTATATGACTCGCTTTGAAAAAACAAAAAACCTCCATGTCGATTCTTATACATTCTATTGACACAATTTTTGGGATGGTACTCATAGATCTATGAAGTTTCAGCAAAGTCAACTTAAAAGCATATTGTTAATGTACCAAGCCTTTTTAAGGAATCCGTGCATGTTATCATATAAATTAATGTTGATTCCATGGCATGGACATCTACTAATGCATGGAGTCACATTTCACAAACGTATGCTACAAATAAACTCGGAACATAATCGATAGGGTTTGGAACTTGTTGCCCTTTCATCAAATAGGAACCCTTTAGTCTTCTGCATGACATTCGACAACATTAGAGTATGGGTTTTTTTTCACTTATTTCATACAAAGATATTTCATGTAAAGTATTGATACGTTTTAGGAGTACCCAAATGAATGAATTTGTTTCAAGGATAAATATATACCTCTTTAACCAATAGATCACATTGGATTCATTTTTCGACATTATCATATTTATCTAATGTGGCATTCATTTTGGGTATTTAACTACAAAATTCTGATTCACTATGAACAATCAATATTTTCATACAAACACATAATTTCTCTACCAAATAACAATGAAGTAGAATATAAATAATTTCACAAAAATTTATGAATAAAACACACAATTTTTCTAGAAACCTCACTAGCTTTCCATACCTATTAAGGAAAATCGAGCAACATATCCGATACACATACAAGTTGGTTCTAATATGAAAATACAATAATTTTCCTACCCAGCCCTAGGCCTAAAAATTATGCTTGGTAGCCGAACTACTTCTCTTAGCATACTAGAGGCTCGATTTCAACAAAAAACCTTAGAAATAATCTCCTATTTTGAAGAAACATTTACTACGTAATAACTAATTACCGAGAGGAATAATTAAACATAACCAGCAACAAATCATAAACAATAAACACATGTTTAACTAGGAAAACCCCAAACTCCGGAAAACTCATCCAATGAAATTTCATTAACCATTGCCAAACTCTGCTGACTGCCAAACAGCCTTCATCGCTCACCTCCCGTGCCTTATTACAATGAAGTCCTCCAAGCCTTTTATAGGCTCCATTACATGCAATACCATGAGCTTAAAACCATGGGTGCACAATACCATGTGCCCCAAAACCATCAATGCTTAACTCCCACAAAATTGTCTATAATCGCAAGTCAATTTACCTAACATTCCCCCCTAAACTCGACTTGGGGGTTTCGACTAGATCTCAAACCTAAAATCACAATGAGACAACCCCACTCACTCTAGCTCCTCCCAACCAAATTTTTACCCGTGTATTATCAAGTAATTTGACATCCCCCCTATCACCTAGGTCTAACCCAAATCCTTATCGTTGATTACCCAGGGTACACATGCCATACTAGGTTTTAACAAGAGTGCCCATTTATGCGTAAAAATTAACTCCATTATAATAATTGATGTTTTTTTATTTTTTTACCCTTGTTGCTCTCTCTTAATAAAATCTATCCTTCATCTCTCGAATTTATCGTACCAACTTCTTATTACCGCTAGTGATTGCATTTGGGTCATGGCATCACCATTGTCCCTCTTCTCCATTGAGAAACCCTCCCTCGGAATTCCCCATGGAATCAATCAATCGATATATTTCCTATTTCCTAGCAAGACCATGCTCGTATGGCCGTATCCGCAAAAGGTCGCATTGATTTCTCCATTTACGTGCCAATAAAACCCTTGCCACAAAAGCGTCCCTCCAAGCCAAATATGGCTCATACCAAACAGAAACATTTGCCGTAAGAATATTAACTAATTACTCTAGAGTGAAATAATTAAACATAACCAGCAACAACGTAAACAATAAACACATGTTTAACCTAGAAACTCCAAACTCCGTGAAAAAACCCATCCAATGAAATTTCATTAACCATTGGCCAAAACCTCGGCCAACTGCCAAGTGTGAGCCTTCATCGTCACCCGCAGCCTTACATTACAATGCAAGTCCTCCAATCCTTTTATAGCTCCATTACATGCAATACCATGAGCTTAAAACCATGGGCACAATATCATGTGCCCCAAAACCATCACTTTTTAACTCTCTAGCCAAACTTGTCTATAATCGCAAGTCAATTTCTTACCTAACATATTTCCCATTTTTTGGCTAAGCTCCTATTAAATATGGATTTCCCTATTTTTATGCCGACTCTAAAGAGAAATTTTCCTTTCCTCAATAGTTCGTGCAAGGAACACTCTGCCTGCTCTCTCCACAAGCTCTCTGTCACAAACTCATGCCCAAGAATTGATTGATTAAGTGTGTGCCTTTGATCTCCTTATAAGTGTTGCATCATTTATCACCAACTTATACTCGATGACTTATACATCACCTCGAGCAACCCTTTCCTTTAGACTTGAAATATTTGTTAGGTCCCTATATTACTAGTATAGTCCCTTATTGTTGTTAAGTAACCCCCCTTATTATTATTATTATTGTACACTTGTAACCCCCATTACATACATTGTGCCCCTAAATTACACAGTCGACTCAGGATTACATCAGGCCTTATGGACTCCTATAGAAAGGAGGCCTTTGTAATTTGTATCATCCAAGAATTGTTCATTCATGTAATGTATTGGAAGTTGTCTCCCTCGAAGTGGCTTATTTCTAAGGCGTTTTGATATCTCTTTCTTCTATTTTTGGAGTTGGTTTCACAACATTTGGCATCGCAGCTTTGGATTCTAGGTTTCATTGGCCCAAACATGTCATCATGGCATTTTTGATATAATGTTCTTTTTCTTTACCAAGGTCTCTAAGATGAAATGTTTAGGTGCGGTCGAAATCCCGAGGAACATTTTCGCAAAATTTTAGAGTTTGGTTCTAATATTTTCAGAGATACAGATCCGTGGAAGGTAGGGAATCTTGGTGTGCCCCTGAATTTCACTTAAACAAAGTCATCGCACATTTTCTCTATAACTTTGCTTTTCACGAAGGTTCCCAAGCTGAAATTTTTAGGGGAGAGCGAAGTCATATTTCGAGGAACATCGTCGCAAAATTTCGAGATTTTCGCAATATTTTAAGATAGATTTGTGGAAGTTAGGTATTTTTTAGGGCTCCCACCTCAACCGAAAGAGGTGATCTTTGGGAAAATATTCATAACTCTCTCTCTCCGAGCATCAAGTTGGAATTATGTAAAAAGTGGCTAGAATTACACATACCGTAGTTTCTTTGCCTATAAATTTTAGAACCAAAGGATCAAACAAAGGACACGGCATGTTGTACAAGTTCGCTCTACCGAACCACCATAATTAGGTCATCATAGGAGATTCTGTGGAGTATCTTTGTCTTCAAGAACGAAATCTGATCATACCGTACATTTGAAAGAAGATTCTAGGAAAATTGTGGACATTTTTTGAAGGCTGGAAGATCCAAACGTAGAGATAATCTGTTATAACAATATCAAGCTCTCAAAATCAAGAAAAAGGCTAGTGTGTATTTTTTTTCAAATTGCATAAGTCTTTTTTGAAAATCAGCCCTAGTTGATCGTTAAAGCCCATTTACATAGCTATCGTATTGGTTCTAAAATGCCTCCTAAAAAGAATGCAACACCTATTAAGCCTTCAAGGCTCTATTATGACTCATGAAGATGAAGAATGCAACATGAGATATCAAAAGTCCATGAGCAAGTGCACCAAATTTCGCTATCGCAAAGAGAAACAAAAATGAAATGGAAGTTGTGAAGAAAGGTACAAACTAAGATGGATGGTTTGAAGAAAGGTGAAGCTAAGATGGATGGCATGGAAGGTGCGCGGAAGCCAAGATGGATGACATGGAAGCTAAGATCGATGAAAAAACGAAAAACATGAAGAATGATCTAGAAGCAGTAAATGGAAGGTTCGTACAAAGTTGAGGCGAACAAATGTTTCCCATTTGGTGAAAAATATAGTAGAGGAAACTCATGATTAAGAGAAAAAAATAAATGATAATCATAATTTCATAAACTCTAATGTTGGCAAAGGAAGAAACCACCATATTCCAAAGATGGATATGAGGAAGTTTGATGGCAAGGATCTCGTAACATGGATACTACAAACATGGAGCAATATTTTGATCTCAATAATGTGAAAAACACATAAAGGTATGCATTGCAACTTTACATCTAGAACAAAATACATTTGTATGGTATCAATGGCTTTGTTCTCATATTGTCACTTGGTCAAATTTTTATGGAGGAAATGATAACACATTATAGATACAAAGAGCAACACCTTCTTTAGCCAATTGAGGAATCTCAAACAAAAAGGGTTTGAAGTGGGGGAGCACATTAAGGACTTCCAAAAATTGAATATAAGCGGGTAATCGATATTTCAGAGTGTACATGATTGATCTCTTCACAGTACCAAAGGATAACATCCAACATGAAGTTCGTTGCTTTGGAACCTAATCTACTGGAGAAGGCATTCAAGTTGGCAAGAAAAATTGAATGTAAAATTTTGCTTACGTTCTTACCACTCACTTCTATAAAGAGGGAAGTGTTGCTACTTCCAGATTTCAACAACCTACAAGGTTGGCACCACAACAATTAAAAAGAGCAAAAAGGGCTTCTACAAGGCCAGATAGAAAATATAGTAAAGGTCATATGGTAATGTAGGAAGAGAAATATTTTACATAGATTGTGAAGAGGAAGAAGAAAATGAACAAGAAGAGGATATACACCATGAACCAAAATTTCCAAGAGGAAGAAATGAGTTCGACCATATCGTGTAATGCATTGGCAGAATTAAAACTCCTAAAACTCTAACATAGAAGGACATATCAAGAAGAAAAAAGGTAAGAAAGTTGCTGATTCAAAGTAGTACCCATAATTTTATTCATCGTAAGGTAGCCAAGGAATTGAATTGTTTCCTATACCTGAAGACTCTAATGTCAAGTGATGGTTGCAAATGGAGGAACTATAAATTGCTCGGGAAAATGCCATAAATATCAAGCTATCCATGGGGGAATATGTATTGAATAGTCCAATGCTTTCCATCCCAATGCAGCCGATGTTGTACTAGGAGTACAATGGTTACAATCTTTGGGGACTTAGCCTTAATTCTCAAGAACTTTCTTGAATTTTTTCTAAGGAAAGGAAATCAATCATGGGTATCACAAAAAGCCAAGAAAGATAATAAGCTCTAATTTCATGACAAAGCTTCTGAAGAAAGAACAACGAGGCGTAATTTCACAATTATGCTCACTAGAAGTTCCAACATCAAAATATTCTATTTCTCCAGATCTCCAAAGAGTCTTGGACAATCATTCCGATATGTTTGATACTCCCAAAGGACTCCTACCTATTCGTGATCATGGTCATGCTATTCATTTGATTCTATAAAGTGACTTCCTCCAAACATCCGACCTTGCAGATATCCTTATGCCCAAAAGAGTGAAATTGAACGTATGATTGCAGAAATGTTAGAGGCTGGTATAATTCAACCTAGTCAAAGTTCTTCTCGCTTCCCGTAGTATTGGTACACAAGAAGGATAGATCATGGCACATATGTCCCACCATAGTGAGCGACGTAAGCTCACTATTAAAGATAAATTTCCATTCCTCATGATCGATGAATTATTGGATGAATTACATGTTAAATGGAGTTTACCAAGTCGATGGTTTCAAGCTAGATATCATCAAATTAGAATGAATACCGAAGATTCTCAAAAACAAATACTCTTCTCCCCCAAACTCAAGGAGGGTCAGTTATGAATTTTTGGTCAAGCCTTTTGGCCTTACCAATGCACCTTCTACATTTCAAGGTCGTATTAATTCATTTTCAAACCCTTCCTTAGAAAATTTGTGCTAGTATTTTTTTGATGATATACTAATATACATCGTGTCTTGAAGGACTGATATGTTCAACATGTTGACAGGTGCTCAAACTATTGCAGGAGAAACAATTATATGCAAAAACATCCAAAATGTTTCTCTATGGAGTACAAGAGGTGGAATATCTGGGTCATATTGTATCTCACGAGGGTGTTATGCAGGAGACCCAAAAAAAATTAAAGCCATTAAGGAATGGAAGTCCCCCAACCATAAAGCAGTTTCAAGTAGGATTTCTAGGCTACTGTGGTATTATCTCAAGCTTGTTAAGAATTATGGGAGAATAAAGGTATTCTAACAACATTATTGAAGAAAGATGCATTTTCATGGACTCCGAAGTAACTAAGGCCTTTGAACATCTTAAAGAGGCAATGTGCCTAGCATCGGTCTTAGCTACACCATACTTCATAAAAACCTTTATTGTAAAAATGTGATGCCTTAGGAAATGGAATTGGTGTTGTTTTAATGCAAGTATTAGAACCATTGCTTTTGAAATTCTTCTAGTCAAAGGAAAGTATTTACGTAAACCTATTTATGAGAAGGAAATGTTAGTAATATCGCATGCACGCAGAAATGGAGAACTTACCTAATGGGAAGACACTTCAAGGTAAAAATTGATCATGATAGTCTTAAACACTTTTTGAACAAAGAATATTCCTTTAAGAGCAACAACAATGGGACACAAAGATGTTGGGTTATGAATTTGAAATAATCTACAAAAAAAGGGAATCTAAATGTTGTTGCAGAGACTTTCAAGAAAGAATGAAGAGGTGGAAGCATTGTTTTTGTGCCATCCAACCGCATTGATAAACGAAGTGTAGAGAGGAATGGAAGAAGCTGACGAAGAAGTGTGGACACTATTCAAAAGTTACAACAAGATCCTAAAAGATACTTGATACATTTAGTTGGAAAAAATGATTCTCATGGTACAAAGATCGCTTATATCTTGTAAGAATTCCCAATAAAAAACAAAAATATTATTTTGGAATTGCACACTTCTCCTTTAGGAGGACACTAGGGATTTTAAAAAACTTACCAAGCAGTGCAAGAATGGGATGGCCTTTAACTTCGATATTCAAGATTTTTGTGGCGAATGTTTAGTTTTCCACAGAATAAAGTTGAGACAATTAAGACCCCGTGTCTTCTACAACATTTATCCACTCCAATTCAACGCCGGTGGAGTGATATTTCAAAGGATTTTATCACGAGTTTACCTAAGCCCGAAGGAAAGAGTATCATCATGGTGGTAGTTGATATACTTACCAAGTATGCACACTCGTGTACATTATCTCATCTATTTAAAGCAAGTACAATTTCTACTACATTTATGGACACAATTCAAAAGCTACATGGAAACCCAAGGGTTTTTGTGAGTGACAGAGATCCCATTTTTTACCGGAAATTTTTTGGACGAAGTTATTTTCTTGTTCGGTACTCAATTGGCTCATAGCTCATCTTATCATCGCTCAACTGGCGATCAAACCGAGATAGTAAATAAATGTTTGGAAGGATATTCGTTGTTTTTTATCCGATAAACAAACACAATGGGTCAAGTGGTTGTTCTCCGCCGAATGGTGGTATAATACTTCCTTCCATACCGTAGCAAAATGACCCGGTTTTATGGAACTTATAGATATCATCCACCATCCATCACACTACTCCTAAGAAATTTCTGTTCAAGAAGTGGAAGATCACATCGAGCATCAACAAGAAGTTCTCCAACTCTTAAAGGACAACCTAAATTTGCCACAAAATCGAATGAAACAATGCGTATCAACATCGCAGTTGAGAGAAGTTTTGATGTGGTAGACCTGGTATTTTTACGCTACAACCATACAAAAAAATGTCCCTCAAGCAAGCTAAGAAGGATAACAAATTATCGCCAAAGTACTATGGTCTCAAGGGGTGTTGCAAAAGATTGGTACTAGCGGCATACAAATTGAGCCTCGCTTCTTAACGAGAGTGCATCCAATTTTCCATGTTTCATGCTTAGCAAGGTTATAGGTGAAAATATTCTAGTTCAAACAATATTTTCAGAACTTGATGAGGAAGGAAAAATCATATTGGAAATCCGAAGCGATCACAAAACCAAGAATCCGACAAACATGGAATCGATCAATTTCGCAGTATCTCATCAAGGAAGAACTTACCCACCGAATATTCTACATGGGAGGATGAGAATTTTTATACAAAAGCACTCGCAGCTACTCAAGTGTTGAGGAAAACACTTTTTTGAAGGAGAGGGGGCATGTTAGGTCCCTATATTACTAGTATAGTCCCTTATCGTTGCTAGTAACCCTGTTATTATCGTACCCTTGTAACCCCCATATTGTTAAGACGTGCCCTCTTACAAGGGGGAATGGTTTTACAAATAAATTTCGACAACTTGGTTTCAAGAATGGGCGATAGTGACTCGTGCTCCAGATACTTTTTTTTGAACCACCTTTCTCCTATGCAAGGCATTCGAGTGGCCCTAGAGATAGCATATGGAGTCAACTCAAATTTTACCTCAGCCTGTGCATATTTGATGTTTATGAAGGTTTCAGCAGCGTTCGGTCAACCGAGGGTGACTCTCGAGCTTTTGGTACTTTTTTACGTAATCTGTTAGCCCAACTCTTGAAAATGTGTCAAAATAGTAGGGGAGGTTATTAGTTCTTCGTTGTTTATAGGCTCAAACCTATTTACATCCCTCCCCTTCTTTGGAGGCTTTTTAGGCCTTTATTTCACTCGTCAATGTTAACATTCTCTCTTCGTACATTTTTCTTTCTACCCCTACCTCACAATTCTTTAAAAGGATGAATCTACTAGTGAAAGGATGTGAAAAAGATCTAAAGAAGATGATGGATTTTCCTATCTAGGTCAAGGCATCAATTTTAAAAAGCATAGCTCTTTAATATTTCACCGCTCTTTCCCAAACTAAATTTCAAATTTCCGAGTTACCTTATCTCTAGGAAGACATGCATGTGGAGGAAAATTTTGAAAAATACTCGCTGAAGCGTAGAACAATAAAGAGAAATGGCTCAAGAATCTGTGGGAAAGCTTGGGCCGGGCCTCGACCGAATTCGAGCAAAAAATTGCAAAATAGTGCCGTATACGCATCGTGGCCGCAGCGCAAAGGTCGTGGAAGGAGCGCAACACCGTGGCAGGAGCGCAACATCGAGGGAGTTTCCAAGATCGAACATGATGTCGTTCAAAGATTTGAGCAAGCAAGGTGGAGCGCAATGCCGCTCGGGTGGCCGAATGAAAGCTTATGCCCTTCTCCTACACGAGACAGAAAATCTTTCCAAGAGCGCAAAGACTCGCTCTACAGCGCGCAACGCTCAATGGAAAAATACACATGCGAAAGCTACATAAGCGCACAAATACACCCTGTTATTTTTAACGCCCAAATTTTTTTCGTCGAGGACTCGTTTTAAAAATTCCAAAACCTCATGTCTCTGAAACTCCAAATGATAAAGGGAAGATGCCTTGACAGTTTGTTTCTGCACTGATAAAAATTAAAGTGAAAAACCCACTTTAATAAGGTTTGTTTCCTTTCTAATTTTCCACCGTTCTTTTTTACTTTTTGTGGTCTCGCAAGTGGAATATTTAAAACATTGCTCCTCTTTCTAACTCCAAGCAAAGGCCTCTTAAGGCTCTTTTTAATTTTTGACAATCTCCTTGGAAAACAATTGCAGCCCATGCCTCCCTACCCCTTTTTGGAGAAAGAACTGCTTTAGACTTTTTATCACCTATACAGAAAATTTGTCATTTTTCCACCTTCCCCTTTATCGTCTTGAACTCGGATAGATTATTTTATCAACAAAGACCTTGTGCTAATCATAATTACTTCCTCGTGGGAAATTTTTAACCTACGTTTTTCCCTCTTCGATACTCTGAAACTAATTTTGACTATTGTTTTGAGAAATCGCACCTTTAATCGATAATTTTCATCCTTTCAACATACAATACATCCTATGTCCTCTCCGTTACAATGGAGCACACTGTTTGCCAAACCCTAGGAAGGTATTTTGAGAACCTTTAAGTCATTTTCTGATGAAGGAGGTCATTATGTCACCATATTTGTCCATTTTTCCAAACTCCTGTGTGTTGGGGCTACTTAGGGAAAAGGTAGAGCGCTGTTGTCTCCAAGTTCTTAGAAACCCTCTCAAAACTCATTAATTGCTCCCGACTCCCTTCCCTATGCACTCAAGGAGCCAGAGGAGGCCTTTGCCCTCAGAACTTAGTTTTTCTCTATTTTCAGTCAAAACAATAATACATCTTCATTCCTAATAACACATACCCGTCGCTTCCTCTCGCTATAGCAATAACTTCTCTTATGACATCCTTTTCTTTACCTTACCTTATGGCTAATCTAATGGATTTTTGGTCTTTTAAGTAAATGAAGCAAGAAGTTGTCCCCCTTACCATTCATGATTGAGGCCAAACCAATTTTTAACATCTTTTTATCGATGTATAGTGTTGCTTATGTGCCATTGTTTTTGTGACTTCGCATAGACCTTTTGATGGGAAACACTTCATAAATGTTCATCATGAGATCCGGTATTCCTTGTAAACTTATTCCTATTTGTGTCTTAATAATGCCTATGGATGCCTACACTTTTTTATAGCCCTTCTTAACTATGTTTTCGATGTTTCCGATCATTTACAAACATTCTTGCAAAAATGTCATTCATAAATTTTCCTTCGTTGCATTTCCCACCATTGGCACAAGAGTGAGCAACTAGAGGTCTTTGATGTTCTTTGATCAATGATATAAATTTCTTATCCTTGTGTTCGTTCGATTTCACTTTTGAATACCCCGAGAAATATTGAATTTAGAAACACGATGCCAAAGGCATAACCTAGGTGACCCTATTTGACTTCAATGTCATTGGAATAGGTTTGACTAAAAAATTGAAACAAGGGTTTAGATGAGGAGAGAGGGTTTTTGACACTCTATTATCCACTACCATCCTGACAAATTGTAAGACCTTTTTTTTACTTCAAAGAGCTGGGATTGTGGAGTTTTGACAACACCATTTGCCAGAAAGCACCGATGGCGGCGATAAGTTCCCGCTTACTCGCTAAACAAGGTGAAAGCAGAGGACTTAGCAAAATGTTACAGTGTTATAGGAAGAGGTGTAAAATATAGTGAGAGTGTGGGGACACTCGCTCAATATTTGATCTTATCTAGGTGATATATCAAGCCATTCTTTGACAAGGAAGTGGGATAATGTGATTATCTTTGAGGGATTTCTAGAACTCACATGATTCTTGAATTATGTTTCGGAAATATCGTAAAAATAATTTAGTCATCCGAATGTGAAAATTATCATTAGAAAGTAACATGTACCCAATGTTTACTTCCTCCATTCCCGCATTTGGATGCGAATCGACTCCGGTGTCACTTTCCCATTATCTCCCAACCGAACAACTAGCAAGGCATGACAAGAAAACAAATTTTCAGTATTTATCGGTACAAGATTTGAACTAGGACCTGATCCCAGATAAATGGATCTAAGTCTCAAATCCAAGAGGAGAAGTTTCAAAATAAATCCTTCGAAGTTGGTTAAATAGATCTCCCACACCTAGTTGTTCTCGAGGTAGCCTCTGCGTGGCAAGAATGAAGAAAAAATAATGGAGTAGCAACATTATTTTAATGAGTCAGCACACATGAAGTTATAAATACTTCTTTGATATTATAAGAGAAAAATTATACACCCTTTGAGGATTCAATCATCCAAGCTTGGTAATGAAAGCCTCAATATAACATGTACAAGAATTGGTGGAGTAGAGCACTGCCATGGTTATAAAATACATATGGTTATAATCAAGGCATTGTAATGATACACCGTAACATATAAAATGAAAATAAAGGATATGGAAATAGTAGTTTAAGAAATGTAAAAGCAAGCTCCCAACCACGCTAAAAATAACAATACAACAATCCCTAAGAGGATTGGCTGAAATATATGTACAAATGACATTTCTGCAAAATGTCGTAGTTGCAGTAGCACCGCAATACAAAATTGAAACAATATGGAGATGGTCAATAATATAAAATATTAAAGCAAATATCCTCCGATAATCCTTCCGAGCAAAAGGTTGATCCCAAGATCGGGAAATCCTCCTCCGAGAGGGTGCAAACCCTGACCGGCAGACACATAATCGGAAATAACACAAGCCTGGAGAAGGGACCCAAGCAATTATGATGGGAGATGCTTGGATTGATGCCAAGATATGAAAATAAGCCTTTAAACCTTCCTTAACAACCTTCCTAATATTTTAAACTCCTCCTCCTGAAAGATGAGACAAGGAATGGCAAAGTTGTGGAACCTCCACTACAACACCTCGCAACACTAAGCACATACTTTAGCAAAAATAACGTGAAGAATTCAAGGAATGGCTTTGGCCTTGCTTCAGATGTGGAGAAATGAAGTGAAATCCTTCAAGAGGCCTTCTGAGAAGGAGAGGAAATCCTAAACAGAATCCTCGTGCTAAACAACACTGTTGAATTCTGCCTGACAGCCGTAGACCAAAATAGTCTAAACAAAAAAATAGTAAAAACTCAAACATGTCTCACTATGGCCGCCTTCCTTCTTTTTATGCAAGTGAATTTCTCTTTGCCTTGGACCCCACACATTAGGGTTTCTTCCACAAATAATCTTTTCTCCTCTCAAACCGCGTTGTCTTCCCAAGCAAGCCACACCATCTTAGGAAGCACTGCCATCTAATAAACTTCGACCTCGTCCTCATGCAATTACCCCCGTTCACACCGGAAGGTAAAATTGCTACTCCAAGGATCCATTTCACACTATGAGGGATTTTGGTCTCCTACCATGGGCCTTTACCTATTTTATTCCACCTCCGTAGTGATATAAGAAAAAATTAACATTCCAATTTGTTAAGCCAGAAATTTTAACACATAAATTCTCCCTCTCAAAAGATTGCCTCGTCCTCAAGAAAGTGCAAGGATAGACTCATTCTCTTCTTCTCCTCTCCGTAGCATAAATGTATGATGATATCATCCAAGTGAAGTGATGCTATGTCATCAATCAAGCCTCCACATTGCTCCTCCTCAAGCATGCAAGTTAGCTATCAAGCTATCATCATGTGAAAGTGAAATACTCAAGAGGTTAACAAAGTGATGTCTAGAGGTCCCTTTGAGGAATGGGATCTGGAATCTAATGGGAGCTATCTCCTCATATGGATCCTCCATGCCCAAGCTATTAGCAATGCAAAATGAGTCACTCCAAAAATAGGAAACTCCCCGGAAACCGTCCTCCACCTTCGTTCCGAAAAGTAGGTGGGATGAAATTTCGCACACAGGAAAGTGGCTCACCCCACGTCGGCAGTCACCCTCTCCAATATGTGATAAGTGTAGAGTGAGTGCTGATCCTGGCTGCAAGAAAAGCGTTCCTCAAGTGGCAAGATGAGGACTATATCTCCAAAGATCTCTCCCCTCCAACACTGCAAATCATGCCGGCCCAAATATCTTCCATATATGATGAGTTGCAAGTCATCATCATATGGCATCTCATCCATCATATGGCCTACCTCATAAGGAGACAATCGTGTTATTAAGGTGACCATACCATATCCCATGCTCCTCTAGAACATGTAGTGCAAAAGTGGAGGATTTTCTGCATGAGTACATTCTCCAATGTGTTCCCCGTCTCCCCTAAGCCCTGCCCTCATAAAGACATAAACAATAGGAGTCATTGTGAGTAAAAATGAGAATCATGCTCACGCGATGTGTAAGAAGTGAGAAGTGACAATGGTCCCTCAAATGAAACCCAACGCAGCTTGACCTCAACTACAATAGAGATCAATAAAATGTGTGGCTTGCAACCACTTCTGTTGCCCCAATCTCCTCATAAGTATGGAGGAAGTGAATGATGCAAGGTGTAAAATGAACATGTCCTCCATAATATATATCTTCCCTGTCCTCTTAGGGAATGGCCATCAATCATGCCTATGGCCTCAACTAAACCATGGTATAGAAAAAAAGAATGCTCCTCCTTGGAGCATCATCCCGCACATGTATGGTTAAGGGATGCATATATACATTAGAGAAGTCATCATGTAAAAAATTAGACAATTCTACTACATATGTCCCGCTCATAAAAATGGAGTGGCTCATAGATGAAGTCTCTCTCTTATCCTCAAAGAGAAAAGAGGTATTTGCTAAATCTTTCCAAAGATTCATACCTCCATCTACACTCCGATCCATGCATCTTTCATATGCCGACAGAGCTCTCTCCCTCGTTCCAAAAATACCCTCCATAATGGTGTATGCTCTGCTAGAACAAGTGGGATTGAAAAAGAAATCCTGCTGAGCTTGCAAGAAATTCTCCTTGAGCTAAAGCTCTAGGAAAGAAGATCCTACTATGACAAGATGACCCCATCTCCCGACCGAATACCCTCCCTCATGCAACCGGTCATCCAATATCATGAAAGTGAAAATATTCTTGGAATACTCCACCAACAAACTTGGGAGTTCAATATGACTCCATCCTCCATAGTGACAACATGATCTCTCATGAAGAAAATCATTACATGGTCACTGTCTTCTTTGACATTTCCCATGCTAAATATGGTAAAGTTGGAAGGATATCCTTCCCCGTTACTTCTGCCATAACGAAAAAATCGAAAATGGAAGTGGGTAATGATGATGTTTAGGAATTCTCCTCTCTCCTCGAGTCTACTCCAAGACCTCAAAGACCGTATCAAGCTCTCCCAAGGTTCACTTTCCCCGAAATCACTAAGTGGTGCCTCAATTGGTGAAGCATCCATCCTCCTCCTCCCGTTGATACAATGGTTCCCCCGAAAAAGTCACCGTCCTGCGCGAGAGACATCATCATCAAGAGATGACCTATGTGTATGAATGAAAAATCCGTCCATGCCCCTCACCGTGCAATCCGCCCCTCCCGGGTGCATTAATCTCCCGAAATGACCTGGGTGTATACATCTCATCCCATGATGCCTGTAGTGATCCTCCCTATCTTCTCCTTCTGCCTCCATGGTTTCACACCTCCTCCATAATGGCACATGTGTTATGCCTTGATCTCCACACATGAGATCCTAGGGGATTTCGCAAAGATGCAAGAACCTCTACTTGGAGCAAGAGCTCCTCCTTCCTCTACATGAGGCACTAGATAATCTCCGGATGTACCGCTTATTGCCCTCAATCTATACAACATGAATTGGAAACCCTCCAATGATCGGGATCCCTTTTTGAAAAAGAGATCTCCATACTCCTCGTCAAAGGTGTGAGAAGAAAGTCTTTCTTTTCAAGGTATGGTGTCTTTCGTCCTCTCTTCATGGTTTTCTCGAAATGGCATCGTGTTTCCATGCAAGGGTTTTGTTTGAGTCTCCTTGTTTAGTTCTACCATAGGTGTTCTGGATGAATCCTTCATCAAATTTTTTCACTAAGGCCTTAGTGAAATTTCTGAGGGCTTATTTTTAAAGTTTTCATTCTTCAAAGAAAAGATCTAAAGATCCACTGCATAGGCCTTACCTCTCAAATGCAAAGCAACTCCTAATGGCTTCATCTTCAAAAGAATTTGATGTTGGCCGCAAGAAGGTATATAACCCTCCACCCGTTTTAATAAATACATAGGTGAACCCAAAGATAGATAGAAGAAATCTAGGTCCTGTTTCTCCCTTCACATTGATCCTGAAACTATGAAAAATTCTGAGATGATCTCTTAATATTTTGAGTTTGAGACTCATACTCTCTTAGTAAATCACTAAGAGCCTCCCAGAAACCTTATTATTCTCTTTCCATCTCTCTCTTACAAATCCCCGAGCATGTGACTCCACTGTGTTAGAGTGTGTGGTCGCTTGCTCACACTTCTCATATGACAATCTAGGAGTTTTCCTTTGGTTCACCCTTGGAGATCTTTCATATATCCTCTGCCTTGAATTCTTCATGAATAATATGTACAAAGTTTAGGAAGAAGCTTTGTAATCTATCCTTTTTTCTTCTCCAAAATATGGAGTATTTTTCTCGCTCATCTCTCTCCGTTCTCTCGATGAGTATAATAGGAAGTAGGTTCTTTCTCTTCTTTCTCGCTTATCCCTCCTTGGGGGAGGTTCTTCTTGGATTCCAACATGATGAGATGAAATATCCAGATTTACAGAATGCACGAATAAACACATAACCATAAATACGTAGATGCAATGGAAATAACACTTCATTTCATTAATATCAAATACTCTAAAGATGCTTACGTACATAATGGAAATAAAATACCAGGTGGTGTCGGTAGCGACCCTCTTAGAAGAGATGTGGTGGCTAAAGACCTCCAATATTATGAGTCAGAGGCCGAGGGCTCATTTATTATCGAGAAACAATGGAGAGCCTCAACATCCCAAACCTAACCCTGGGGAGAGATGAAGCCGCCAAAACTATGGGTCCTTGCCTGGTAAATTGGTGCTCGACCTCCTCAGATCGCAACTTTGGCATACTATCTCCGTTTGACGCACATGATACATCATTAGAAGTTTCATCTCGAGGACTACAACTTTTTGCAATATTTTGGATGATCAAAATCGCAACAAATTTTTCATACCAAAAAACGTCGTTTAGGGCCTCAAAACTACCTGCAAGTCTGTGACTCGAAAAATCGCTAAAAATAGTAAGGTGCCAAACCGACCGAAAGAGACAATGGTGGGGCCCAAGTGGAATAGGGGCGGTGCCACCAATATCCACCCGGATCATTCCTCTTAGGAAGCAATGGTCCCCATTGCGTTAAGTTCCTCGATGAGATGAGGAAATTTCTCACGAACTTGTCCTCAAAATCAGCTCGGGTGCAGAGTTGTCACCACCACCCCGAGGCGCTGATCCGTTGTCGACGAGTGTTCTGATCTGCATGTCCGGCGCAGGCGAACCTGCAGGCTCCGTTCCATGTACCGGGCTTGGACCTCCGTTGGTGGACACTCCTGCAATGTCCCTGAGGCCCAAGAGAGGTGGTGCAGACGATGCCATCCATATCAAGACCTGGCAGTGTACCCAAGGAACAGGAATACTAAGATCGAAGGCATTGTTACCTACAAATTTCGTGATGGTGTACGGCCCGTATCTGAGCGTGCTGCTTGCGGTGAGGTCCGTTGAGGCGCTCCTCTCCGCAAGTCGTGTTACACTTTGTCGCCTACACCGGGAAGTGGTGTGGCACCGTTGATCATGGCGCCGTTTGTACTTGGCTGGGCTCGTCCAAGGTCTCAGAACTCGTTGGCGATGTGCTGAATGCGCCGATGAAGCCACGGCTTTGTCAACTTCAGACCGGACATGAGCTCGAACTCACCGAGCACCGCAAATCCAAGATGGCTAAGTCAATGGGACATACGGAATCCCAAGCCCACCGAAAGGGGCTATGGCCAATTGGACCCAGGGAGAGCCCTGCTATAACCGTGTTGTACACAGTAAGGCTCTCGTCCCATGTGTGCGTGGATGCTTTGAGTTGTACATGCGTGTACGTGCTGTCTGTCTGCCGACGACCTCCGTTCGGGGCTATCCGTTCTCGGGATGGAAGGTCAGACTTGGTGAGCTACAGGTCCAACATTGACCGTAGGCCGGACCAAAATGTGTCAGGAACGCAATTTCGATCTGATATGATGGGGATCGTGGGATCCTGCAAAATTCACACTGTCGAAAGAAGAGTTTAGCAGCTGGCTTCTCGCCGTGATATTCTTCTTACAGCCGCTGCTGATGGCCATCTTCAGAATCCACAACGCCGCCACATAAAATACGGGGCCATTTCCATTCTTAGGTGCCCGAGCATGTAATCCATGGAGATGGATTCTACGCCGACTAGGGGTAGGTAGTGGAGTATATAGGCCTTGCTTCTCTTGATGGTCATTGGGCAATGCACAGTGTTGTAGGATCTCGATGTGCTTCTCGACATCCTTTCGAAGGTTCGGCCAAGGAAATACTTCGTAGTATTGCTAATGCTTTCTCAACCCCCGAAATGCCCAAATGCGACTCGACCGTAGTGTGCTTCCCATATCATCTTGGCACGCTCGCTCGAAGGAACACAAAGGTGTCCTGTGTGACATAAAAGTGCATCTTGGAGGTGAAAATTTGAACTTGTGTGCCCCCTAAGAGTGCCTTGTAAGTGTGGCCGACTCGGGTCACTCTGCAGAAGCGTCAATCAGGTTCCGTGCCCACAAGAGTTGAGCACGGTGGTGAGCGCCACGATCTATATCTACTGAAAGGCCTGCAACATTATTGGTGCTACCCTTTCAGATTTGATGTTCAATGAAAACCGTTGCGTATGCGGACCACTTCGTTTTTGCCATCATTCCGCAACTTCCTCAGACCGTAGCGGAACCGTGTGTTTCCTGGTCCGTGTGGATGATTGTTTCCTTCCCTGTCGTAATGCTTCCATCGTCGACACAGTGCTTCTGCCAATGTAGCGATTTCTTTGTCATAGGTTGGATACTTGCGAACCGTCTCGTACAATGTCTCACCGTGATATGCCACCGGATGTCCCCCGTTGAGTGTTAGGAATCGCCCCCAATAGCATGCTCGAGGCATCTGCCTCGATCTCAAATGGTCACGGGAAGTCTGTGGGTGGTGAGCACTGGGCAGAACAGAGGCGGTTTCTTTCAATTCTTTGAACGCCTTCGTTGAGGCCCGACCAAAAGAATTTTTCTCGTCTCTCGGTGACTTGACTCAAGGGCCATGATAAGGAGAGAATCCCAACACAAATCTACGTAGAAATTAGCAAGACCTTAAAGCCGCGGGCTCAGTATATAGTAGCTCTGGCCTCGCCAATCCCGAATGACTCGTAGGATTCTGGCCGGATCCATGCACCCCCTTTTCATCAATAATGTAATCCTAGCATTGAACCCGGGGTCATGCCAACGTGCACTTCTCCAAATTGCACACAACTCGTGTTGCCGCGTGTTCGAGGACTTTGGCTTGGATGTGATGAAGGTGCTCTTCCCAAGTCTTGTCAAGATTAGAATGTCATCCAAGTACACCACTACGAATGAGTTGGTGAATGGCCGCAAGATGTCGCTCCATCATCCTCAGCAAGGTTTCGGAGCATTCGTCAACCCGAAAGGCATGAATTCACCATTCAAAAAGGCCTTCCTTAGCCTTTAAGGAAGTCTTCCACACATCGCAGGGTTCAATTGGTACCGGGTGATACCCGCATCAGCTCATCTCATCAAAATATTTTGCACTGGAGTTGATCCAAGGTCACCAATCCTGGATTAGTACCTATTCCCACAAGACCTGAGTCCAGTCACCTGATAGCTGGCGCGCAGTCTCCACGTCCCATCCTTCTTCTCGTACCAACACGCATCTAAGCCCCACAGGCGATGAACTTGGTCCGATGTGACCTTTCTTCGCAACAAACTTCGAATCGCCTTGATTTCATCATTTTCCGCAATGAGCGTCGAGAGACCGTCCGTCTGCAGTGGCGCACCTCGGGGGTCGCATCAACGGTGCTTGACCAGGTAGTGCGCAGGAACCCCCGGGTGAGGTGAAGATGTCCCCGCGTACTCCTCCACGACCTTATCCATTTGTTGTTGTCGGCAGGGCCCCACCGAGGTCGGGGTCACGTCTTCTTCTTGCCCTCAAAGCATCATCAGAAAAACTAATTTCCGTTTTTGGGAAATGAGCTTACTACATTGTTTTAAAAGACATAACCAAAGAGATAGTCGTAGGAGGTGGTACCGTATCCTTATAACCTATTTCCCAAAGCACAATACGAGGTCGAGACTCGTTGGCTTCGTTATCGCTTCCACAAGTATGGTTGTCCTAATACATCAAACATCAATAGAGCAACGTCACATAATACCTCATCCGTGAAGGGCTTGATGCTATAAAAAAGGAAGGCGCACCGCCGGGCCGACGCGAGATCTCGTCCTTGGTGGAAGCCACCGATGGTGTATGGATGTGGGTAGCCGTACCCGCAAGCCCAACCGCTTCATCGTCCGGGCCGAAATGAGGTTCTTTTGGCTCCCATTGTCGACAATGCGTCGAACCGCACAGGAGCCCCTTACCCACATCCGGGCGGTAGAGCGGCTCCTCCTCCTCTCCGGATCTTCCGGCTCCTCCTTCGGACCTTTGCGCGGGCAACAAGGGCGTTGGGCCCGCATCAATAACTGCTTCCCTTTTTCATTCCCCTTTTCGGTGTTTGGCCCGAGTCAAGGGCATCCGACTCGCAAGCCCTCATCTCGCGCCACCAGCGACCTGCTGTCTCGACACTCACCAGGTTGTGAGTGGAGCTCATGGAAACTCACACCACTTTCCTGTCCTCGTTCTTTACTGTTAGTTCTTGTCTTGTGGCTTTGATCGTTGTCCTTAGCCGCCATGCTCGTCCTTTGTCTCCGCGTCGGAAGCACCTTTTCTCGTTTTTGATTCTTGCACCAAAGTTCGCTTCTTCGTTTGAATTTCTCGTCGTTCAATCTTGCGCATACCGGTGATGTCGTACCAAGCGAGGAGATGTCGAGAACTCCATTTTCCCGAATGTATTCCGAGGCATAACCGAAGATACTTAGCACCAAATGTTTCTCTTCCATCTTTGATACCCAACTTTCGTGCGCAGTATGGAAATGCATTCGCTGCCCGTGCACATCTTGATCCCTAAGGTCGCAAATAGTGGTCCATTGTATGTACTTGTCTCCATAGCTCCTTACACGATAGTAATCGTTCCTTGACGGCTGCCTCGAAAAGAATTCGGTTGGTACCGCCGAGAACAGAGGGTTCTCGTCTCGGTCCTTGTTCGTCGTAGGTTTCCACCGCTCCTTAACATGGGGGTTTGAGGAGTGCAAAAAGGATCTTCCGTCCGAAAAGTCATGAACGAGAAATATCCTTAAGAGATTCAGTTCCATTCATCACGCGCATTCTGGCCTGCCTGACCCTCAAATATGGGAACGTTAAAATTTATTTGTACCAAAGTGAGTCAAACTCCGCAGTGGCTACCGGATGCATGCGCTCGCCGAGGGCAGCCGTTGAAGGATTTGGAGCAAAGCTATCCATCATCGCGTTCCCTGTTTTTCGAGGGCCTCCTCGAGCAATATTTTTGATAGATCTCTCGCTTCCCTCATCTTTCTTTTCGCGTCCCCCATGGGCGTCCGTCGTAGCTGGCCAGGCCGACCTTGCAAAGGTTCCACCGCATCAAGCCCTAGCTCCTTATACCCCACCCTCGCGAGAGTATGCAAAGAAGATCGAGAAAGCAAAGACTGCCTCGATACCACCGATCCGGATTTCCATGTGAACGCAACACAAAAAAATAAACACATAACCATAAATACAGAGATGAAGAAATAACACTTCATTTCATTAATATCAAATACCGTAGTATTTACGTACATAATGGAAATAAAATAGTTGCAGGTTGCAGCGAATCTCCGAGAAGAGATGTGTGGCTACGTACCTCTGAACTGAGTTACAATGAGGCTCGAGGGCCTATTTATTATTGAGAAACAATGGAGAGCCCTCAACATCCCAAAAACCTAACCCTAGAGACAGTTTTTCAAACTATGGGCCCCGTTTGGGTAAATTGGTGTTTCAACTTCCTGTGTGACGTAATCTCAAAAGGTTTATCTCCGTTTGACGCACATGATACATCATTAGAAAGCTCTATCCGAGGACTACAACAAATTTTCATACCAAAAAACGTCGTTTAGGTTTCAAAACGGGCTCCGTGTTCGTGACCCGAAAAATCGCTAAAAAATAGTAAGTTATGCCAAAATCGAAAAACCGAAAGAGACAATGGTGTGGGGGCCCGCGGGAAGGCTGTATGGGTGGCCACCACAATATCCACCCGGATCACAAAACCCATCCTCTGCATATTCTAATCCTCAACACTACAGTCGAGCCAAGATTGATGCGCCGATACGACCGTAATATTCCAACGAGAATGCTCACATATATTGACCGGAAAAACACATTTTCCAAGAATGGCTACTACATGATTTGAAACTAAAAGAATTGATCCCTTAGATAAATGGATCTAAGTCATAAACCAAGAGGAGGCTTCAAATAAATCGTTCTAGGTGGGGTTAAACGTATCTCCCACACCTATTTTTTCCAGAAATGCCCAACAAAGGGGTGCAAATGCATCGCAAGAACAAACAAATACAGAAAGATTTTAATGAGCCAACACACATGAAGATAAAAATAGCCTTCTCTTTTGGATATTGTAGAGTCAAAGTATACAATTCTTTTGAGGATTCAATCACTCAAGCTTGACAAATGAAAGCCTCAACATAACATGTACAAGAACTCTGTGAGAGAACTGCCATACGTAAAATACATATGGCTATAACCGCACAAGCTTTAATGAGACCTAGCTACCCATAAATTTTTTTGACAATAAAAAAGGTGGCTAAAATGTTTTTGAGCCTTCAAGAAATAAATTTCCTCCGAAAACATATCATTCTTGAAGCCTCCATGTGTCTTTTTCTCAACAATCCTCACCGTTGTTTCCATTATGAAGCCCCTCGTCACAGGAAGAAGAATGCCCAAAAAGGCCTCCATTTTTCCTTATTTCATTCCCTCAAAGCCTCTTTTTTCATCACCTTTTTTACCTTTTTCTAATCCCACATAATTCCCTCATTAACCCCCTAATCATCTCTAACTCCCCTTTAAACCTTACAAATATCCTTCTGTCCGGCTGCATTCAAATTTCCTTTATTCCCTCTACCGAAACCTTCTTTTCTGCCTTAAAAAGCATTGAAATTAAGCCAAAAACCCCACTTTACTTTATAATAGGCTTAAGCCCCCTTTTGACCAAACTCTTAACCACTTCCCACCATATGCCCTGCGCCCGCACTGCCACTCAAAGCCCTGTGTGCTTATCGCAATCGGACTTTCAATATGGGTGCATTCCTTTATTTTTGTTATTTTCCGATGCGAGAATGTATTTACCTCGTCTACCGATCGCGTATCGACTCCTCAATATTTTAAGATTCGACGTCAACGCTTATTCCACATCACGCCTCGTCACTTCTCTCTACATTCACCCCCTCCGATTATATTTATACCGTCGATCTATTTCCAGATCTAGATCTACGGCCACATAATCGCTCGCCGCTAATCGCATCGCATTCGACCTCCGCCTCGATGGGCGCAGCCCCCCGATTGGATCCTAGCTTGGGCTCATCCATCCGGATCCAATGGTCCAAATTCTCTTCCTCACTCCGCCCCCCGTGTCCCCCGATTGGTCATCCCCCGATCCAATCGCAACCGTTGATCCCTTTGGATCCAATGGCCCTTATTCATCTCAAGCCATTTATTTAACCCTTGCCTTCTTTCTCCTCCTTTCAACCTTACCGTTCATCATATAGATCCGACTTCGTCTAGGATCAAACCCACTTTTGAATTTTCACTCTAACCGCCGACGCATCTTCCTTTCTCTTTCACGCTCCATCCACCACCGTTAGATCTCGCCACCCCATCCAATGGCTACATGCAAGTGTCGCGTAAATCTTATGTCCGAGCTTTAATGCTCAAAAATCACACGATAAAGTGGTTTTGGTTTGCCGCTGTTAGCCACAGAACATACATATCGCGTTTTCGCAGTTTTTTCAAACCGCCCAAAGCCACACCTATACCAAGGGTTTTCCCGTCCAAACCGCCTCTCTTCCTCCCTTTGTTTCCGCAACCCTATCATTCAATCTCACTTCATCCATCCGATCGATCAACGACCCATATCACATGATGCATTTCATTCTATTTTCATTCATCTAGAGCTCCTCCAAAGAGTTTCATCCAACAATCAATGCGTCTGGACTTTTCCCGAGATCCAATGGTTCATATATGATCGCCTTCCGTCTCGCCTCGATTCCCACCATTAAAGGCCCCACTTCATTCATTTAACCCATTTCCTTTGTATTCCGTACGTACGTTAAACTTTGGGTTTTTACACTAAAATCTATTTTCCTTCGTTCAACTCTTTTCACCCTTCTTCCATGGGAGTCTTCAACCGTTGATCACATCTCGCTCAGCTCATCCACTACCGCGACCATGCACCAAAATTCCCCCGCACTCATTCCTCCACCATTTTGCAGATTTCCATTGGATTTTCACTGTTTCCCCATTTCCGCCACCATCCCACAAGCCTCCACAACAGCCGCCACCACCCCCATTTTTATAATGAGTTTATCGTTACTGTGAGGTTATGTAGAAAAGAAATTCACTCGTCTCCCACAAATAATAGTCATCGTGGTCGAGATGTGAGATCATTTCAAAGAAATGCAAGAAAGGTATCGCCAGAGATGGATTAGAGGATTTAAGCCCGTAATTGAAGATTTAATGCTTTAATCCATGTTCAAAGGATAAAGGTGGGTTGAGACCAGTGATATTGAACAAGTTTACATTCGTGCTTCAAAGACTAGCGCACATTCTCTCGTAAAAGGACATTGTCCGATGCAAGTCTCCATGCCTCCTCGAGCCCTTAAATCCATCACCGATGAGCTTCAACACCGTCGACAACAGCTTATGGAAGCATACAGAGACCCGTAGACTTTCCATCCCCGTCACTTATTTCAGAAGGTTACCACATAGTACCATACAAAGAAGAGAGGACCCCAAAGAATACATCCGAGGTCAAATATCGACCCAAAAAAATCTCCTGCACCATAATACATAGTAATAATAATAAATGATGAAGGCTATTTTTCATTAAGTGGGAGTGGGTACGTGGATACTTCCTCCACTGCCTTAATGAATCCATTTAATGTAATATCCGCTACCATCGCTATTTCATTCTATAAGAACCCCCCCCGAGGAACATATTGTCAAGGTTTTTGTTGTTGCTGTTGTTCTAGTTAGAGGATTCATTTGACCTTACGCTTTGGGGGAAAGTAGCCGAGTAGTTGTAATTTAGTAGGATGGGAGGAGAAGTTTGGGATTGTAATCAGCTAACAGCTCAGAAGGTGGACTCCATATTTTTCACATCAATTAATCAAGAAAATTTCATAGATCCGGTCTATATTACGTGATGTTTCCTTACTTATTTCATGTTTTAAACATGCTTGCCTATATTTCTTTGATAAGAACTTTAGTCATGCTTAAGATATACGCATGGTACCTTAATGCCCACTTATCTTCTTATCCTTGATGTTTTCTCGTCGATATGAATCTAAGAGAAAATTCATGAACTTAAATAAATGAAGGTGTCAGTCTAGCCCATGCTTTACCGATGTGTGAATTCGTGATTTTTTTGCTTAGATGTTCGTTGGGTTTGCTTGAATAATCGGGGATGGCCTGGGATTTAGTGTAAGCCCCCGTCCACCGGGTCCTTCACTGCATCGGCCTTCCCAAGATCCCTTTAGCCGGTGTTAAAGCATTGAAGGTTAAAAGCTGCTTCTCCGATCTTAGCCTAGTTCTCGTGTTAAATCTAATCTCCGTTTTTCCTATGAGAGTATGCGTCGCTGTGCCCGGAGTTGATGAACTCGACCCCATCTTAAGCTACCTTTGTATCTTCATTGAGAGTTTCCTTTGAGTATGGGTGCTGTGTCCGGATTTAAATGACATCCGACCCGATCTCCCGTACTCACACTTGCTTCTTTCCTTCTTTCACCTTCACTCCCGTTAGTTCCCAAATCCACCCAGGCAGCTGAAATAAGGCGTACATGAGCACACCAAACCATGCTCGCCCTCGCAGCTAGCCCCACGAGGACAGAGAGGGCTCTCTCCCTAGCCAATCTCAATGAAAAAATGTTCAAAGGGGCTTGAGATGACGATAAAAACAAATCGATCTTAGGCTAGATAAACAAATAGGAGGGTTTGATTTTTATTTTTAGGTTTTTTTGTTGGAAAAAAGGAAAAATAATTGGGCTCGGGGGATGAGGCCGTATCTTCGGAGAGATCAAATTGGGGCAGTAGGCAGTCGAATTTGATAGTCTTAGATCAAATGAATGGATTGAAAAGATCGTCGAGGAGCCGAAGAGGGCAAGAGAGTGCAAGGATCCTCTTCAAATGTACAGTAAAAACATAAAAACTAAACAAAAAAGTCTACAAGAAAGCACCAACAAATCAATGAATTCTACCTCAATTACTCATTCGTTTAATCTTGTACATGTAGAAGGGAAATGGCATACATAACATTAATGAAACTTACAATAACATGAGAAGAACATCATCAAAACTCTAATCCACAAGGATCCCAACAAATGCCGCAAAAAAATCTCGGTCTTTCCTTTGCCAAAAAACTCAAAGTGGATATACAATGGAAAGTGCAAAACTTTTCCCAAGAGTCCAACTCCGTCCAACCTTTGAAAATGACTCGTAAAATACATGATATAGACCAGCCCAACCCATTCTATGCTCTAGGGGTCGAGCTCATCCTTCTAGGAGCAACAGTCCCAATTATAAACAAGGAATCTAAAACTAGGCAAACAAACAACTTGCCTCTATATGCTAGAAACTGATTCATTCACTTGGATTTTCACTTTTTAGGTGAATGAATCATCTAGGTGCACACATGCCAAAAATTACATCATGGTTACCAAATTACATCAAGCTAGACTAAAAATTATACCGCAGGAACTAGCTTCACACCGTCGAATTTCTGTTGAAAAGGAAGGTGAAAATAGGTCGAATTCCTCTTATGCACCGCGCTCCAAAGTTCTCCAGCCGCACTACTTGGACCCGCTTGGAGCACTTCCCGAATAAAATTGAGCTCATGATAGATCGTTGGAAAGCCCTAGATGTCTTCTATCCAACCCAAGTGGAATGCTTCAATTTGGAGCTCATTTTTCCCCCTAAACTCCGCAATCTCCCAAGAGTACTTCCCGTAGGTGCAAAAGGTGGCGTAAAGGTCATTTTTGGAGTGTTTTTGACCTTTAGTCAGCCCGTATCGTGATGAAATGCTTCATCCATTCCCGCGAAAAATACATAATATATCATGAAAAACCAAAAAATGCAAAGTTTTCTCCTCCAAGATGTCCCAATCATAAGCGCGCGCGTCGGTGGCGCGACGTCTAGCTTTTTAAAAATCCGTTTTACAACCAAATTTTCAAAATGACAGAATATTCTCCAAATTGCAGCTGAAATTTTTGGAGTGAAGGTTCTCATCGACAGTTCATGCTCAGCCAATGAAGCTTTTGGCTGCGGACCGAGTCTATCCTCCCTTTTATGATGCTTCAAAGGCCCTCTGTGCATGGGCTTCTCAAAGGTGGATCGAGTCAATTGCCTTGTCCATATGATGAATGTGTCCGTCATGGTGTCGCAAGGTATGTATCAAGTGTATGTTTGATTTTTTTGAACAGAAATCGGTGCCTTTGACTCAAATCACAAGTGTGTACCGATTTGTATGAGGTGAAAAACAAAAATGTGGTGTATTTGCCTCCAATTTCCAAATGTGTGACAAGACTATGGGAACATGGACAAAGTGGGGAAAAAAGGGTTTCTATCAAGTAAATTTAAAATGGTGATGGGCCACTTGACATTTCTCTTGGGATATGGGATTTGGGGATTTTATAAAATGATATGAGAGAAAGCATGATAGGGATGGTCGGGTTTAGGGATAGGGGTTGTAGGACTTTAGGAATAAGTTATATATTTGAGGATGAAAGGGGGTAAGGAATGAACCGTAGTGAGATGAAATATAGTGTGATATAAATAATAGTGAGAGGGAAAAATAAGGTGGGAAACAAAAGGATTTGGCACCAAATTACTTTTTGTACACCACCCAAAACCTTAGTAAGTAATTTTTCAACACAATGATATAGTCAGTTTATGTTTGGCAGCCCAATTCTAAACCAACCTTTCAAACCATACCCAACACTGATCAATGGCATATTTCAAGATTATTTGACTCATTTAGAGCAGAGGCCAAGAAATTTTGAAATTTCGTTGAAAGCAATTGGAAAACCTGGAGTATCACTGATGCGCCGCGACCAACCCAATGCGCCGTGCCCTAAAGCCACCATTTTGCGGAGGCTTTTTGGGAGGCCTTCCTTGTGTCAAAATTGGGCTCATGATAGCTCTTTGGAAAGATATGTGAGTCTAATTTCCAACCTGCGGAATTTTTCAGTTCTGAGTCTATTTCGTCGAAATCAAATCTCCCAAAACGTTTCAAAATGAGCAGTAATGAGGCCGCTCAAGGCAAGAGGCCGTTGCGCAAATTTTTGAAGGTCTTCCCCAACTCCAAATTGAGCTCTATGATAGTTCATTGGAAATATATTTGTGTGTAGTTATCATTTGACTCATCAAGCAAGTCATTTGGCCAACTAAGCTAGCAAATCTTGATTTTCCCAAGGTCACTTCACAGAGGTGCATCAATTCTCCCAGGCGATTGTATTTCTTGACATTTCTCTAAAACCATGACACCTGGTAAAAAGGGAAGGAGGTTTTTCTTATTTGGCATGTTATGGACAAAAAATTCTCCCATTTTTCCAAATTCATTCTTATTTCTTCGAAAATGTGATTTGAGGAAATCCTATCCCCATGTGAAACAAAGGATTCGTCGAAATGAAGCGAAATGAAGGGGATAAGGGGGCTTCTAAATTTTAAAATTTTGGGGAAGTAGGAGGGATTTTAGGAAGTAGGGGAAAGTGGAATTCAGAAATTGAGTGAGGGGAAGGGGTCCAAAAAGGAAAAACACAAAGCCCAGCTCAGAAAATTGCCAAGTTGTAGCAAGAAATCTGCAGTTTGTGCAAAAAATGAGGAATTTTGGGGATCTTAGTGATGGGAAGTGTTTAATGGGCAAAGCATATGATAAGGGAAGGCGGTATGAACATCAGGATACAAGTTTTGATAATGATTTGACCATCCAAGAGAAATATCTAAAACCCTAGAGAGAGCTTTCCGGACCTTACCTAGGCAATAACCGGAAGCATGAACAAGTCAGAAACACCCAATGGAACTTGAAATGATGATGAAAAACCCTCTCAATGATGGTACACTCAGCTGAATGGTGACATGGACCAACATTTGGACAACTTTGACAAGAGTAAAAATAAAACCCTAGACCTAATGCCTAGTGACCAAATTTGTCAAGACTCACCTAAATGACAAAGTTTGACCTTGAAACCTTAAAATCACTTTCAGAAGAGCATGTTTGATCACCGGAGGAAGGTCAGTAAAGACCGACACTAACATTACCCTAATGGGATGGTAGCTCCCTAGAGGTACCAAGAACAACAGATCTTTGTAGAGTGTACCAAAGGCCTTTATCCATCGGGCTATGGAATCCATTATTCATTTATGCCAAATTTCGAAACTAAATCACCTAAAGACTTGACTCAACGTACCAAACACAAATGACTCATGACCGACTTAAGACAAGAATTTACAAATCTTTTTTGAAAAAAAGGCAGCCCATCAAGATTTAAAATCATGATGACAACCACCTACATACCGATGAAATATGGCCAATCATGTGCTTATTTTCCATCAAATTCAATCAAGAAGATGCCTTCGATTGATTTCCGATCGTATCTCCTAGTCAACAATAAATACTCTGCAATCGGGCATCAAAAAACATAATTGACCATGATCTCCTTCATCACCGACTACCGCAATAATCACCTTCACCGCCGATCGCAACAGATTTTCCAAAGGATCCTAAAAAACATGAAGATTTACTCTCCCGCCGAAGAAACAAGGTGTCTTTTCTCTTTTGATTCCGATCTTCCTTCATATACTGTACTTCAAAGAAAACATGTTCCCGGTCCTCAAAAAAATTCCTCCGAACAAGTGGATGAGCAAACATCTCCTCTTGGAAAAACACTTCAAAACATGAAACATATGAAAAAGAATCTAAAAGACAAATTCCGAATGTTCTCGATCTTCCGTAGTCCGAATATATTGTAGGTCATCTTCATATGATATGATGTTTTGATACGATATTCCTCATTACATTCATCAATCATGAGAAAAGAAACTCTGGGATGATTCTTGAAACCCAACACTATCATTTCTATCATCTACCATAAATCTATCCAAAGGAAATGTTTCACTTACTTGGACAAAGATCTCATCTTGTTTTCCATGGACCGCCTAGATTACCTCTTTATGAAGATATAGTTCCGTGATGAGAGCATTTAGATCCGTAACTCTCGTTTTCTTCATGCCATGATCTCAACAACAGTTCTCATGGGATTCAAGACAATGTATTCTTGGTCACCACAACCTTCAATCGGATCCGCAGCCCATTTTGACTAGATCACATTTTGGAAAGTGAAACTTCACTTCCCGCATGTTGTCCTCTTCTATGGGCGTATCCGGTGTTCAAACTTTCTTCATCATTTTCAACCATGTACAACTTTTCAAAACTTGATCTTCATAAGCATCCTTCAAGACTTATGTGTGCCGCTGAAATGAACTACATAATGCTTCCAGATTTCTCCATCCATCAATTCATTATCTCCATAAAAATTCTCAAGATCTTCAATGAAGTACTAATGTGTTCACAAATAAATTTACTAATATTAAAGATGAATGGATTCTTTATACTGTAAAAGAATATTGTATGAAAAATCTGGGATAACAATAGAAGTGTGGCAAACTTTCATACCAAGATCGAGCTTCATCTTCCGCAGTAGCCATAAACATTTTCATCAAACAAATTTTCGTGAAAATCGATCATTAATTTATGCACATGAATGAATTTCACCTCGTATGAAGAGCAACATCATTACCTCTCCACATTTAAACATGGGGTAAATTTTGGCCAATCCACCTTGGGCATCTTATTTGGAAAGCCCGGGATGTGATTCCGCTCATGGGAGCGTATCTTCTTGCAACCGTCCATTCTGATAATCTTAAAGCATCTCTCCGTAGTGAAGTCACCATGAAGCATTGATTTCTCGGATTTTCTAGTGAAACGCCAGTGAATGATTTCAGCCTTCCCGACAAGACCGATCGTTGTCCACCATCAACAATCGTATCTAAACTTGATTACATGTATCGGGGAAATTTTATAAGTTAAGTGTTGTTGGACATGTGTTGTAATTTGCATCTTAATTACAATATTTGTATTCACTATGCGCCGCAGAGAAAGAGTGGCCGAAGGCTGTTCCCGGCAATACTGTGCTCCGTTCAGATATAAATCGAAACAAAACTAACTAGCAAACCAATTTGTTCCTCAAAGATGGTCACCACTATGTTAGTTCCCAAATCCACCCCAGTCGGGGGCCATGCGGTAAGAAGGATAACACCAAACCACGCTTCACTTCATACGCAGCCCCTACGAGGACAAAGGAGAGGGCCTTCCCGGTCAATCTCAATGAAAAAATGTTCAAAGGGGCTTGAGATGACGATAACAACAACTGATTCAGTTAGATAAACAACAGGGAGGGTTTGATTTTTAATTTTATGGGTTTTTGTTGGAAAAAAAGAAAATTACCCAGCTTGCAGATGAGGCCAAATTTTCGCAGATCAAATCAAAGGTAGGTAGGAAATGAATTTGATGTCTTAGACTGCATGAATGGACAAAATACTATCGAGGAGTCAAGAGGGCAAGAGAGTGCAAGGATCCTCTTCAAACAAACAAAAACATAAAAACTAAACAAAAAGTCTAAGGTAGAGCACCAACAAATCAATGAATTCTACCTCAATTACTCATCTGCTTAATTCACATAGAGAAGGGAAAATGGCATACATAAAATTAACAGAAACTTAAAATAACATGAGAATAACATCATCAAAACTTTCAGAAGCCACAAGGATCCCAACAAGTGCCGCAAAACTCCGGTCTTTCCTTTGCCAAAAACTCAGTGGATATACAATGGAGTGCCGAACTTTTCCCAAGAGTCCAACCTATCCAAAATTTGAAAATGACTCGTAAAAGCATGATACCTTCCCAATCCATTCCCATGCCTCTAGTCGCATCTCATCCTTCTAGGAGCGCTTGAACCAATTCTAAACAAGGAACTGGAATTAAAGTACCCAGTCAACTCCGTCTATATGTTGTGAAACTCGATCCATTCACTTGATTTTCTACCTTCTTTAGGTGAAATGAATTACATAGAAAAAGTAAATACATGCCAAAATTACATCATGGTTACCAAATTACATCAAGCCAGATCAAAAATTACATCAAGAGAAACTAGCTTTCAATACCGGCCGAATTTATGAGTCACTGGAAGGTGAAAAATAGGCCGACCTCTATGCGCCGCGCTACTTTGGACTCGCTTTTGGAGCACTTCCCGATTCAAAATTGAGCTTCATGATATTTCATTGGAAAGAGAGTTGTGTCAGTTATCATTTGACTCATCAAGCAAGTCATTTGGCCAACCAAGCTAGGAGAAATCTTGATTTTCCCAAGGTCACTCGTAGGTGCACTCACCCTCTCGATGCGATTGTATTTTTTGAAATTTCTAAAACCATGACACCGTGTAAAACGGAAGGATTTTTTTTCTTATTTTGTATATATATTGTAAAACCTCTCGCTTCTCCAAAATTCATCTTTTTATTGCTCGAAATATTTGAGTGAAACCTATCCCGATGTGAAACAAAGGATTTATCAATGAAGCGAAATGAAGGGGATAAGGGGCTTAAATTCTGGGGAAATTTTGGAAGTAGGGAGGGATTTTAGGGAAGTAGGGAAAGTGGAATCTCATAAATTGAGTGAGGGGAAGGGGTCCAAAAAGGGAAAAACATAGGCCTAGCCTAGAAAATTGCCATAAGTTTAGGCAAGAAACTAGGTTTGCAAAAATGAGGAATTTGGGGGATCTAAGGATGGGAAGTGTTTAATAAGGCATCAAGGATAGTGTGTATGAACATTAGACACAAGTTTTTATAATGATTTGACCATCCAAGAGAAATTACCTCCAAAACCCTGCAGGAGAGTGGGAAATGGACCTTACCTGTGCACAACCGAAGCATGAACAAGCCGTAAAATGACCCAATGAACTCGACATGATGATGAAACCCTCCGAATGATGGCACTTAGCCGAATGGTGACATGGACCTCCACATTTCCACAACTTTGACAAGAGTAAAAGCAAACCCCAGACCTAATGCCTAGTGACCAAATTTTGCTTGAAATATTCACCGAAATGACAAAATTTGACCTTGAAACCTTAAAATAACTTTGTAAGAGCATGTTTGATCACCGGAGGAAGGCCGCAAAGGCCGAAACTAACAACTCCTTAATGTTCCATTCCACCATCTATCTAGAAGATCCTTTAGTATGTATGACTTGCCCTATGGAAAGCCTTGGCTAGTTGTTTTTCAAGTAATTTCCTTTCATGACTTCATACCCCAATGGATGGCACATTCTTTAACCTATCCTATTTTTTTCAAAACATCTTGCCGCTTAGTTCCTTTCCATTCCATTTAACCCTCCTGCTAATGATCTCCTACTCAATCCAACAACCAACCAAATCATTTAAAACCCCTGCTGTGCTTCAGGCGTGCCTAGCCTAATACCTCATTTTTTGAGCTTCAAAGATATATATCATTCTTTTCTTTATTAGAGAGATCCATCTCCGGCTCAGAGGGATAGATCCTGTGGCCCCAAAGTGGTTATGATGTTGTCCTATTTTTGGTCTTTACACCGTCAAAAAACGGAACCCTAACGAGACACCGCAACATATTAAAATGAAAATACAAGGATATGACAATAGTAGCTCAAGAAATGTGGGGGTGTTCTCAACCCCGAAAATAACAATACAACAATCCTAAGATGATTGGTTAAATATATGTACAAATGGAAATTTATGAAAAATGTTAGAGTTGCAAGGTAGCAAATACAACAAAACTAAAACAATATGGAGATGGTTGAATGTGATGTACAATCTAAAGAAAACCTCCTTCAATGAACTCCCCGAGTGCAAGGTTGATCCTAGCACCGGAAATCTCTCCCTCCGAGATAGTGTGCAAACCCCCATCGCGTACACACCGGAAATAACATAGTCCGGAGAAGGGACCGCGCCTGCCTATGATGGGAGATGCTTCACCGATGCATATGAAAATCAACCTTAAACCTTTCCTTACTAACCTTCCCAAGGAATAGAAACTCCTCCTCCGAAAGATGAGACAAGGAATGGCCGTGGAACCCTCCACCGCAACATCTTGCAACACCGAGTTATACTTCAACAAAAATAACACAAGGATCAAGGAATGGCTTTGGCCTTGAGCCTAGATGTGGAGAAATGAAGTGGGCCTTCAAGAGGCCTCCACAGAGAGGAAATCCTAAACAGAATCCCTCGTGCTGTACTCAACACCGCAACTCACCGAATAGCTAGAGACCGCAAATAGTCTAAACAGACAACAATCAAAACTCAAACATGCTTCACTATGGCTACCTCTTCCTCCTTTATGCAAGTGAATGTCTCTGCCCCGGACCCTACACATTAGGTTTCTTCCACAAAGAATCTTTCTCCCTCTCAACCGCGTTGTCTTCCCAAGCAAGCCAGCACCGTCTTAGGCAAAGATCGTTGACTTGGTCAAACCCTGACCTTGTCCTCATGCAATTGCCCCCGTTCACACCGGGAAGGTGAAAAATTAAGCTACTCCAAGGATCCCTTTCAGAAGACGAGGGGTTTTATCTTGCTCATGGGCCTTTACCCATTTTATTCACCTCCAGATGATATAAGAAAACACACATTCCACTTGTTGCTTGCAAATTTTGGAAGCCACAGCAACCCTGTCCTTCATGGTGGTCTCGCTTGGATGCATGTCCTTTTTCGTGGCCGCACTCGAGTCTTCCTCGTGCCTTCACTTCGATGATAACAGGGAGTACCGGTATCTTGCCAGTGCCCTCGTAGTGCCCCTCAGGTGGGATTTGAAGCCTATCTTCCGCCAGAGACCATAGCGCAATCACATTGTCAATTTCCTCATCCGCTACCATATAAGGAAGTGACGTCCATGTTTTATCCTCGTGGTCGTTGGATTCCACTTTGTGCGTGGTAACCTCGGGAATACCGAATACTTTTTTATTTTTCAGCATACCGTGGGGGACAACCGAGGTCGAGGAACTTGATGGATGCGGCCACACTACTCCTCCGGAAGAGGACCCAGAGGACTTGGTTATCTTCTATGCACTCGTGCATCCTTGGAATCCCACAAATGGGCATACCGAGCCCCTTCGCACATATCTAGGTGAGCCAGAGGATCGACTTCTCAGGGGTTTCCTGTGAAATTAGGGCTATAATAAACAAGAGGCCAGGCATATCAAAAATTCTTTTCCCTACCCCCGAGATTCGTGGATGTTGGTCAAGAACCCGCTGATAAGTATTCGGGGCCCACCGAGGCAGCTCCTTCACACACCGACCGGCTACGACTGCCATAAGGTAGATGGTTGCAACTCGGCACTTTCTCATTAGCTTGCATAATAATATGGTACCCATATGTGTAGTAGGGTCGCCGATAGATTTGATGACGAAACCCGCGTATTCCTTTCCACACATGCAGGGTCTTAGCACATATTTAGTAAAATCTCATCATATTTCTTGCCCACATGCTCTAGAGGGTGCAAATCTGCTCATGGGAAGTGTCCGATAATTGCAGAACCGATGCAGCATCTATGGGGGACTTTCTCCGGAATCCAGCAACCATCATGAATTAAGGAGAGCAACATCGCTAGCCGATCCATGACGTCGTAATGGCCAAAGTGGGGCATCCACAACATGTTCAAGAGCTCAGCATCCGACCAATCCGCTACCTCAAAGACCGAGGAATGACTGTGACCTCATCATCCACATAAATTGTGTGTAAGTACAACGCTGGGGCCACCAGGAAGGCTTCATAATTTTCAAGTCATGATCATCAAATTTGGACCTCATGGAGCTTCCCGTAGGGGTCACTTCAGATAGGGACCCTCTCTCAAGGTTAGCGCACCGCAAAGAGGCACCGGCCATCGAGGTCTCGGGTGTGCGTGTCAAGAGCTCGCACGAGAAGATAAAGGGGAAAACTGGGCTGATCGACCGTAAGGCGTCTCCCTCTCGCGCAAATTTCAAGCTCCAAGGCATTGAGATTGCGAGACTCGGGCATGACCTGGGGAGGTCCTAGGCTTCCTCAGCCCCATATTTCAGGCATTTTGGGGGCTTCCCCCGAGCCCCGTGCTCGCTCTTTTTCCCTCTCGTGACCGACGTCGAGAGCACTTCTTCATCCTCGGACTCAGACCCCCATTACATCCTCAATTTTTGGGGCAAGAGGTGTTGAGGCTCAAATAGGTTAGTGGTCGTCATCGTAGCGCTGAATGAATCCCCGACTCTAGCCACTATTGTCGAAGGGGAGGTTGATCGTACATGAAAGGGACATTTCGTAATTCGAAAAATGTTACAGCTTTGCCTGCTCTCGAGATAAAGAGGATAAGTACAAGCTATGAAAATGAAGTAACTTTGGCTGCATACATTCCAGCCTTTTTATAAAGGTTTAGCGGACGTCCACCCAGAGGCTAAACTTGACCTAGAACTACCACTGTGTAAATAAAGAAAAAAATTTCCCCTGTAATCCGCCCCCATTAAATCTCCAACACCCGCTCCCTTAATGGTAACTTTTTCTTTTTACCAGATGTTATTGTGCCAATGGCTATTTTCACACCTCCTGCGCTTGGCATACTTGCTAGGCTTCGGGTTAAACACTTGCACCTCAAAATGCATCTTCCCCCAACACAAGCTTAATCCCTAAGTACTTCAAAACCAAAGATATGTTTTCCCGACATGTGGCATCCCAACAAAACCGGGCTCTCCTTCGTAAGAAAGTTTTCTGGAGGGTGTTGTGATCAATGCATACCTCTAAACAAACTTTATGTAATAACTCGTATGTTTAGGTTAATGTAGTTATCCTCGTTATAGGATTTGTTGGATATGATAACTATGCCTCCGTATCCGCACCCCCAATCTTAGCCAACGTGGGGTGCGCCTCAATGCTACCCGTTCACAACCCAAGTGGTCCAAGAACCATGCACACCCCATCCACCTCCGAGTCAAAAACATCTTCGTGGATCATCCTTACCTTCTTTCGGGGCTGTGGCCGCGCATTTGACCATGCTTGGTACACGTGGTTCCCAAGTGGGTACTTTATAGGTGCGACATACAAGCACCACCCCATGCTACGTTGTCAATGTCCCATAGAGTCATGTCAAGTGCCTCTCCCCGTCCCGCCTACTAAATAAAAAGTTCCTGCAACTTACCAAAGTCCCTCGTGGCGGTGCGTTTACGGGAGCTCGCATCTAAGTACCATGTACTGGAAAATGGTCCCGTGGCATGAATAAGCATATGAACCCATTATTGGGCAATTCCTGCACCACGGTTTCATTCAAGTGAACACGTATTCACGTGGTCTTTGGGCCCAAGGAACGTTTTTATTCGTACGCTTGGCCGGGGCCCCAAATCATGATCATCATATCCCGATACCCTCCCAATCCCAGAACTCCTCCTCATGTGTCTCCCACCATCGCGCAGTGATCCACGCATGGCTAGCGACAAAGCCCATACCTTCGTTCTTTGGGAACCTCGCCCAAAATGCTGGAAAACCTGCACCTGCCAGGAACCATCAAAGTAAGGCAGATCTCTCACCTCCGAGGAGATGCGCAGGTGCCCTTGCGATCCGCACATCGTAGCGCGTAGACATCATGTAACCGATTTTTCCACTCTTCTATCTCCCCATCGAGGCCTGAGAAAACTATCCTTTTCTCGCAGAGTACTCCTCCGCCATGGGGTCGATTCCACCTTCATCCCATGCACAACTTATAGATGGATCCATATCCTCTTCGTCGCTAGCACGGCTCTATGTTTTGTTCAATTTTCGCATGATCTAATGTACTATTACCCTGTAGTGTTATTTTCGAATACCATGCTTCTCTTTTAGGTTATGCCTCCCATATTGATGCCCCAATCCAAGCTCTAGAGCTCGTGGTGGGGTCCGTATCTTCTCTAGCAATCCGACTACTTCAAAATCACCGTACCTCGTTCTCATGTATATCCACCATGATATTTGATAAGCCTCCCCAAGGGTATGATCTTCCGTTGATTAGCCATATGCACCGGATAGTGGACCATTCCAACTTAGGTTCCCCCATTCTTTGCCAAGTTTGTTTAGGTAATACATTCACATCTGACTCCTGTGTCCAGCCAATCCGATCCACCTCGTAATCACCGATCTCATGTCAATCGCATCTCCCTACCAAGGCATTTCTTCTATCTATGGATTTTGTGTACTTCCTCGACTTCCTAGAGGAGGCTAGGTCGTGTCGCGTAGTTATATATTAATGCTTGAATATTTTCCATAGCTCTCTGTCATGTGAGCAACTTCATGCTAAATGCCTATAAAAAGGCTTGACCTCCTCACTTTCGAGGCTCCCAATAAGCCACAGATGTCACTGCTAGCAGTTCTCATGAAAACGTGACAAATGTTTCTTTCTCCTTTTTTAGATCCAAACCTTCTTGTTTGATAACTCCATTATTTGGATCAAAGGCTCCCACACAGCCTTTCTTTCCCACGCCTCTCCCTAAGTGGTCATCCCACCGTGTGTTACGACATTCACACTTGGATCTTGTCCTCAGTTCATACTTAACCCTCCGTAAATTTCGCGTAGGAAACATCGTTTCTACCGCATCTTTGCTATAAATATGGGGCACTCTTTCAATCATATGGTCCAAAATTGCCCCAATACCGACATGACTTCCTTGTAGGTTTGGTCGCTCCCTGGCGAAGTGTCCTACTTCTCCATAGTTATAAAAAATTGGGCTTCTCTGGCCCTCGACTTGCGCTCCCACCCTCGCTCGCCCGGCCGGGGAGCCACCTACGCCGAGAGGCATTCGAGAGGATGGATCTCGAATGTACCCTATAGAGATTCCCTCAATCGATCATCAAATCACATTCAACAAGCTTTGTTCATCATGTCCTATCGGGACCGTCACAGAACTCCGCACCATTATTGATTTACTTAGACATACGTGTCGGTATAAAGGTGCCTATTTTAACACATATTTATCTCACATTAACTATAAATCCCAGAGGGAATTTTTTTATTTCAAGAGTGTATTTCCGTTCGAGAAAGAATTTATTCAAGAGTATTGCCTTGCAATATGTAGTACAATGTTCAAAATACAAGAGTAAATGGATGCTTTGGAAAAGAAATCTAAATACAACAACATAAACTCAGTTCCTTCAAACTTTAATTAAACCAATTCATGAAAACATCGATCAGTGGATACAAGAGGCAATAACTCTTTCTTCTTAGAAATTGATGTAAGATAACCAATTCTAGGGATCAGAGCAATAACTCGTCCTCTACAATTGGTGATATTAAAAACAATCAAATGAAAGCAAACTAAATCTTCGTGTCGATGAAAAGTAAATCGAAAGGAACCTGTAAAGACTTAAAAAAGGAACAACAACTTCAGAACTCCTACGCACACACAACAACTCAGAACTGCAACCCATAAAGCTATGAATCGAACAAGCAAAGAATTCAGAAATGGAACAACAGATGATTTGAACAACAATTGCGAACTTCACTAAATCTCAATAATGGATCACTACCCACCAATACCGCAAATAAATAACCACAAAGAATAATTGTTGTGAGTCGAATACGAACAACAAGGCTTTCGTAATGATAAAGAAATAATAAATGAACAACAAAGTAGATATAGTGTAATTCGTTAATGGATCCGTATTCCAAAGCAATCAATTAACTCTCCGTAATCGAAATTAGCAAAGTAAACACACTTCACACAATAGAAAATAAAGAAATAGAATACAAACAAAGGGAGCCCAAGCCCACCAGGGCCGGCTCCTCAACCGCGCGGGAGCACCGCCGGGCTGTACCAGAGCTTGAGAAATAGAACGAGAACGCCTCTTTGTATTAATAAAACATGAATAGATTTTACATCAATTTCTCTTTGCTCACAAGAGTCAAGGAATTACGTTGTTACAAAGAGAATTCAATACCCCATTCATTTGCTTCATCCTCCCCCAATACACAATACATGTTCTCCTTTTATAATCGAAGGAGGAGAAATTAAAATAGAAAATAGATCCGTAATAACAATATTGAATTGTTCCCAACCAATTGACTTAACAAGAATATATATTTCCAACAATCTTTCAACAAGAGCAAGGCGAATTTGGCTTTCAGAAATTTGATTGGGAGGACTACTGCAGAACAACAACCGAGAAAATCGTGCTCAAAGAACCCCGAGCTTCTCAATACAAGCGTACCGAATTTGGGGTAAACCGTTTATGCAGAGTTAATCAGTCTGCTCTGAAAGCCAAAACCCATGTTCCCGATTTTCCGTATTCTTCTTCATTTGCCCGTAATCTTAACCGAAAAACTCGTCACTTCTTATTCCAAATAATCAGCTTCTGAATATTTCATGATGATTTGGAAATCAATCGCAACTGAAATATCTCATACAAAATGGTGAGTGATATTACAAAATATATTAATAAACCATCATCGATAAAATTATGTATAATAATCATCAATTTATTAAAAAGCCAAAGGAGAAGAAATAATATTCATCCATAAGAGCATAACCTATTATAAATGGATTATATAATAAAATTATAATAAATGATATGATAAAGAAGAGTAAAATGGATGAAATAAGTGTTAAAAAGTGGTCGTATTCACGACCCAACACACCCCCAAATCGAATATATCGCATGTCCTCATGCAACCTGCATCGAATATATCGTATGTTCTCATGCAACCCAAAGACAAAACCCATGTGTTAACTACAAAAGAAAAATTGTTCATCCTACCATGAACAGATGGAAACAAATGAATGTTTCCTCAAATAATGAATATTCAATTTTTAGCATTAGGGACATAATTTTTATGCTGATGTTCAACTATGGCGCTGCAGAAGCTATAAAAATGTGACATAAGTAATAACAACCTCATTAATCATTTTCTCAAAAAATCTGATCGTTTTGATGCACCTGATCATGAGATATAACAAATGGTTGTAGGTGATATCGTATAATTTTCAAATTTTATGAACTAATTTAGCATGAAATTATCCTGGGTTTCAGGTAATTTTAATGATACTTCTTCATATCCGTAAATCACAAGAATTCAATTCATAGTTTTAAAGATATACAAATCACTTTCGTAATCACAAAAATGAAATCGTATGCCTTAAATGAGAAAGAAGTGGAAAACATTCATCATGTGTAGCATCAAATTGAAGAATTAGCATGTCTCATGCGATGCTAGAAAACAAAGAGAGGTGGTTGCTACAATCTATTGGAACGTGCTTGTTATAAACAAACATGGAATAAGGGAGGTGTTGAGAATGAATAAGAATATTAAAGAAGATTGACGACATGGTCATAAGAAAGAAATGAAATAAATCAACACTCCCCAAACTCGAAAGATGAGACGTGTCTAAAAAAATGGAAGTGGTAAAGATGTGGAATGAATGATGATAAATAATGCTCAATGGATGTTCATGAAATTTTTTTAAATTCATAATAAATCAGAAATTATGCTGTTTTACTCAAGTTTTACCTCCGAAAAAAATGTGGAAGACAGACCGGCTCGTTAAGCCGATGTAGGTTGAGCGACACGAAAGTGATGTAAAAGGTGGAAGTTATGTATGGAGCCAAGGAAGCCTTTCGTCGTTAGTTGCAATAGTGTGATCGTGTTGTTTTAACAGAATTTTCCCCCATACTTGCTTCGTGTTCTCGTAAACAAATCACAATTCTCATAAATTTTCTTAATCCACAATTTTTAGGCTTAGAATGGCAACAGATAAGATGCATGCAAAAAAAGTTCAAGCCGAAAAAAATTATGTAAAAATGCAAACATCAATATTGTGGCAAATCAAAGAAACAGAAGAGTGAATGTGATCACATAACAATTATATAGATGGAAAGGCATACATACTTATGATACAATCAATGAATGATAGCATTTATCAAATCCACATGTGATAAATTGAAATGATATACATTTTGTAATGATTTAAGGATAAGGAGAAGGGATATCTTAAGATAAAATATAAGTACAAATGCATTTATTACCCACTTAAACTAATGTGATCGATTTATGATGATTTTCATGTATAATAGTTCTAAATCAAAGGTTAAAGATTCATACTTTCATCTGATTTTTAAATAGAGATATAGGAAAAAGGGTTTAATATTACTATTGGATGTGTATAAATGTGATCTAATAATATCAAGATAGTATAAAGCTCAAAGCATCACAAAGTGTCTATAACCTTACACATAGCTGTTTCTCTCACCCTTGGAACCATTGTCCTTTATTTGCGTCTTCTAGGAAGTGCTAGTGAATTGTCATACTGAGGCCATTGTGCTTCGCTTATGACCCGCATAAATCACAATGCCATTTACCGGGAAGAAGTGAAAAGTGGGCAGTCGGTTCGTGATGAGACCTCCTGCTCCAAGGACTCCTTAATTTTTTCAATTGTCCATTGGACCATATCCTCAGTTTGGTGGCCATGATGGGAATGCCACTTCACTTCGTTTTCCTTATGAACATGGTAGGCCTAGCCTTTGATGAGACCCCCTATCCTCCATCTCGGCCAAATATAAAAATTATTAATGAAATATGTAAATATTTTTCTTTTTCATATAAAGAATTTTCCTATTTATTCATAAAGGATGGCTTAACACTCCCTAAGAGTAGATGCAGGGAAGAAGTCCCCAATGTACTAATAAAAGAATATGCCCTTGTTCTTACTCCATAACAAAATCAAAGAAAGTTATAAAATATGGGAAAGAACCAACATGATAAATACAATTCATCACATGAATTTAGTGGTAATAAGACAACAAAATCATGTTATTGATTATGTCCCTTTTTCCTTTTTCTTATCATTACTAAACAACTTTCTAAAATGACTACTTCTTTTGATTTGATGATTACAAGAGGCTCTAATTTGCATGATTTTGTATCCTTCCATAAATCGTATGTTTGTCTTTCAAAAAGTTATGAAAAATTCAAAAAAAATACTCAAAAAATGTTCATAAAACAAGAAAAAATGCACTAAAAAGGCAGTTCTTCGAAAGGAACATTAAAAACAATTTGCTTTAAATGTTGTTCCTTTTGAAAAGGAACAACAAGAATAATCGCGAAAATGTTGTTCCTTTGGAAAGGAACAAAGAAGAATAGTCTATGGCCGTTCCTTTTGAAAGAAAAGAAAACATGCTAAGTGGTTGTTCCTTTTGGAAGGAACAAAATAAAATCATGCAAAAAATATTGTTCTTTTTGGAAAGAACAACAAAAAACTAATTAGTTAAAATGTTGTTCCTTTGGAAGGAACAACAAAATAAACATAAATGTAATCATTTAAGAGAACAACTACTGCTCTAAGAGGGAACAATAACTGCCCCTTAAGAGGAACAACAAACAACATAAATAAAAAAGGAAAATAGAGAAAAGAACAAAGCTAATATGAACTATCACAAGCAAATCCAATCAAATAGAAAAAGGGAAAGTTTATGTACAGTTTTAAGAAAAAAAATATTATTTTTTATTTTTTCTGCTGCACTGGTACTGCCGAAGAATTGCCTTCTCGTAACTAAAACTAAAGTGGTAGGTTCTTATTGTTCAATTGCAAATGGAACGGAAACTAAAATTTAGAGGAATCAACACCTCAAACACAAAAACATAAAATAGATCATAAAAGAAACAACACTTTATTAAGTTACAATGCCTATGATGTTATTTAAGAGAATATCAAATCTATTAATGGAAAAAAAATGATCTTTGAAAAAATGTTTGGAAGTAGTGACATAAATCTTCAAATGGAAACCAATTATTCATTTCTTCTTGTTATGAATCTATTAGGTGAAGAACTCGGATGAAATTCCTCGTTTCACTAAAATTTCTCTCAAGAATCGCTCGTCCATAAATTGACCTTTTTGTTTCTAAGTCAGACCTCGCAAAAAACGAGTGTCTACCCGCAATAAAACATTAAATCATGGAGAAAGAGAGGTGCGCAGCTATCCTAATCTAATAATTATGCAAAAACTAACAAGTAGTTACTCTATAGAAATGTCCACGTAAAAATAAAACAAATTATATTTCCATACCGCGAGAGTAAGGTCGACGATACTAACCGTAGTGTTTTTGTCCATAATTTCTTTGCTTTTTTGTCCGATTTGAGTGATTATAAAACCAAATGAGACCTAATTCAAAGGTTTATCTCCAATAGAAATATATTTTAAAAATTCAATGCTTTGATATATCAAATTTATTGAAAATCCTAATAATAGAATCATTTCGATTTTCCGTACCTCAAACCAAAAGTTGGTATTTCAAGCATACATTTTTTGTTTGATGGTGGATTGAATCGATTAAAATTGATATTAGCAGATTAATTTATTGATCTTCAGTAGAAACATACAATGTGAAGACAAGCAAGAACATGGGTCAAATACGTTAAGGAACAACCGAGAAAACAAAGTTTCAAAAATGCTGATTTATGATAGGAAGTTAGTATTTGGTCATAAATTCCTCATAAGATATCAAAATTGAGTGATTCAAATTGAGTTGTAAACTAGATTCATAGAGGAATCTCTCAAGAAACATATTTTAAAAAATATAGTCATTTAAGCCTCCAAAAAACAAATTTTCCCAACTCGTCTCAGCCGCCACTAGACACCCCGTCAATGTTTTTGGTTCTAACTTTTTTCATTTCAAATCAAAATTGAGTTATTCCAATTGGAAAGTATACATTAAGGGATACTTCAGATAGAATATTTTTTAAAAATATTCAATTTTTGTCCCCCAAAACATGACTTTCCCAACTCGTGTTTTCGTAAATTTCATCAAGCTCGCAAGCCCAAAAAAATGATATTCAAGCAATTTTTCCATATTGATGATAAAAATGAATATAAGTGTTTGTAGAACATTTTTTAAATATAGCTGTATCTACACACAAATAAATTATAATATTTATCATGAATGTTGATTTCACAAAGATGTTGCAACAAAGAAACAACTATTTTTACAAAAATAAAAAAATGTGTTTGTTTTATTTTCCACTATCCTGCTCTTATTTGGAGAATGAATAAGATTACGTATAAGAGTATTTCAAATGGAGCCATTTCCGAAATAATAACTTTAGTACATACATACCCAAATTTGAAAAAATGTATGTTAATAAAAATTAGGTATGAGAAGCCAACATCCTCAGAAAAGATGTAGCAAAATTAAAAGAAGGAGTATGTTGCAAACAATGATGGAGTGAAACCAATCTTCAATGTATTCCACATTTTTGATTTCCTGTATTGCCTTATCATGGAATTTCTTGTTTTTAAAATGGTTTGTTATGCAAAATAGAAGAAACCTCATTTTCTTTCGTAACTTCTACAATTTTTGATTCATACATTCGGATCTCAAAAGGTAAGTTTTCTCCAATAGTGCATGTGAGATAGAATGGGTGGAAGGTGGTCAGAATTTTATGGGCCCAACACTATAAGCATGTTATACCTGTTTATATGGTGAGGGTGGAATGAGTCGAAAGGTGATACATTGTAGGGAATGGAGCATCTTGATGATGTAGTCGATTGTGTTGAGTGGATGATTTTGATCGCAAACAAGGTGTTGTAAAGAGCTGAAGATGTGTTTGTGCTTGCGCATGAGGGAGAGTAGTCATGCAATCATAAGGACCATGCCAATCTTGTGGCATTTGTTTGGTAGTGGTTATATTGAGATTACATGGCTGCCCTAACATATGAGTATTCCATAATGGATTATGCAAGTAAGGGAATGGAGAGGAAGTGTTTTGAACCATACCCGTTAACATCCCCATCTCTCTTTCATATGCCACTTCCAAATTAGATAAGGAAGAACAACTATCTAAAGAGATGCTCCTTTCGCAGAATGAGGGCAAAACACTTTATCAAATTCTTGGATTTTTCCGAACCTACAAAACATTCAATCAGAATTTAGAGAGCTAATAAAATCATATTTAAAATTTTCAAATAAAACCTTGATTTCACTTCTCTTATGTCTCTTTATGTTCTTGTAGTAAATTTGGAAGAGAAAGAAGAAACTTCTCTAGAATTCTTACCAAACTTTGGAAATTCCTCTCAATACCTTATGCACAACTCACGAACATCACTCAGCATGATAACCGAAAAACATCACCTTTTCCTATCAAATTTAAGAGTTCTAAAAATTCATCTTTGATTCCTTTAAGAAGGAGTAAGCCAAGATCTCTTTTCCAAATGCTTATGTTTTGATTTTTTGAAGGTTGTATCGAAATCACTCCAAATAGTCCTCCAAGCTTTCATCTTCCTCAGACGACACTCTAAAATATCTTTCTGCTTGGGATTTGCAGCTGGTCTTGGTACTTCTTCAAGAATATGTTCTTCTTCATGTCCTCCCATGTTTGGATGCAGCTTCCACCTAGGCTCATGAACCATCGCAGTCAAGCCCTTTTAAAGTAAGAGTGAAAACTTTCAACTCTTTATCTAGCACAATAATCATATCCTCTACAAAGTATTTAAAACTCAAATAAGAATGTATCTGCATCTTCATTTGTCAAACCATGAAAATTTGGTGAGACAATGGGGAATTATGTGCATTTGTGTCACTCCTCCTAGATCTTTGATAGGAATTCAAAAGTTGCAATGTGAGCTATTTATTACCATACTAAGATGTTTTTCATGTGTTTTTCGAGGATCCTCCTTCCAATGCTCTGTCAATTGGTTAGTGAAATGGGTGGTGCTACATCACCACTAAGTGGAACTACAAGATTTTTTTTCAAAAATTCTACCCTTAAAATTAAAAAAACACAAGCATTCATTCATACCTTAAGATTTCACTCCACCCAACGTAGTGCTGTGCTGACTTAAGTGTGTTTCTTGCTCCCTGCGCAAGTTCTTACCTTCCGTCTTTAATAAGCCTCACCTTCCCAAGCAAGTAAAAAAAGGTCAAATGCATCACTCCTTTAAATAGCATACACCTCCCCCGAAACGACGCCAAAATGTCGAGGCAGGAAGGTGCCTATTTTAACACCTATTTATCTCACATTAATTATCAATCCGGAGCGAATTTTTATTTCAAGAGTGTATCGTCCGAGGCAAAAATTTATCCAAGAGTAATGCTCGCAATATGTAGTACAATGTCTAAAATAAAAGAGTAAATGGATGCTTGAAAAAGAAATTAACTACAACAACATAAAATCAAATGCTCAAACTTTAATTAAACCAATCATAAAACATCGATCAAAGGGATGCAAGAAAGAATAACTCTTTCCTCGAAACCTGATGCAAGATAACCACCTTGGGACTGGGGAGCAATAACCTCTCGTCCTCTACAACAGATCTTAAAACAATTGAAATGAAAGCAAACTCAATCTTTCAGGCCGATGAAAGTAATCGAAAGGAACTGTAAAGACTTAAAAAGGAACAACAACTCAGAATTCTACTTACGACACAACAATCAGAACTAAACCGGCTAAAGCTATGAATCGTAAATAAGTTGCAGAACTAGAAATGGGAATGTGCCAAGATGATTTGAACAACAATTGCGAACCCAGTAATTAATCTCAATACTTTAATCTATCACCGCCAATACCGCAAATCAATCAATCACAAAGAATAATTACTTAGAGTCGAATACGAACAACAAGGCTTTAATGATAATGTATCAAATGAACAACAAAGTAGATATAATGTAATTGCTAATGGATCTCGTATTCAAAACAATCAATTAAATCTATAATCGAAATAAGCAAGAAAACACACTTCACAATGTCGAAATAAAGAAATAGAAATACAAAATGCGCCCGCTCCACTGTGGTCGGCCCTCAACCACGGAAAGCGCGCTAGGCTACCGCAGCTTGAGAAATAGAACAAGAATGCCTCTTTTGTATTAATAAAAACATGAATAGATTTTACATCAATCATTAAGCCACAAGAGTCAAGGAATTATACGTGTTACAAAGGGAATTCAATAATCAACCATCGTTCTCCATCCTCCCCCACACAATACATGTTCTCCTTTATAATCAAGGGAGGAGAAATTAAATAGCAAAGTAGGACTCTAATAACAATATTGAATTTTTCCCAACCAATCGATCAACAAGAATATATATTTCAATAATATTTCAACAAGAGCAAGGCGACCTGCTCGCGTGTACCGAGGGATTCGAGGACGACCGCAACAACAAATCCGAGAAAATTATGCTCAAAGAACCCCTCGCTTCTCTCAATACAGGTCGAATTTGGGTGTACCATTGTTTGAAAAAAATATAATTGGGCCCGTTCGAACAAACCCATGTTCCATATTTTCCAGATTCTTCTTCTGCCTGTGAATCTTAACCGCAAAATCGCTTACTTCTTATTCCAATGAATTTCTCGAGTTGGAATATTTCATGATGATTTGGAAATCAAATCTCATAAATTCTGGAAAATATCTTCGAGGCTAAAATGGTGAGTGATATTAAAAAATATATTAATAAACAATTCATTATAAAATTATGCATAATAATCATCATTTATTAAAAATAAAGGAGAAGAAATAATATTCATCCATAAGAGTAAGTAAATCATTATAAAATGGATTTATATAATAAATTATAGAATAAATGATATGATAAAGAAGAGTAAAAATGGATGAAATAAGTGTTAAAAAGTGGTCTTATTCACGACTCAAGAATACGAGCCAGCGAGACAAGGGTTTGTGTCAGGCCGCTCTCACCACGCGAAAACGTCACACCCTGGGGCCGCCGACCCACTTGACCCCGCAACTCTCCTTGTGGGTGCACGGACCAGGGTCCCCCGCCCGCATATACACTCACGTAGGAAATTATCCTTGGTTTGACCATTTTTCCTACATCGTATGCACCATATTTAAGCGCCTACTCCTCGCTCCTTTGCATCTCCGGATTCCATGTGCACGCTCCGCTGTCCCCGGACCGCCGACGCCCAACTAAGTATCATCTGCGGGGCGTAGCTTCCAACTTCATGCTAGTCTTCCAAGGCTTTTTTCCCGCGATTCAAAAGTTTGGTGACCCATCGCATTTACGGTGAGAAACCAGCATAGCAATGAACCATTCCATGTGCTTTCGTGATCAAGTACCGAAATCCCCCTTCTCCGATCACCTTCTTCGCCGCCGGGACGGCCTCTACACCGACTCCTAAGGCCCTTGCTTGAAACTTTGGGACACCACTATTTGAGAGTAGGGACTAGGCTTCTTGAATTGTTGCTTCAAGGCGTTCTTAATCTCTTCAATGGTCATGGCTCCATGATGGCCGGTATCCATGTACTAGCGAGAGCTCTTCCTCCGAAGGCAAGGGACAACAGCTCTCTTCACGCATCACTAGCTACGTTCGCGTAGTCCATACCACCCCGCAACAAACTTAACCCATCCATGTCTTCATCTCCCACACCCTTAAAGGGGGAAACTTCATGTGCGCAACCATGTCGTCTTCTCGGCAGGTGGAGGTGTAGGTGAATTCCCAATTTCTACGCCGGGGTTCGGGAAGTGGTGTGGCTGGAGGAATCGCACGCTGTTTCTCTGCACGGCCGTAGGATGATCTACCTCCTTCGTGGTTGGTTCGATAGTATCTACCACTTCGTTTCGTACTCCCGTCCCGCATCGTAGGTCCTCTATCGTGGTGTATACACAAAAATACTTTTTTCACACACATCTTTAATTAGCAATGTTAAGGTCTTTAGAAACTTACCCCCAAAAATCCTTCAAGAATCTTCGCTCTCGCTTCGCAGTAGGAGACGAATCGATCGATGCAGAAATTATGTCACGAACCCTCCTAACACGCCTATCCACCCGTGGTCCACCCGTGCGTGTGATGGTGTTATCACCATAACTCGGATCAAGTCTCTGGGTCCATCGTGTGATCCGCTCGTCCTTCCAACACTCTCGGGGGCTCCACCAACCTGCGAGCCACCCCCGGAGCTCGATCGTGATGGTTACAAAGAATATCTCGTAGACCTCCATAAAATATACTTATTTTTCCACTCTCGTGGTCAACCTCTTATCGCGTTTTCTTACTATGACCCCGAACTTGTCGTCGAACCATTCATTAATTTCTTTTCAGTTTCAAAGACGCTCGGCATTACCCGATCCTCTCTCAAAATGCACCCGGGCCTTTGGCAACTGGAATCAGTCTGTTGGTCGAGGGGTCCCGGCCCAGTTCGCAGGTTAAGGTTTGCCAAACCCCATGGCGACTGCCCGCGGGCAGCTGGACTCGCTTGCGCAGCCAAAGTATCACCCGGCGCATGGGAGGGTGTTGGAACTGTGTTTCACACCCTGGGAGAGGGTAGGTAAGCTGCTGTGCAGTTGCATTTGACTTCAAAATTGGCTCGTATCATATATCACGTAACCCCATATCTATGCGTATCCCTTGTTTCAAAGTAAAACCGGATTTTTTCAGGAGAATTGATCGTTTTTCAACAAAGAGCATACTTTTATCACTTTTTCGGACTCTTTCAAAAATTTTACGAAAAAGAGAAACATTGGAGTCAATTTTGGTCATTTTCAAGACTCGTTAAACTCATGAAAATCTCGAGATCATTTTGCTATTTTTCATTCTCGTAAAACATATAAAAATGCCGAGTTCTTTCCGTCTTTTCCTGCTTGTAAATTAAATTGAAAGTCGGCCATATGAGTACATTTTTATCCCTTTTTCGAACTCGTTCAAACTTATAGAAAAAGAGAAACCATGGAGTTATCTTTTAAGCCCTTTTCAGACTCTCTAAATATGAAAATATTGCCGAGTACTCGACTATTCGAACTCGTTAAAGTAAATGAAAAGTCGTCCCTTCAGTATAAGTTTACCCCTTTTACAGACTGAAATGGACTATTTACGAAAAAGGTATACGTTGACTAATTACGGTCAATAGAGTTCTCTCCCGCATTATTTTATCCTCTTTCAGGCTCGAGAGACTAAATTTACGAAAAAGTACACCCACGAAGTTTTCTTAAGTTTTTCTTCTGACTCCCTAAAACTGAAAAACACCGAGTTTCTCCTATACTGGACTCGTTAAAACTTAACAGTAAAGGACCTGTTTAATTTTCAACAGGAACAAACCACTCCTTCTTAGGGTTCGAATATCAAACTAAGTTGGACTCATCCGAAGGATGAGCTTATAATCAAGAAAATGTTATCCTCCTCAAGCTTGTCAAAAATAAAGAGGTACTTGCCAGAAATGGTGGGGGAAAAAGAGAGAAAAATGGGCGTGTTTGTTATATTTTAAATTTTTCGAAAATTCAGTCAACCACTCTTGAACACGACACTTTCATTCACCTGGGTTGGGAAATCCTTTGCCTAACAGTTAATCAAACCACATTGAAAGTCTTCAGCCGGTTTCTAGGTATTAGCTTTGGGTCAATTGTTACCAAGCCATCTGCAGTGTCGTTATGTGTTCAAGAGAACAGTTCAAATAAACCATTCATCTGCAAAATATCTGTCATCCATTATTGACCATCCCTGAGTCAGTCCTTGCCAATATATTTTCAAAACTTGATCTATGATTTTGTGTTGTGGGCTTGCCTACGACAGATCACTTTCTATCGACATCAGCACATTATCTAGGAAGTTGATCCAGAAATTGTCAGTACCTTGAAATCTGCATGCCTCAATGGCAGGTTTCTCGCCTTCGACGACAAGTTGCATCATTGACCTTCGATCGAATGATTCCGTGACATGTTCGACTTCAGCTCATTCATTCACATTTCATGGATTGTACTGAGTACTTTGAGAGCCATTGACATCACTGGTGGTTTCTCTCACACTTGTTAACAGTTCACATCATTGACTGGTAATCAAGTGGTTTCTACCATGTTTGACTTCAACACATTTATTCACATGGATAGAATCGTACTAGTTCGAGATGCGGAAATCAAGACCCTGGATCTAGTTTCCACCATCCAGGCTGCGAGGAGTTTTATTATTATACAGTAGACTATTCATTACAGATGGCTGTGCCCATGTTGTGTCTACGCTATTGATGTAATATTAAAATCATTCCTGTATCAGAATGATTTGAGTTAGTTTCTAGTTAGTTTTAATCTGAGTATGGGAATGCCTACCTCAGTGATGACATATATATGTATATATTTTGCATTGAATGTTTTTACAGGTTCCGACTGGGGTGTCCACAGGATTATCTTTGAAATGATAAAGTACTGCACTCTTCATATATGACAGACTTCAGCTTCATCTATTCCAGACTTTTCACTTTAGGGGGCAATTTGTTACACTAAAAACTGTTATCCTAACATTTTGCTATGAGTATGAGCTCATTATTACTCATACTTCCTCCTTTTGCAAGTCTAACATATCAGTTCCTCATGTCAAGCTTTCAAAATCAGAGAAAAGTTCCTAAAAATCCCCTAAACATTGGTATCGCACTTTCTCTATTCATTGCCTACGGTCCCGCACCTAAAGTTCAGCTTGCCTGCGGAACCATACCGCACGTTCTTTGTGTTATGGGTGCGGACCTCTGTAAAACTCAAAAAGGCGAGAAAGTAAAAATAAAAAGTTGATTTCAGATGAATTCTAGAAGATTCTAGATGGGAATTTTCGGGAATGGATACGCTTTGAGAAGGTTCATGCATCCCTCACTTGATGGAGCTAACCCCTTGATGTAAGGAGCTAATCCCTTTGAAGGAGGATTCTATCCCTTGATATTTGGAACAGAAAACCTCCTCTTTTCCACTATAAAAAGAGGCCTTGGGTAGCCTCAAAGGGAGTTCAAGCTTTAAGATATTTGAGGTTAAATGCTGTTGAGATTCAGACTTAGTTAACTAAGACTTTCTGTGAGGTTAAATCACTCACCTCTATCCGTCTTGGTTCAAAGAGTGCAATGCTTGTCAAAGTAGAAGAGATTCCTGCTTCGGACCCCAAGAGGACCTGCACGACATCAAGGAACAGGTTGTAAAGGTTTTCTTTTATTTGAAGTTAATACAAATATACTCATTTCTCTCATTAAACTGTCTATTCATGGTTTATTTCATAAATTCCTTGATCATTATGATGAGTATGATTTATAATAATGTCTATACAGGTGCTATGTAATATTTTTGCTTGTTTGTGACTGTAGATTCACGAGGAACGTTCTTCCAAGTGCACGGGAAGGACTTCAACGAGATCAAGCAAGCGCTGGACATAAGGTAGGCCTTACACCTATATAGCATTTTTATGAATCTTGTATTCTTAGAGAGAGATTAGTATAATTGGCTGTTTGTTGCTAGTTACTTTTAGTACTAGAGAGATCGGTATTTTCCGCAAGACAGATTAATCTACACAACACTTATCAGTAGAGTTTGGTGCCCTAGGGTTTCTAGGTGTTTTATACTGTTTGTTCGACTCTCTCCTCACTGAGCATTCTGAGTTGAGTTCAAGTCACATTGATCTTTGTTGTTTCAATTCGTTGACTAATTTTTTAAGCCTTTCTTTCAGTTCTTTGTGTCTTTGGTTTGTTGAATGATCACTTTTTTTTTCATTTAACTCTCCATCCGTCACTTTGAGCATAGATTACATTGCTCATTGAATCAGTTCGAAAGCCATATGTTTGTTTGAAAGAGTGCATCTCTGTTTTGAGTATGTTTTATGTTTGTATAGATCACTACATTCAGACTGCTAAAAAATAGTGTTAATTTTGCTTTTTAGTGTAATAGTGCATTGTGCTTCTTATTCATCTAAAAATACAAAATTTCCATTCTTTCGCTTAAATTGAAAATGAAAATGTTATTTTGCATTAGTAGCTATTAGAAAACTAGGGAAGACCTTTTTTGTTTTCTTCTTTGGTTGTATTAGATGCATTAGTGAAATTCTTCTTGTGATTCAACTGATTGCAGCTTTGTTATAGATTCATATCCCTCTCTTAGCTAGCATTCATTGAATGGAAATGATTTCTTTTGCATGTAGTTTTGCATTAAGAATTCGAGATCACATTTGTTAAGGCCTTGAAATCACAACATTAATTCAAGATAAACTTTAAAATGAATTCAATCAACCTAAGGAAGCATTGAAACCTAACACACATATTTTAGAGGTCTAGGCTAGTGATGTGTTTTGACGTCATTAAACCTAGTATCCGTCGTTCGCCATCTGACATTAGACAGCACTAGCATGGACTTGTGCTCCCTGTACCGTCGCTTATATAAAGGTAGACCCTCATAGATTGCAATTATTTATCCATAGGAAGCTGAGTTTGTCGCCCTGTAACTTTGATACACCAAACACAAAATTCAGGGAGACTACCTGCACATACGTCAAGTCCTTGGTCATTTCTCTTTCATTTGATCACTAAGGTGTATATTGTAGTTCACGGAAAATTGGTACACCCTCTTCCTTAGATTACCTGAGTAGTCATTTTGGTCTTTTCGTGACTCTCTAAAATTGAAAAGATCATCGAGCACTTATCCTTTAATTCTCGTTCAATTTGAAAGTGACTAGAGTAATCTTTTGTCTGTTTCTCGACTCTTAAAACATGAAACAACATAGTTTCATTTCAATGTCATAAAATAAATTTCCTATGATCACATGCTCGTTCAAGGTATTTTCTTGGCTTGTTTTTAGTAGTTCTTTAGCGTTTGGTCTTGAGGCATGGAATAGGCTATCTCGTTTCCTTTCTGTTTTGAAACATAGTCACGGTGGCGAAACCACCAGTTTCGTTGTCCTCTTCATTACCTCCTAGTGGTGATCCTTCTCTTGAAGTTTCTTTGGAAGCGTCTAAACCCACTAGGTCTATCGATATTTGGCAGTCTATCCTTCTGAGTATCTCACCTCTCGCTACTCGATCTTCTCTTGAAGATCCATTTGATATCAATTGGAAACCACGGGACACTTGGTCTGGTTTTGGGAACGAGGAAGATTTCCCCCCTCTTAATTCAGAACCATATTTATTAGCTATTTCTTTACTTGCTACCGCTCGTCGTCTTTTCGATGATCAAGTGGCTTCATCCGACATGGATTCTTTGAGTCTCGTTAGTAGTGAAGAGATTTATGTTTCTACAGAAGATCATCAGCTCCCTCCAGAGAACTTTCCTTATGTCTCAAGTCAACCTTCCAAACAAACGGTTTCTCTCCCACGTGGTTATCAAACTTTGGGTCAGATTATTTCCGGCGTTGCATCGTTGTATCATAATCCAATATGGTTTGATACGTTAACTCCCTCAGCGAGCTTAGTTGTCTCAGTATCAAGGGCATTACCCTCGACTCCTATGACTTCGATGATTGTAACCTTTGTTCCTGTCTGACCCATTGTTTGTGTGGCTTCATCTGCACCGACTGTTAGTATGACTCCATCATCACTAGGGTCCTCTATTATTCATAGGTCTATTTTTATCAATCCCACAATTCCCGTTAGGCCCATCGTGAGTGGATCAAAATCTCACACTGAAGGAATACCGCCTACTTGTAGTGCGCCTATGGTGTCTACTTCTATTCCTAGCGGTTATACATTCGATGAATATCTGTTGGCCATTCAACAATAGTATTATGCCTCTCAAGGTCCTCAGCAACAGAGTTCTACCCCTCAGGGTTTTCAGCAGCTAGAAAATTCTGGTAATCCTCCGCATCATTATGAAATGTATGGTAATCTCGTCTATTTGCCTCCAATTGATCCCAGTCAGTTCACTTACCAACAGGGACAACCATTTGGTTCATAAGCAAAACCCTTATAGGGACAACCTTCGATCTAGCAGGGACAACCCTCTAGTTCATAAGGACAAACTTATGTTCTGCAAGGAAAACCCTTTCAGGGCCAACCTTGGTCCAACAAGGACAACCCTATGGTCCTGTTGGTCAATCTCATGTTCAACAGGGTGCATCTTATGTTCTTGGGGGGGGAAATATATCCACAACAGGAACAACCTTTTGTACAACAGCGTCTGCCTTATGTTCAGCAAGGCCGAAATTTTGTATAACAAGGACAACCCTATGATCCTGCGCCAGGTCAACTTGGTCTTCAAGGGAAACCTAGCCCGTCCCAACCATCGGGTAAAACTTTTCAAAAAGAGTGTTACACCAATTTTTGGTCATCTAACCTGTTATTATTAGATGAACCCAAGTACACCATGTAAGACCAATTTTACCCTAAGTAAAATTTCTTTCACCACATAAAATAACTTATTTGTTTATATTTCTTGGTCATATTTAACCCAAAATAAGGAACTTAATTAAATAAATCCTTATTTATTTAATTATTCCCGAAGAATAAGTTATTTAAATAATATTATTAGTTAAATTTGACTAAATCATCCATAAATAATTAAATAAACCATTATTTATTTAATTATATTCCCATCACTTCAATAAGATGATAAATAAACCATTTATTTATTTATTATTTATAAATAAAGGAATTGACCCAAGTCAATGTTGAGATTTCAACAAGATGATGAGCTTAGTGGAAAGGAGTCGCCTTCACTAAGTGGGCCCGTAGGGTATTTTTGGCTCAAAGTCTATTTTTAGACTATGTCTATTTTTAGACATATGGATCATGTTCTATGAGTTGCAGGATGCTATTTGTGGATGGTTGGTCGAGTCGGAAAAAATAGATGGACTTCTATTTTTAGACATACTGGGCGGAATCTATTTTTAGATTGCCAGTCTAAAAATAGATATGTCGAATATTATTAGCTCTTAATAATATTTTGACTCTAAACATTATCTTATCCTCTTGGAGCACTTCAGTTAAGTGCACAGATGTGGCACATGTAGCTGATAGAAGGAATTACGCTATTCCTGAGGGTTTAGTGGAGCTATTTCATGGAGACTTCAGTTAGAACTCAGGTGACAGAGTTTGGTGGAGTTGATTGAGGAGTTAATGGAGTTGTGTTCAGTTTAACTCAGTTAAACATAGTTGAGATAGTTGTATCTAGTCTAACTGATTGATACACTAGTGAGAGTGGTGTGAATTAATTATTAATTAATTCACTAATTATTAACTCATTAATCAACTAAAGAATACATCAGTTAACTTCAGTGCATGGACAGTTTCAGTGGAGACCAGTGAAGAGGTAGGTGAAAGAGCAGTGTGACTATCAGTTGTGACTATACTGGTGCATGAGTTTTCACCACACATTGATGGAGATGCCAATGAGGATTGCGCAGTACATACCAGAGGGATTTGAACTCAGGATGTGCAATTATTCATCTTGGATTGCGCAGTAGAGGTAGGCTAACATGTGGAGTAGATTAGAGCATGTGTTTTGTATGATCTGAGCTTGTGTAGTGTGTAACAATTGGAGATTGTACTGAGAGCTTGTGAGGAGTTTGTACAATGATTTTTACATGATCTCTATCATTATAATATACAGATAGTTGGGGGTTTTCAGCTTTAATCTTTCCCATAAATACTGTGTTTATATGTGTGATTGTTTATGGTTTTAATGTGCGCATGCAATTGTTTATATTTCCGCAAATTGATGATCAATAGTAGAAGAGGTTATGTATTATGCATGAAGCTCAAATAGTGTGTGATCAGGATAATCTCGGTGAATAATTTAACAGTTATTCAAATTTCTACATGGTATCGGAGCAATATTGATCATTGGAGCAATTGCAAAACATTGAAGCGGTTGAGTTTTGTGCTGGTGGAATTTGAATTTGCAGCAGTGTTTTCTTGGTGTCGAAGTTGAGATGTCTTTCAATGGATTGCGATTGGAGTATGCCCTTGAGGGCAGCTCGAATTATATTGCATGGAAGGACAGGATCGAGGCGATGCTGGATGACAATGGGTTGAAGGAGTTCATAGATGCGGAAATTCATAAACCAGGTTCTAGCGATGTTGTCGCACTTGACGTATGGCAAAAGAAGGTAGAAAAGTGTTGAAGGATTCTGTTGGAGGGTGTGAAGGATCACATAGTGTCCAGCCTGCATGGTAAGGCTTCTCCATTCTTGACGTGGAAAGCCTTGACAGATTTATTCCAAAGAAAAAGCGACCAGAGGAAGTTGGCGCTCAAGGATAGACTCAGAAACATAAAGATGGAGAAAGGCGACAGTATGCCCAAGTACCTCACGAAGTTCATCCAATGCAGGGATGAGCTGGGAAGTGTGGGGGTGATTGTTGATGATGAGGACTTGGTGAGCTTGGCTCTCCTTGGGCTTCTGAAGAGTTGGCACTCCTATCAGGACTCTGTCAATGGTCGGGAGAAATTTCCAGGATGGGAGCGACTTTGGTCGGATCTTGTGCAAGAGGAGATAAGGCGAAGTACCAGGGACGGATCTTCATCAAAGGCATCTGATGAAGAGAATTGCGCTTTGACTGCCAAAGCAAAGAAGGGGAAGAGCAAGAAATCTTCTCAATCCGGTGCGAAAGGCAAGAAGCAGGATATGTCCAAGGTGAAGTGCTTTCACTGTCACCAACACGGACATTATGCCACAAATTGTCCGCAGAAGAAGAAAAATAAGCAGGCTGCTGGATCTGCAGCTGGAGAGGCCTTAGCCTCGTAGTTTGAGCTGGATTTTTCGCTGATCGCATGCTTGGTCTCAAGTGTGATGGGTTCAGTGTGGTTTCTGGACAGTGGTGCGTCTTTTCACATGATAGGAGATCGAGATTTGTTTACTGATCTGGATGAGAAAGATCTTGGAGTGCACATCGAGATGGGCGATGATGGTAGATACAGTGCGACCGGTATCAGTACCATTTCCTTTGAGAGGGAGTCTGGTAAACCCTTTGTATTGAAGGATGTGATGCATGTTCCAGGATTGAAGAAGAATCTTATCTCTGTGGCGATGTTAGAAGACAAGGGATATGATGTTGTCTTTAGCGAGGGAAAGGCTTTCCTGTGCAGTAAGGCAACTGGTGAGACCCGGAGGATAGGGGTTCGACTTAAGAACCTTTATCAATTGCAGGTAGATGGCTACACAGAAATGGCAGGCAAGGTAGAAGGAGTGGTGAGCCGGGATGATGGTGAGTTGTGGCACCGGAGATTGGGCCACCTTCACCATGGAGCTTTGAAGATACTGCAACAGATTTCTACTGGGCTTCCTAAAGGTACTCTTGCACAGTCAGATCAGTGCAAGGGGTGTACCTTGGGAAAATTTGTGAAAGCCACCTTTCACGAGAAGGATAGTCGCGCCATGATGATCCTTGAGAGAATTCACACAGACGTGTGTGGACCTTTCTCAGTAGCTTCGACAGCAAAGCACAGGTATTATGTGATATTTGTTGATGATTTTTCTCGTAAGTTCTGGATCTTCTTCATGCAGAAGAAGAGCGAGACATACTCAAAGTTCTGTGAGTTCAAGGCACTGGTTGAGAAAGAATCGGGGAAGCAGGTGAAGGCTCTTAGGAGCGACAATGGTGGTGAATTCATCTATGGAGAATTCAAGGACTTTTGCAGCGCAGAAGGAATTCGAAGAGAGCTCATAGCACCTCATAACCCACAGCAGAACGGGGTTGCTGAGCGGAAGAACAGAACGATCGTGGGTGCTGCACGGGCGATGTTGCATGATCGGGGCCTACCCATTCACTTGTGGGCGGAGGCATGCAATAATGCAGTATATGTGCAGAACCGTTGTCCTCACAAGATACTTGGCATGAGTACACCCGAGGAGGCGTTTTCTGGTAAGAAGCCTGATATTTCCCATTTGAGGATTTTTGGTTCACCTGTTTACATTCATGTGATGAAGGATGCCAGGAAGAAGATGGAGCTGACTGCGGAGGTTGGGATATTTTTTGGGTCCACTGATACGCCCCACAACTATCGTGTGTATTTTCCAGACAGTCGTAAGACTGTTGTGCGACAGGATATTAAATTTCAGAAGGAGAAAGCCATGAAGTGTTCGCTTGAGAGGGAGCCACACTTACATGCAAATGAGGAGCTATTAGTTCCTAAGGATGAGTCTGAGGATGTGGATCAGCCACAAGATGAGGTTCATGGAGTGTAAGATATCACTCATGCAACGCCAACCATCAGAGGGCGGAAGCGCACTACAGAAGCTGAGCGACTGGCTCAAGATGCAGAGAAGGTTGTAGGAGCACCTACATCACAGCGCAGATAGAGACAGTCACTTGACCGGTATACTGGATACATGGCTCTTGTGAGAAAGTGTATCGTGACAGAGCCATCCTATTTTGAGGAAGCTGTGGAGGATCCCGCATGGGTAGATGCTATGGTGGAAGAGAATGATTCGATTGTCAAAAACAATGCATGGGAGATTGTCCCGAGGCTGGAAGAGAAATCAGTGGTGGGTTCGAGATGGATCTACAAAGTGAAGAAAGCAACTGACGGGAGTGTGGAGAAGTACAAGGCAAGATTTATTGCCCGAGGATTTTCACAGATTGAGGGGATTGATTATGAGGATACTTTTTCACCTGTCACAAGGTATTCTTCCATACGGACGATTCTTGCTCTCTCAGTGCAAATGGGGTGGCACATTCATCAGATGGATGTGAAGACTGCGTTTCTCAATGGGGTGATTGAGGAGGAGGTGTACATAGAGTAGCCCAAAGGTTTCGAGATCTTCATCAGCGAGTCGCATGTGTGCAGGCTCAAGAGAGCGCTGTATGGGTTGAAACAAGCACCTCGAGCTTGGTACACACAGATAGATAGTTATTTCACCGGACTTGGATTCTCCAAGAGTGAGGCGGATCCTAACCTATACCAAATTGTGATGGAGGGTAAGTTGCTGATCATTGTACTTTATGTAGATGATTTGATTTTGACAGGTGATGAGCTGTTGATACTCTCATGCAAGGAGGATCTTGCAAAAGAGTTTGAGATGAAGGACTTGGGCCTCCTTCATTATTTCCTGGGATTGGAAATTTGGCAGCGCAGTGGTGGAATGTTTGTTTCTCAGGGTAAGTATGCCCAGGAGATACTGGAGAAGTTAAACATGCATGGCTGCAAGCCTGTTGATACTCCTCTACCTGGTGGTTGGAGGAAGGAGGATGCTACTTCAGCGGAGGTAGTGGATGCCATTGTTTATTGACAGTTGGTGGGGTCGCTTATGTATCTGGTCAATACATGACCCGATATATGTTATGCAGTTAACCAGCTTTCAAAAGCTATGGTTAAGCCTACCAAGCTCTTTTGGAAGGCGGGGAAGCATGTATTGAGATATCTCAGAGGCACATTGGGACATGGATTTTTGTACAGACAGTCGGATGAGGTGAAGCTATGTGGCTTCACGGATGCAGATTGGGCAGGGAGCCCAACGGATAGAAAGAGCACATCTGGAGGGATTTTCAGTATTGGGTCAACAACAGTTTCTTGGTACAACAGGAAGCAGAGATCCGTGGCACTCAGTTCAGCAGAGGCTGAGTATATGGCAGTGAGTTTGGCTGCATGCGAGGCTATATGGATGAGGAAGATCCTGGTCGAGTTGTTCGGTTCACACTTAGAGCCTACTGTGATTTATTTTGATAATCAAAGTTGCTTCAAACTCTTGGTTAATCCAGTATTTCATGATAGATCTAAACACATTGACATCCGGTATCATCATATCAGAGATTGCGTGTAGCGGAAGGTCATGTTACTTTCATACATTCCTATGGAGGATCAGGATGCTGATATCTTGACGAAGGCGCTCACTAGGAGAAAATTCGAATACCATAGGGGCAGGATAGGGGTTGTAGATAATCCATATCTTGTTGAGAGGGAGTGTTGATATTGCAACAAGATGATGAGCTTAGTGGAAAGGAGTCGCCTTCACTAAGTGGGCCCGCAGGGTATTTTTGGCGCAAAGTCTATTTTTAGACTATGTCTATTTTTAGACATATGGATCATGTTCTATGAGTTGCGGGATGCTATTTGTGGATGGTTGGTCAAGTCAGGAAAAATATATGGACTTCTATTTTTAGACATATTGGGCGGAATCTATTTTTAGATTGCCGGTCTAAAAATAGATATGTCGAATATTATTAGCTCTTAATAATATTTGGACTCTAAACATTATCTTATTCTCTTGGAGCACTTCAGTTAAGTGCACAGATGTGGCACATGCAGCAGCCAGGAGGAATTACGCTATTCCTGAGGGTTTAGTGGAGCTATTGCATGTTGACTTCAGTTAGAACTCATGTGACAGAGTTTGGTGGAGTTGATTGAGGAAGTTAGTGGAGTTGTATTCAGTTTAACTGAGTTAAACATAGTTGAGCTAGTTGTATCTAGTCTAACTGATTGATACACTAGTGAGAGTGGTGTGAATTAATTATTAATTAATTCACTAATTATAAACCCATTAATCAACTAAAGAATACATCAGTTAACTTCAGTGCATCGACAGTTTCAGTGGAGACCAGTGAAGAGGTAGGTGAAAGAGCAGTGTGACTATCAGTTGTGACTATAATGGTGCATGAGTTTGCACCACACATTGATGGAGATGCCAATGAGGATTGCGCAGTACATACCAGAGGGATTTGAACTCAGGATGTTCAATTATTCATCTTGGATTGCACAGTAGAGGCAGGCTAACAGGTGGAGCAGATTGGAGCATGTGTTTTGTATGATCCGAGCTTGTGTAGTGTGTAACAATTGGAGATTGTACTGAGAGCTTGTGAGGAGTTTGTACAATGATTGTTACATGATCTCTATCAGTATAATATACAGATAGTTGGGGGTTTTCAGCTGTAAGCTTTCCCATAAATACTGTGTTTATATGTGTGATTATTTATGGTTTTAATGTGCACATGCGATTGTTTGTATTTCCGCAAATTGATGATCAATAGTAGAAGAGGTTATGTATTATGCATGAAGCTCAAATAGTGTGTGATCAGGATAATCTCGGTGAATAATTTAACAGTTATTCAAATTTCTACAGTCAAGAACCCTTTTCCCTCCAACAAATATAATAAAATATTTCTAAAGGGTGCTTCTAGAATTCGATTAATAATATTTTATTCATGCACCGTGTTCTAGACCACCCCAATATTTTGTTATAAATAGGGGGGTTTTCCCCATTCATTAGTCACCTTCATTGCATTAGATCACTCTAGATCTACTCTTAGTCACCATTTTCATTTTGTTTTGTGAACTCCAATTGAGTTCCATGTTTGTTTTTCTACATCCATAAGAGAGAGAAATGTTAGATCTGAAACACTTAGGACTTCCAAGAACCCATCCCACTGAGGAGAACCGGAAAACACCTTTCTTGTTTTCCTCTCAGGTGCCCCATTCTTTAATATAATACAAAACATACTTTTAAACACGTTGTTCTTGTCTTGTTCATTGGATGCATGGAGCCATGTTATATTTTATCTGCTTAATGTCTTTTTGTGCTTAGATATGAATTTGTGCAACAAACTTAAATATATTTTGCAGCGATAATCGATGTTAGGGATATTTTTTATGCGTAGCTAAAGTGATCTTTTGTGACGAAAGAATCATACTAACAATTGGCGACTCCACACGGGTTTTCTTTTGCGACCGCTGTCGTTTTATCTATTCCTGCATATCCAGCTATTTCAGACCCTAGGGTTTCTCTTCCATCTTTTGTTTTTCCTATTTTTTATGGTGATTTTCACCCCTAAAACCCTCAAACAGTCAAATTTTTAACTTCCATGTGTTTCTGGCCTTATTGGGCAGGTGACAGACATTAGTCGCAGCTGAGACGAATTTTTTTTCTGAAATCTGCCACCAAGAGAGCCAGATCTGCAGGTCGAGCTTATCGGCTCAAAAAGTGTGACCTGAGCCTCAGGACGCACTTTTATGCCCCAAACCTATGACCTGGACTGAAAACAGGTCAGAACCTGCGACCTGCACTTTTTCTGCAAATTTTTCATCTTTTTTTCTGGGTTTGTCTGAAGCTTCTGTTAGCCCCCCTATGAAATTTTTGACAAGAAAATAGGGGGCTAAATTATTTTTGAGTCTTCAAGGAATGCATTTCCTCTGAAAACACAATCTCCTTGAAGCCTCTCTGTGTCTTTTATCCTTTGATTAAATCCCCTCTGCTGATTTCCCTTATAAAGCCTCTCTGCTATGTGAAGAAATGCCCAAAGGCCCCCCTTTTCCCTCTTATTTCATCCCCCAAAGCCTTTGTTTTCTCTCCCCTATATTCCCCATTCTTTCCCCATTTACCCTCAAATCGCCCCAAGATCCCATTTAACTCCTTCCCCTACCCTTGGTTTTCCCTTTTTCCCCTTTCCTTCCTCTATCGTTCCCCTTCCCCACCCCTTAAAATCCATTAAAAGGGGTAAAAACCCACTTTCCGACCATGTTATAGGGCTTAGCCCCTTTACCGCAAGCCCCTTCAACCACTTCCCCACATGTGCCCCGGCGCTGGGACCAAGCGCTTAAGTCCCAGGCGCTAATCGCAATCGGAAGACCGGGCGGGCGCATTTTCTTTGTTATATCAAAAAAATCCTGATGCGATTGTTTTATTAACAATGTCTCGCGACGTATTTTGGTCCGTTGATCGGTTGTAAAGATCGACGGATGAGCGCTAATCGCAAACCCCCAGTTAATCGCAATCGCAACATTCATGTGACACCCCCCGATTGATCGCAAGTCTTTCGCCTGCCCCTCCGATTACATCCCCGCCGTTGATCTGGACCCGAGATCGACGGTTGTCGCACAATCGCGTCTCCCCTTCCGCAACCTCCTCTTTTCCCGCCGATTGATTGTGAGCCGTTGATCTGATCGCAGATCCAACGGTCAGCGCTTAATCGCAACAGCCTCCGATCAATCGCAAGCCTTTTCCTCCGACTCCCGATTGTGATGCTCCGATTCAATCACAGCCGTCCGTTCCTCCCGCAGATCAACGGTCCTGCACCAATCGCACCCGTCGCCCGATCGCTGATCGCAAGCCTTCACCGATGTCTGCCGATTCAATCCCAGCCGTTCGTTCCTCCTCCAGATCGATGGCCAGCGCTCAATCGCTTCATTCCTTCCGATCGCAATCGCAACCCCTTCCCTCCGTCCTCCGATTTGATCTCGTCCGTTCGTTTGTTTCACGATCCAACGGCTATCGCTCTCCCCGCCCGATCGCAATCGGAATTTTGTGAGTGTCTCCCCTTTGTGCTCCTCCGATTGCGATTGTTCCGATTACATCTCTCCACCGGCCCGGCTCCTTCCCGCATCCGACGCGCTCACACCCACCGCCCTCCGCCTCCGCCGGTCCCATGGCTCGTCTTCCCTGTTTTTCGTGTCTCCCAGTTTGTTCCCGAAACACCCTAAGCTAACAAATATGAATAATTTCACTTTGCATACTTTTCATTGATTCTCCACTATTCTGCCACCATTCCTCCACCTCCACAGCATTCCGCCACCACTGCTCGGGCTTTAAACAGGTATATTTTAAAGTGTGCAGATAGTACAGAGAGGCCAATTCAGCGGCCAAACGAGACAACAGAGCAGGATTTGAGGAGGATTCGAGCCTATAATTTAAGATTAACGTGTTAATCCTGCGGTCAAAGGCTTAAGGCACTGATTGAAGATTAAGAGCGCACCAGCAATGCCATAACTGCGCTACCTAATAGCAGGACTTTTTCCTCCAGAGGTACACCTTCCCACAGCGTCCTCCATGCCTTCTCGAGCCCTGAGAAAATTAAATACACTGACTGAGGCTCATTTCAGACAGTCAGGCAGCATTAAAGAAGCATGGAGGGACTTGCAGTTTTCCATCCAGTTCATTTATTTCAACATGGCAGCACAGAGCTCCAGACAGCCAGAAGGACTCTAAAAGAAATATCCGAGGTCAATTTCCTACTCGACAGAGATCTCCCTCCAAAACACCAAGCGTAGTACACACAATGGCCGCATTTTTTTCCACAAGCAAGATGGGCGTGGACACTTCCGTCGATTCTGTCTTAATGAGATTGATTAATTTTCTATCTACCTCTATTTTCTCTCCTCTCCTATAAAAGATCCCCAAGAACATAATGACAAGGTTGTTGTTGCCTTGCTGGGCATCTGCTGTTAGAGGGATTCAGTTTGACTGTTAGAACAACCTTGGGAGGAAGTTACAGAGTAGTTTGTATGTAATAGGCTGGGAGGAGAAATTGGGACTGTATTAGCCATTGAGCCATATTGTACATGACTGTTTTTGCATCAATTAATAAAAGCACATTTCACAGGATCCTGGTCTATTACTATTGGTGATGTTTTTCTTAACTCTGTTATTTACATTTTCATACTGTTTCATGTTCTTCTGGTAGGAATCAAAATAATGGTATAGGATTCACCCATGTTAGGTGCCCTATGCTGTCTACTCTCCCTACCTTTATGTTTTCTGCTTCATTTGTATCTAAGAGTAAATTCGTGGAGTTTAACCAGTGCAGTGGATGTTATTGCCTGCTGGCTGATGTATGAACTTGGGGGTTTGCTTCTTAGATGCTTTTTTGTAATCTTATCTCTCGTTTTTCCCTTGGAGTTGCTAAAGCAACTGCTATTGAGTTAAATGACCTCCGGTTCCATCTGTAGTAAGTCTCTTTGTTCCTTTGAGAGTCGCTTGAGTATGTCCAAGCGGTGTCCGGAGTTAAATGACCTCTCGACCCATCTATACATGTAAAATTACTGCTTTCCTTCTTCCACTTTCCCTCCTTAATGTTCCATTCCACCATCTGCCTAAAAGATCCTTTAGTGTAGATGACTTGCCCTTTGAAAGCCTTGGCTAGTTGTTGCATGTAATTTCCTTTCATGACTCCATAGCCCAATGGATGGCACTGTCTTGGCCTATCCTCTTTGCTGAAACAGCCTGCTGTTTTGTTCCTTTCTTTCCACTATTTTCTCAGTCCATGATCTCCTAACCAACCCAACAACCCTCCAACCAAATTATTTAAAACCCCCCTTTTGTGCTTCATAACTAGCCTAATATTTCATATTGAGCCTCAAAGATATATCATTCTTGGCTCTGTTTGGAGAGATCCCTCTCCGGGTCCAAAAGGGCTAGATCCTAGGGCCCCAAAGTGGTTCTGATGTTGTCTCATCTTTTGGTCTTGCCAATCTGGCCAAAACATGGGAACCCCAACATAATGGCGACCATACTGGGGACAAAAATTCTTTGTCTCTAGATTGGCTTTTCATTGTTGATGGTGGACAACATCCAGCTCCAAACAATCATAATCATCCACCTGGCGACTCCACACTCCCTATGATCCAAAGACCTGATGACTCCACTGGTGGAGGACTTTGAACTGGTTGAGAAGATACAGTGACCTCTTTCTGATTTACAAACATGCTTCCACGCATATAGAGAAGATATGCCCCAATGAGCAGGGAGCATATCCCTGGATTTCCACACAAAATGCCTGAAGTGGACTGGTTGAAAAACCTTCCTACCTTTCAGGGTGAAGACGCTGAGGACCCCTTGCTACATCTCATCAAGTTTCATATACATGTGTGGAAATTTAAAGTTGGATGGCATGAAGACTGCCTAATGAAAATGTTCATGGCAACATTAGAAGGAAAGGCTAGGGTCTGGTACGAATGGTTAGAACCTCGGAGTTTGTTTTCTTTAAAGGACATGCACCAAGTATTCTACACGAATTATAAAGGAAACTCTCCATCCTTATCATGGGACTGTTGTGATCAATCTCAGAATATCATACAGTACCTGTTAGATATTGATGAGGATTTGGTTAATATGCAATCAGAAGATCTGTTGATAGCCATTCAAGAATTTCATATTCATCCTAGCTACCACAAGAACATGGATGAATCGACTGAGGAAGAAAACAGCCAAGAGGCTATGGATTTTTTCCAAGATATTCCTGAAAACTCGGTTGCTGATTCATCATCCCTTATGGTTGAGGCGCAAAATGAAATCCAGCCTCAAACTCAGTCTTCAGAGGAAACAGAGAGCTACTGCACCTCTGCACAAAGGGACACCAGACCGTCCTCCCCTTTGACAGAGGAAGAAATAGATCAGATCATCAATAGACAGCCAGCCTCTGAAATTTTTTACAGATCAGACGTCCTTGCCCATTAATCTGATGAGCTTTATTGCACAGAGTTGGAAAGCTCAAATGTAAATCAGAGTGAAGAGAAATCTGCTGACAGTCCAGTATGTCCGGTTGGTAGCATTACTTACATTCATGACTCCCCTATCTTTGACCTATCTGATGATGATGTTCTCCAAACAGAAGAAGGTCTGGTAGGGTCATCATTAGTAGATTTATGGGAGGAGAGTCAATCCTTTTCACTTCCAGAGAGTAATGAGCCAATGCCGGCTATTTATGATACTGATGAAGAAAGCTTTGAGAGTGCAGAAGAGGGTGAAGGATCTCTAGATTTTTGCTTCACTCCATTACAACTCATCAGTAATGGTTTTCACTTGGTTGGAGGTCAGCAGCGTTTCATCTCAGATGATGAAGAGGAAAACAAAGAAGAGATTCTCGAGCAGGATGTGAATAATGAGCTTTCTCTCGAAAAAGAGGAAGCAACGAAAAAAGACCCTGCTCAAGAATACATGGATTTTTTCACGGAGCCCTGCACCTCAGAGAAGAATATATCAGAGCTCCAGGAGGACAACACTGCCATATATGATGAGTCCTCTAGTTCAGAAGATGAAGGAGACACTCTACTCCAAGAGAGTCTCATTCTTGATCCAGTGGAAGAAGAAGAGATCCTGGTTGAATCCAGCCTGCCAGATATTCACAACCAGGTATCTTATCATGATCCTTATGCACTTTTCCTGCAAACATATGAAGAAGGATCAAAGGTATTTTTGAGCAGCATGTTGCAGACAGAAAGAAAACTTTTTAAGGCTACTGTTGTTGAAAAAAAAGAGTGGGAGCTGCCTTGCCTATCCAGCCTGCTCAAGGAGTTGAGCAAGAAGGACCAGTCATGGGATCACTTGAAGGACTGGTTACATTGGAAGACCATGTTTGTAAGCTAGACTTGTAAATATTTCAGTTAGAGTAGGGTAGGTAGGAAAAGCTCAATAAAGCTCAGCCTATGAGCAAGTAGGTTAGTTGTTTCATTTTCTGTCTTAGAATGTAGAGAAGAAACCTGCTAGACAGTCTAATCCTAGCAGGTAGTAGTGTAGGTAGAGAAACTATGAGACCAACAGTCTAATCTGGTCTCATGGAGTAATAAGGGTAGAAGTAGAATAGGTTTATTTTTCCTGTTTGAAAAAGTTAATGATGTAAAAGGGTCTGCAAGTCCAAATGCACCCAAGAAGAAAAATTTTAGGACTATAGTGTGGGTAGGTAGTTGTTTGGGAAGTGTTTCTGCTGAATTGTTGTCTTCATAACTTGTGGCAGCAGATCAAAGAAAGAAAAGGATGGTTCAAGCAACAGGACCGTCTGGGCGTCTGGATTTACCCTCTGCTTGCCCTCTGCAGAAGCCATCCCCATGTGGAGCCACCTAAGTAGCCTCTATGAAATTTTTGATACAAATAGGGCTAAATTATTCATGAGTCTTCAAGGAATGCATTTCCTCTGAAAACACAGTCTCCTTGAAGCCTCTCTGTGTCTTTTATCCTTTGATTAAATCCCCTCTGCTGATTTCCCTTATAAAGCCTCTCTGCTATGTGAAGAAATGCCCAAAGGCCCCCCTTTTCCCTCTTATTTCATCCCCCAAAGCCTTTGTTTCCTCTCCCCTATATTCCCCCTTCTTTCCCCATTTACCCTCAAATCCCCCCAAGATCCCATTTAACTTCTTCCCCTACCCTTGGTTTTCCCTTTTTCCCCTTTCCTTCCTCTATCGTTCCCCTTCCCCACCCCTTAAAATCCATTAAAAGGGGTAAAAACCCACTTTCCGACCATGTTATAGGGCTTAGCCCCTTTACCACAAGCCCCTTCAACCACTTCCCCACATGTGCCCCGGCGCTGGGACCAAGCGCTTAAGTCCCAGGCGCTAATCGCAATCGGAAGACCGGTCTGGTGCATTTTCTTTGTTATATCAAAAAAATTCCGATGCGATTGTTTTATTAACAATGTCTCGCGACGTATTTTTGTCCGTTGATCGGTTGTAAAGATCGACGGCTAAGCGCTAATCGCAAACCCCCCATCAATCACAATCGCAACATTCATGTGACACCCCCCGATTGATCGCAAGTCTTTCGCCTACCCCTCCGATTACATCCCCGCCGTTGATCTGGACCCGAGATCGACGGTTGTCACACAATCGCATCTCCCCTTCCGCACCCTCCTCTTTTCCCGCCGATTGATTATGAGCCGTTGATCTGATCGCAGATCCAATGGTCAGCGCTTAATCGCAACAGCCTCCGATCAATCGCAAGCCTTTTCCTCCGACTCCCGATTGCGATGCTCCGATTCAATCACAGCCGTACGTTCCTCCCGCAGATCAACGGTCCTGCGCCAATAGCACCCGTCGCCCGATCGCTGATCGCAAGCCTTCCCCGATGTCTGCCGATTCAATCCCAGAAGTTCGTTCCTCCTCCAGATCGACGGCCAGCACTCAATCGCTTCATTCCTTCCGATCGCAATCGCAACCCCTTCCCTCCGTCCTCCGATTTGATCTTGTCCGTTCGTTTGTTTCACGATCCAACGGCTATCGCTCTCCCTGCCCGATCGCAATCGAAATTTTGTGAGTGTCTCCCCTTTGTGCTCCTCCGATTGCGATTGTTTCGATTACATCTTCACCGTCCGTTCCTCCCAGATCTGACGGCTCACATTCAATCGCCCTCCGCCTCTGCCGGGTCCCACATTCACGCCTCCGTCTGTTGTTTTTCGTGTCTCCCTGTGTAATTCGCTCAAACAACAATCTTTGGGTTTTCACAGTGTTAATCATTTCTCCGCCACTTTGCATACTTTTCATTGATTCTCCACTATTCTGCCACCGTTCCTCCACCTCCACAGCATTCCACCACCACTGCCCGGGCTTTAAACAGGTATATTTTAAAGTGTGCAAATAGTACAGAGAGGCCAATTCAGCGGCCAAACGAGACAGCAGAGCAGGATTTGAGGAGGATTCGAGCCTGTAATTGAAGATTAACATGTTAGTCCTGCGGTCAAAGGCTTAAGGCACTGTTTTAAGACCAATGAGTGCACCAGTAAGCCATTACTGCGCTACCTAACAGAAGAACATTTTCTTCCTGAGGTACACCTTCCCACAGCGCCTCCATATCTCCTCGAGCCCTGAAAAGATTAATTGTGCTATCCGAAATCCATTTAGGACAGTCAGGCAACAGTTATGAGGTATGGAGAGCCTTGCAGATCTTTCACCCAGTTCATTTATTTAGAAGGCTAGCACAGAGCTCCAAGCACCAGAAAGGACTTCAAAAAATATCCGAGGTCAATTTCGGCCTGACAGAGATCTCAAAAACAGTCTACAGAGTACACACAGCGCTGCATTTTTCCATTAAGCAGTATGGGCATGGACACTTCTGCCGATTCTGTCTTAATGAGATTGATTAATTGTCTATCTACCTCTGTTTTCTCTCTTCTCCTATAAGAACTCCCAGAAACGAATTGTAAAGGTTGTTGTTGCCTTGCTTGGCATCTGCTGTTAGAGGGATTCAGTTTGACTGTTAGAACAGCCTTGAGAGGAAGTTGCAGAGTAGTTTATATGTAATAGGCTGGGAGGAGAAGTTGGGACTGTATTAGCCATTGAGCCATATTTTACATGACTGGTTTTGCATCAATTAATCAAAGCACATTTCACAGGATCCTGGTCTATTACTATTGGTGATGTTTTTCTTAACTCTGTTATTTACATTTTCATACTGTTTCATGTTATGCTGGTAGGCATCAGAATAATGGTATAGGATTCACCCGTGTTAGGTGCCCTATGCTGTCTGCTCTCCCTACCTTTATGTTTTCTGCTTCATGTGTATCTAAGAGTAAATTCGTGGAGTTTAACCAATGCAGTGGATGTTATTGCCTGCTGGCTGATGTATGAACTTGGGGGTTTGCTTCTTAGATGTTTCTTTGTAATCTTATCTCTGTTTTTCCCTTGGAGTTGCTAAAGCAGACCTGGAGTTAAATGACCTCTGGTTTGATCTATAAGCAGCCCCTTTGTCTCTTTGAGAGCTGCCTTTGAGTATGTCCAAGCAGGTCTGGAGTTAAATGACCTCTGACCTGATCTATAGACATAAAATTGGTTGCTTTCCTTCTTTCACTTTCCTCCTTAATGTTCCATCCCATCATCTATCTAAAAAGATCCTTTAGTATAGATGACTTGCCCTTTGAAAGCCTTGGCTAGTTGTTGCATGTAATTTCCTTTCATGACTCCATAGCCCAATGGATGGCACTATCTTGGCCTATCCTCTTTGCTGAAATAGCCTGCTGTTTTGTTCCTTTCTTTCCACTGTTTTCTCAGTCCATGATCTCCTAACCAACCCAGCAACCCTCCAACCAAATTATTTAAAACCCCCCTTTTGTGCTTCATAACTAGCCTAATATTTCATCTTGAGCCTCAAAGATATATCATTCTTGGCTCTTTTTGGAGAGATCCCTCTCCAGGTCCAGGAGGGCTAGATCCTAGGGCCCCAAAGTGGTTCTGATGTTGTCTCATCTTTTGGTCTTTCCAATCTGGCCAAAACATGGGAACCCCAACAGCTTCTGTCAGGGTTTTCCAGCCTCTGTCTCTGCCCGTTTGGACCTGTTTCTGATCTGCTTCACTCAACTAAGAGGGAATCTTGCCCCTTAGGGCTCTAGTACCCTCCACTTTTTGTGGACGAGTCTTTACTATTTCAGAAGTCTGAATTTCCAGAGTTTCAGCCTTCTTTTTCTCTGGTCTGATACCTCCTTTTCAGATCCCTTTAGATCAGCTCTTCTCCCTCTCAAAACCACCTCATATCATTTTGTTTGGGTTCATTTATAAGGCCACTGCCTTGTCTCTTCTATTTTTAGCTGATATCCTCCTTTTTAGCAGCAACCTTCCCTGTGCTTATTTGCTATTCTCTGCACCACTTTTCAGCAGATTTACCCTTTAGATCCCAGTCCCTCCGGAACTTCGATCTATTGGCCTCTTTTTAGCATGCTTTGCCTAGTTTTTTCCCTCTTATAGACGATATTTGAGAGAACCGCCTTCTTGGGTTAGACTGCTGCATTTTTAGATGTTAATTTTTTGTTCTTTTAGTCTTATTTACTACAGATTTATTTTCTGTTACGCAACACACTCTTTCTTTTACTCTCAAAACGTCTGGGTTTAAACAATTAAAATTAATGCATGCCACACACTGACCCTAAGTGAAGAAGCGCCTGGTTAACACTGCCTCGTGTTAGCCCCCCTATGAAATTCTTGACAACCAAGCTGGGGGCTGAATTGTTTTGAAGCCTTTAAGGAATGTCTTTCCCTTGAAAACCCATTCTCCTTGAAGCCTCTGAGTGCTTTGCCTTATATAAATTCTATCTGCTGCCCCATTTCTCAAAAGGGCCTATATTACCTCTCATATCCCTGCAAAATACCACTTTTCCCCTCTCCCCCTTCAAATCCCATTCTTGCCCCTATTCTGGCCTCTCCTACCCCTCATTGCCCTATCGTTACCCTGGCTGGCCTCAAATTGCATTAAAAACGAATAAAACCCATGTATTTCATTATAAAAGGCCTAGCACCTTTGGCCAGAGCCCCGCGCCCTTCTGCCTTCCACAGGACCTAGCGCCAGAACCACCCGTTAAATCTGTCAGGCGCTTGCTTTCCCCAATGTTTTCCCGCTACGGTCGTGAATTGGTGGCCCGCTGGCGGCATGTGGTGGTGCATAGGCGGAGCCACCACAAAAATGGTGGTTACGGGGGCTGCCATTTGCCCATACGCATCAAATGAGGTGAGGCCCCGTAGTCATTACCGACTGTTGATTTGCGGTCAATGCCCGATCAACTGGTCAACTACGGGGGGTACCCTCCGTAACCGTCGAGCGGTTCGACCTCCTGTACTTTGTTGATCACCGCCAGCTTGCTGCCGAGTTAACCCTGCACTGTTCAGATCTCCGCCGTCCAAATGAATGTATGATCCGACGGCACGGAGCCCTTCCGATCAGTGGTCCCCACTCCCATCCCTGCGCACTGTTCCAAATCCACCGGTATTTTCCGCACCACCATTTGCGAGCTGGCGGTTTTCTTCCATCGCCCAGCGATTCCACTGGGCGCCCGCCGCGTGTCCTCTGTACGTCCTCAAAACCGCTTTTCTCCCACGCATTAACTTTCGGCACAGGTCGTCCAGTGGAATTGTTGTCAGTCGTTGGATCTCTGATCACCCATCCGACGGTCATCATTTTCCAAAGCTGCACGCTGTTTTAACCACGCTCATCGTGCCCGCTGGCCCACCGTTTGCCGATCCCCGTCGTCAATCTCTAACGCAATCGACGGTCCAGATCTGTACCTCCATTGTTGACCGCTCCGTTGCCCCGGGTCTCCACATCGTCCGTCCACGTGTCTTCACCGTACGCCACGCCACCCCACGTGCACCCTCCGTACATGCGCCCATTCCATTACGTATAATCGGTTCGTTTCATGTTTTTTAACGTGTTTTCGTTTGTTTTCCACGTATATTCACTCTGCAGACCGTCAACCCCCGCCAGAGCGATTCTCACTGTTTCCTCTGTGAGTTTCACCTCCATCACTCCTGCATGGCCATCTTCTCCATCCGTCCACTGCATCCATCGCCCATCCATGGTGTTTCTTAACAGGTTTGCTGTTTTGCAGGGTTATCAAAGTAAATGGTCGCCGTGATGCAAAATCTCTGTTGCAGCGATGGAGAAATCAAAGAAGATCATTTATAGGGGCAGACTTTATGAATAATGATCCGGAAGGGTTAAGACATGGACGTTCATTAAAGAGAGCAGAGTTTAAACTCTACCAACCCTCCGGCGCCATTGAAGCTCGAAATTCACAAGACAGAGGCAATACGGGAGCAGCAGAGAGCTCGAGGCAAGAAATGGAAGACTTATGAGCTTCTGCATGGATTTTTAGAAGGAAAAGGTACAATTAGAAGACCCCGAGGATCGAACAGGAGATCCAATGCACAGAGAGATATAATATTATCAGGGTTCCCGTATCAGCAGAGTATTCTTCCATGAAAGGATACGGTACACATCATTTTTCCAGTCTACATTGTACCCAAATAAAGATTTACACCCTTTCGGCAGTCCTATACCATCAAAAGCATTTGTTACATGGTATGGAGGCCCTAACATCATTATTCCACCTGTGCATCCAGTCAACAGAAAATGGCAGTAGTGTTGCAACCAGAGTGCCAGAGGTAAATGCACAAATTTAAAGTAGAATGGGCTGCGGTTTTCCTCCTCTTCTGAGCGTTAATTCTTCATTTAATTCTTCAGCTACCTCTTCTGCTCTGTTTTCTCCTATAAGAATCTAGAAGAACACATTGTAAAGGGTTGTTGTTAAGTTGTTCGGCTGTTGCTGTTAGAGGGATTCAACTTGACTGTTAGAACAGTCTTGGGAGGGAGTTACCGAGCAATTTGTATGTAATAGGCTGGGAGGAGAAAGTTTAGATTGTATTAGCAATTGAGATTATTGTACATGACTGGTTTTGCATCAATTAATCAAAGCACATTCACAGGATCCTGGTCTATTACTATTGGTGATGTTTTTCTTAACTCTATTATTTACATTTTCATACTGTTTCATGTTCTTCTGTTAGTCAACAGAAATATAGCATAGGATTCACCCTTGTTAGGTGCCCTATGTTCCTGCTCTCCCTACCTTTAATATTTTCTGCTTTATGTGTTATCTAAGAGTGAATTCATGTGGTTTAACCAGCGCAGTGGATGTTATTGCCTGTTGGCTGATGTATGAACTTGGGGGTTTGCTACTTGGATTTTTCTTTGTCAAATTTATCTTTGTTTTTCCCTTGGAGTTGCTAAAGCAGACCTAGAGTTAAATGACCTCTGGTCCGATCTATAAGAAGCCCCTTTGTCCCTCTTTGAGAGCTGCCTTCGAGTATGTCCAAGCAGGTCTGGAGTTAAATGACCTTTGACCTGATCTATAGACAGAAATTCGGTTGCCTTTCCTTCTTTCACCTTCTCTCCTTAATGTTGCATCCCATCATCTATCTGAAAGATCCTTTAGTGTAGATGACTTGCCCTGTGGAAGCCTTGGCTAGTTGTTGCATGTAATTACCTTTCATGAATCCATAGCCCAATGTATGGCACTTTCTTGGCCTATCCCCTTTGCTGAAATATCCTGTTGCCTTGTTCCTTTTCTCCCATTACCTTCTCAGTTTATGGTCTCCTAACCAACCGAGCAACCAACCAACCAAATCATTTAAAACTCCCCCTTTTGTGCTTCATACCTAGCCTAACATCTCATTTTGAGCTCTCAAAGATACATCATTCTTTTCTTTATTGGAGAGATCCCTCTCCAGGTCCAGGAGGGCTAGATCCTAGGGCCCAAAAGTGGTTCTGATGTTGTCTCATCTTTTGGTCTTGCCAATCTGGCCAAAACATGGGAACCCCAACACCTGGAAAAGACTTTAAAATCAATTGTCACTGCACCTTTCTGCCCTTGACCTCACTTGATTTTGTCCCTCCCTTCCCTTGTCGGTTTTATTCTTCCCATCATCATTGAGCCCCCAAGTTGCCTCTTCCAGAGACTTCTTGGCCTTCATCCTTAGTTTCCGCTTGGTCAACTTCCTCCTTCCCGTCGTCATCGAGTAAGTCTTTCCCCGAGTCCGCACTCCGACTCGTTCGGGTTCTCCCCCTGTCACTTTCACCATGTCTACTTCAGGGCCTACCACCAGAAGTAACCCCAGTACTACTCCTGGGTCTGTTTCCAGTGGAACCACCTTGGGACCTACCTCGACTGCCCCATTACTCCCTTATATGGCTGACCTTAGTCTCCTCGACTTCAATCAGCCGATTAATGATCCTATCCGCCACGATGTTAGTTTGACTGCTATGCCAACCAAGCTCCCCTCCGACATTCCCAAGTTCGAAGGCCTTGCTGGTGAGGATCCCTCCAACCATATCCGATCCTTCCATATGTGGTGTTCCTCCAATTCCATTCTTGACGACTCTATTCGTCTTCGATTTTTCCAATGCACACTTACAGGTGAAGCTTCTAAATGGTATGTTGAACAGGCCACCTCCTCCCATACCACTTTTGCAACCATTTCCCAAGCCTTTTTATCTTATTTCTAGCTCCCTCTCTGATACGACACTGGTACCGAGCTTTTAACCTCCTTTCGTAAATCTTCCTCAACCCGCCTTTCCTCTCATGTCCAGGAATGGCGGTGCAGAAGAAGCTTATGTCGAGCTCCCCCCTTTGAAGATCAGGTTTACATGGACTGGTTCCTTTGCTCTCTCTTACCTCCCATTGGCAAAGATGTCGCATCCCATTTTCCCCAAACCGAATAAGCCACCCTCCAAATCACCTTGAAGTATGACCTTATCTACGCCCAATCTGGTTATGTTTATACCATCCTTCCTGACCTTCCCAAACCCGATGGCCCTAATGCCTCGGGGGCATCTCATTTTGCCGACGGTATCATTGGAGCCCTGTCACATACCTCTGCCCAACCTCCTCCGGGCCATGGTTTTCCTCTAGGGGCCAGCCCCTCCGGCGTTTTTCCCCCTCCAGGCAGCATGTATTTAGGCTACAGCATGCCTCCTCCTTTTGCCCACCCCCCGGCTTACCTGCACGGCTCACCCTAATTCCAACGATATCCGCAACCTCGGTGTCCCGGGCCCAAATATTTAGTGTAGAAATACGAATAAATCACTTATTCAATCGAATATTAACCCGGTCATATATCACTTCTAATTGCATACATAATAATTTTTTCTCACAATGCTATCGTCGTTTTCGAAATAATATGTATAATCGCATATCAACCCCAACCCACATTAACCCCGCGCATGTATGGGGAAAGCCTATAGCTGAAAACCCCCCAGCTATTGTGTATATTATAATGGAGAAATCATGTATCAATCATAGTACAAAAACTCTTCACAAGCTCTCATGCACTACCTCCCATGCTACACACTATCAAGCTAGATCTAGCAAATCACTTGCTCCAATCCTTAGCCACTTGATAGCCAACCTTGATTGCGTATTTCAAAGCTATGGGATGGCCTATTTATATAGATAAACCACCAGCCTAAACTTTGCAATACTCATAGCTTACTCCACCTATCTATGTGTTGCAAATAGCAACAGTATAGTTACAACTGATAGCTAACTCTACCCTTTCATCTATCTCTTTCACTGGCCTTCACTGAACTGATCATGCACTGTAGTGAACTGAAGTGTTCTTGAGTTGACTAATGAGTTAATATTTAGTAAATTAAATATTATTTAATTTACTCCACTCATATCTAATTGATTAACTAGTTAACTAATCTCAACTAGTTCAACTGAAATAAATAGAACACAACTCCACTATTTGTCCCGTTAACTCCTCCAAAACTTCTGCCACTGAAGTCTAAATGAAGTAAACCATGCAAGATGCCATCAAACCCTAGGAACCACGTGATTCCTTGTGTCAGTTGCATGAGCCACCTCCATGACTCAAACTGAAGTGCGCCAAGAGAGTAAACTGTCGTTTATAGTCAAAATATTATTAAGGGTAAATAATATTTGACTTCCATATTTTTAGGAGATCAGTCTAAAAATAGTCTGGGTCCTAAAAATTAGGGTCTCATCTATTTTTAACGACATGTCGCATCCATCAAGAATCTCCAAGTAGAATTCCCAAATTATGCTCCGTATGTCTAAAAATAGACATAGTCTAAAAATAGACTTTGCGCCAGAATTTGCCTGCGGGCCCACTTAGTGAAGGCGACTTCATTTCACTAAGCTCCATCATCTTGCTGCATTTTCAACACTCCCTCTCAGCAAGATATGGATTATCCGCAACCCCTATCCTGCCTCTGTGGAATTCAAACTTGCTCCTGGTGAGCGCCTTCGTCAGGATGTCGGCATCCTGATCCTCCGTGGGAACATATGAAAGCATCATGATTCTCCGCTGAACACAATCTCTGATATGATGGTACCTGATGTCGATGTGTTTGGACCTATCATGAAATACTGGATTAGCGGAGAGTTTAATGCAATTCTGGTTATCACAGTAGATCACTGTAGGCTCCAAATGCAACCTGAACAATCCTGCGATGATCATCCTCATCCAAATAGCCTCGCATGCAGCCAAGCTAGCTGCCATGTACTCGGCCTCTGCTGAAATGAGTGCCACGGGACCGCCCCCGCCGTACCGTGAAACCGCCGTCGACACCCAATGCTGAAAACTCCTCCAGAAGTGCTCTTCCCGTCCGTTGGACTCCCTGCCCAATCTGCATCAGTGAAGCTAGAAAGCTTCACTCCATCCTCCTGTCTGTACCATAGACCATATCCCGATGTGCCTCTGATATAGAGCAATACATGCTTTCCTGCCTTCCAAAAGAGCTTGGTAGGCTTAACCATAGCTTGTGAAATCTGGTTAACTGCATAGCATATATCGGGTCGTGTATTGACCATATACATCAACGACCCCACCAACTGTCGATAGACAATGGCATCCACTACCTCCTCCGAAGTAGCATCTCCCTTCCTCCAACCACCAGGAAGAGGAGTGTCAACAGGCTTGCAGCCTTGCATGTTGAACCTCTCCAGAATCTCCCGAGCATACTTGCCCCGAGAAACAAACAGTCCTCCACTGCGCTGCCAAATCTCCAATCCCAGGAAATAATGAAGGATGCCCAGGTCCTTCATCTCAAACTCTCGTGCAAGATCATCCTTGCATGAAAGTATCAACTGCTCGTCGCCAGTCAAAATCAGATCATCTACATACGTACGATGATCAGCCTAAAACTTTCCCTCCACCACAACTGGGTACAGGTTTGCTCCGCCTGCCTTGGGAGAACCAGTTCAAGTGAAGTAGTCGGCTCTATCCGAGTGTACCGGGCACGAGGTGTTTGAGCTCACCATATGTTTCCTTCCTGAGTCGGCAAGATAAGCATCTCCACGTTGAAGATCTCAAAACCTTCAGGCTGCTCTATGTACACCTCTTCCTCAATAACTCCATTGAGGAACGCAGTCTTCACATCCATCTGATGAATGTGCCACCCCATCTGCGCCGAGAGAGCAAGGATCGTCCGTATGGAAGAGTACCTTGCGACAGGTGCAAAAGTCTCCTCATAGTCAATCCCCTCGATCTGTGAGAAGCCACGGGCGACAAATCTCGCCTTATACTTCTCCACACTCCCGTCAGCCGCCTGCTTCACCTTGTAGATCCATCGCGAACCTACCACTGATTTCCCAACCGGTCTTGGGACAATCTCCCATGCACTGTTCCTGATGATCGAATCATATTCTTCGATCATGGCATCAGCCCATGCGGGTTCCTCCACAGCTTCCTCAAAAGAGGATGGCTCTGTCACAACACATTGACTCATAAGAGCCATGTATCCAGTGTACCGATCCGGTGACTGTCTCTGTCTGCGCTGTGCCGTAGGTGGTCCTACAACCTTCTCTGCATCCCGAGCCAGTCGCTCAGCTTCTGTAGTGCGCATGCGCCCTCTGATGGTTGGCGCTGCCTGGGTGGTTTCTTCCACCTTCTGAACCTCCTCTTGTGGCTGATCCACATCCAGAAGCTCCTCCTTAGGAACTAACAGCTCCTCATCTGCATGCAAGTGTAGCTCCCTCTCAAGCGAACACTGCATGGCTTTCTCCTCCTGAAATTTTATATCCCGTCGCACAACAGTCTTGCGACTGTCTGGCACATACACCCGACAGTTGTGAGGTGTATCAGTGTACCCCACAAATATTCCAACTTCAGCAGTTGGATCCAGCTTCCTTCTTGCATCCTTCGTCACATGCATGTAGACAGGAGATCTGAAAATCCGCAAATGGGAAATATCAGGCCTCTTGCCAGAATAAGCCTCCTCTGGTGTACTCATGCCAAGAACCTTGTGAGGACAACGGTTCTGCACATACACTGCTGTATTGCCTGCCTCAGCCCACAAGTGAAGGGGTAGGCCCTGATCATGCAACATCGCCCGTGCAGCACCCACGATCGTTCTGTTCTTCCGCTCAGCCACCCCGTTCTGCTGTGAGTTATGGGGTGCGATGAGCTCTCTCCGAATCCCTTCTGCGCTGCAGAACTCCTTGAATTCAGCCGAGATGAATTCACCACCGTTATCACTCCTTAGAGCAATCACCTTCTTCCCCCACTCCTTCTCGACCAGTGCTTTAAACTCACAGAACTTCGCGAATGTATCGCTCTTCTTCTGCATGAAGAAGATCCAGCACTTTCGAGAGAAATCATCAACAAAGATCACATAATACCTGGGCTTTGCTGTCGAAGCAACAGAGAAAGGACCACACACGTCTGTGTGAACTCTCTCAAGGATCGTCGTGGCGCGACTATCCTTCTCGTGAAAGGTGGCTTTCACATACTTCTCTAAAGTACACCCCTTGCACTGATCTGACTGCGCAAGGGTGCCCTTAGGAAGTCCAGTAGAAATCTGCTGCAGAATCTTCAAAGCTCCATGGTGAAGATGGCCCAATCTCCTGTGCCATAGTTCGCCCTCATCATCCCGGCTCACCACATCTCCAGCCTCGCATGCCATAGCTGCGCAGTCATCTACCTGCAACTGATAAAGGTTCTGAGTTCGAACCCCTATCTTCCGGGTCTCTCCAGTAGTCTTACTGCGCAGGAAAGCTTTTCCTTCGCTGAAGACCACCTCATAACCCTTATCCTCCAACATCGCTACTGAAATCAGGTTCTTCTTCAATCCAGGTACATGCATGACATCCTTTAAGACAAAGGGTTTACCAGACTCCCTCTGAAAGGATACGGTACCGATACCAGTCGCACTGTATCTTCCGTCATCGCCCATCTCGATGTGCATACCCAAATCTTTGTCCTCCAGATCTGAGAACAACTCCCGATCTCCCGTCATATGAAATGACGCACCGCTGTCCAAGAACCACACCGATCCCATCACACTGGAAACCAAGCATGCAATCGCAACCTCGATACCAATTCCCATGGTTTCCCAAATTATCTCTCGAGACCGAGTGAACTTAGTGAGGTATTTGGCGATACTGTCGCCCTTCTCCATCTTGATGTTCCCGAGCTTATCTTTGAGCGCCAGCTTCCTTTGGTCGCTCTTACTCTGGAATAGATCCGTCAAAGCTTTCCACATTAAATATGGAGTAGCCTTTCCATGCAGGCTGGATACAATATGATCCTTGACGCCCTCCAACAGGATCCTTCGACATTTCGTGATCTTCTTTTGCCATGCATCGACCAAAGCCGCATCAGTGGGCTTTGGGACATCCGCATCCACGAACTCCTTCAGACCATTATCTTCTAACACTGCTTCCATGCGATCCTTCCATGCAACATAATTCGAACTGCCTTCAAGAGCATATTCAAGTCGCAAACCATTGAAAGAAGACATCTTTCAACACCGGCACCAAGAAAACCAACCTTCTGCAAAATTCGAATTCCAAACTCCAAGCTCTATCGCTTCCGATCTATACTTGAAAACAAATTATTTCCAAATCAGAGATTGACTGCAAAGGGCATTCACCAGATCTTTCACCTTCCAAAGAAGGATGAATATTCCGGAGGCTACCTGGCCCGCATGCAGACTCTGTCCGAGGAAATAAGTTTGCAATCACCGTAATAGACTTCGACAATTAATCTTGCTCCGATACCATGTAGAAATTAGCTGAATAAATCACTTATTCACTGAATATTAACCCGGTCATATATCAATTTCGAATTGCATACATAACACATAACCTTCTTCTACAATTAATTGTCACATGCGGAAATAACAGAAGCAATCTCACATCAAATCAATCACACATTAACTCGGTATGTATGGGGAAAGCCTATAGCTGAAAACCCCGCAGCTATTGTGTATATTATAATGGAGAAATCATGTAACAATCATAGTACAAAAACTCTTCACAAGCTCTCATGCACTACCTCCCATGCTACACACTATCAAGCTAGATCTGGCAAATCACTTGCTCCAATCCTTAGCCACTTGATAGCCAACCTTGATTGCGTATTTCAAAGCTATGGGATGGCCTCTTTATATAGATAAACCACCAGCCTTGTCTTTGCAATACTCATAGCTTACTCCACCTATCTATGTGTTGCAAATAGCAACAGTATAGTTACAACTGATAGCTTTACTCTACCCTTTCATCTATCTCTTTCACTGGTCTTCACTGAACTGATCATGCACTGTAGTGAACTGAAGTGTTCTTGAGTTGACTAATGAGTTAATATTTAGTAAATTAAATATTATTTAATTTACTCCACTCATATCTAATTGATTAGCTAGTTAACTAATCTCAACTAGTTAAACTGAAATAAATAGAACACAACTCCACTATTTGTCCCGTTAACTCCTCCAAAACTTCTGCCACTGAAGTCTAACTGAAGTAAACCATGCAAGATGCCATCAAGCCCTAGGAACCACGTGATTCCTTGTGTCAGTTGCATGAGCCACCTCCATGACTCAAACTGAAGTGCGCCAAGAGAGTAAACTGCTGTTTATAGTCAAAATATTATTAAGGGTAAATAATATTTGACTTCCATATTTTTAGGAGATCAGTCTAAAAATAGTCTGGGTCCTAAAAAATAGGGTCTCATCTATTTTTACCGACATGTCGCATCCATCGAGAATCTCCAAGTAGAATTCCCAAATTATGCTCCGTATGTCTAAAAATAGACATAGTCTAAAAATAGACTTTGCGCCAGAATTTGCCTGCGGGCCCACTTAGTGAAGGCGACTTCATTTCACTAAGCTCCATCATCTTAACAGTTCTCATCATTTAGACCTCCCACTCCCTTGCCTTCTCCACCCCCACAACCGCACTTACTACCACCTCCAAGGCAAGTATTCGCATAGCAGGGGGCACCTAATTTTCCTCCTTCTCAAAGAAGGATACGAGGCAACCAATCCGCTTCTGGTACTCGTGGACCTAATTCTTCCAACATAGACTCTACCATTGCCAACCAGCCACAGGGCTCTCAGCCCAAGCCGGACACGCCACTTCGCACCAATAAGCCTTGTTCGTGTTGCGGTGTTTATGGTCACTACACTCACGATTTTCCCTTATTACCACAAATGCGACAAATTTGGGATTCTCAGGCCACCGTACGGGGACAGCACTCCTCCCCTACTACCCCTCCCACCCCTGTTACTTCTCAACCTGCTATGTTTACCGATCCTTTCCCGCCACAAGGCTTCGTGGCCACTCAACCACCTCACGCCCTGGTAACCACTCAACCTTCCCCTTCTGGTTCCTCTGATTACCAAATTCTCATGATGGCTTCTGACCCACCTCTCACTGTCGACCTCAACCTTCAAACTCAGTCCCGTCAGTATTCCATACCTCCTGTTCCGTCTGTCTCTGAGTCTTCATCGTCAGGTCCTATAGAGCCTCTATTGACACCCAATGGTCCCTTGCAACTCCCTTTTCCCAAAGCGGAGGTTCATCCCAAGCATCCTAAGGGACCATTACGCCGAAACGCTGCCTCTGGTTAGGCTGCCCACTCATACAGCATCGTAGATGATCTGGCCCAATCTCCTGCTGCCATTTCAACACTGGAACTCCTCCAGTCGTGTCCTTCTCAAAAGAGGACTCTACTATCTACCGTGGGCGCTGTAGATCCTGCTGATGACCAATTTATTGTTTTCGATGCCCGTCAGTCAAACCATCCCCCTCTTCCTCCTTCAGTTGCTTTCCAAATCCCAATAAAAATATGAAACACCAATGTTGCTCGGTGTATTATTGATGAGGGGGAATCTACCTGCGTAATGTCCACTTCGGTTTGGAAAAAACTCGGATCCCCTGAACTGGCCCCTTCCACCATCACCCTTCGTGCATGGGACGGCCATGCCTCCTAGCCCATTGGCCTATTTCATAACTGTCCTATCACCCTTGCCGGCAATACTGTTTGTGTCAACGTTGAAGTTATCGATGCCCCTCTTGACTACAACATCCTTTTGGGGCGTATTTACACTTATGCCATGTCAGTCGTCCCGTCCGCAGTCCACCGCAAGATGTTTTTCCCTCATAATGGTAAGATTGTCACCATTGACCAGTTGACTTACCATGAACCAAAATCTTAGACCTCCCCTGAGTCAACCATCTCTACTGTCACCAACAAGCAAACTGTTGATTATTTGACCAGCATTTCCCCTGGCGTCTACAAAGACTCCTCCTTGCTTGGCACCTTTTTCGACTCCCCTCCCGTCTCTGATCCTAACTTGGCAAACATTTGCATGATGCAATCATCTTGGGCTAACCGCACAGAGCCCACTTTGGCTAGTCAGCAACCTCAACCTCAACCAGCTCCTAGCCCTTCGCCCCCGTTAGACACCCTTCTTCCTTCTGAATCTTCTTCTACCGCCACTCCTCATGGGTCAACTCCCTCTGAAATCAACCCCCTTGGCACCATTCCTCCTGGCCATTTCCATGCTGGTTAGATCCCTTTCCTCACTCCCCCTCCTGGAGCTTACTCCGTCCCTACCTTGGCCACCCTATCCCTACCCAACTTGACCTTGGGTATACCCGTCTAGTATCTTGACCCTCCAGCCACCACTCCACCCAGTCAACCTAAACCATATATTACTTTGACCCCGGTTCAACCAATCCCTACGACTTCTCTTGCTACGCTGGTCCCTCAGTCACCTCAACCAGCACTGTCTCCTGTTACAACCACTTCGAGTAAACATGGCAAAGCTCGCAGGGGGGCATCAAAGGACAAACCTACCCCACCCAACCCTTCCCCTCTTCGGCCTCCCAAGCATCCCACCTAGTGTGCTCTGTGTGATGTTGTTGGTCACGCCACTCATACCTACCCTGAATTACCACCTCTCAAGACCATGGTTAATGAAACGTCTCCAAAATCAGACATCCCAGAAGTCTATGTCACCATACCAGATTCTATCCCTAAACTTAAGAATTTGCGCACCAATCACCCTTGTTCTTTGTGCATATTCCATGGCCACTATACCCACCTTTTCCCTCGCCTTGATGAGTATCGTGCCTCTTTAGCCACATACCGCCAATTTGAAGCCGCCCTTGCCCGTAATCCTTCTTCCCTCTCCCAATTCCACCTGTATACCATGATTACCATTCCTCCTCCTGATACCGAAATGACCGAGACTTCCGCTACCATTTCCTACCTTTCCTCATCCCCGCGATTCTTGGATACCAACCCCTTAGTACCTTTCCCCAATGCTTCGCCTGATCATTAAACTGCTCACTCTGTCCCCTCACATAACATCGTACCTGTGATCCCTTCCCATCACAATCAAGAGTCTCATCCCCCTACCCCCTCAGGTCAACCTCTTCCATCCTCTCTTCCCATTTTCCAGTCCGATGAAGACATCATGGAAGCCATGACCAACCATGATTTTCCATGGGACGATATGACCCATCATGCATATTTCCTACCACATCAATCCCATGACCAATATGCCCTTGAATCTAAAGACTTCATTCCTGATAAAGTCGATTGGTTCAAAAACCCCATCCCTTCACCTTATGCTTTCGAAGAAGGCAATATGGCTAATATCTCTCCCACCATCAAAATCAACATTTCTGTCAAGCCAGGTATTGAATAACATATCACCATGGGTGCCCAATGTACTCTGGAAGAAATTGAAGCCTACACAAAACTCTTCAAATAATTCCATGATTTTTTCGCCTGGTCATACTTAGAAATTCCCGGACTAGATCCTGCCATTGTCGAACATCACATTGACACATGGCCTGATGCCAGTCCAGTTCCTCAAAAGTTGAGACCCGTCCATCCTTCTAGACGTGACGCCATCAGAGCTGAAATTGAAAAGCTCCGGCAGGCTGGTTTCATTTACCCCATTGAGTATACCACTTGGGTGTCTAACCCAGTTCCCGTCCTCAAAAAACAAGGCAGCATTCGCGTTTGCATCGAATTTTGCGATCTGAACAAAGCTTGTCCCAAAGACAACTTCCCCACACCATTTATTGACCAAATCATCGATGAGTGTGTGGGGCATGATATTCTCTCCTTTATGGATGGCTTCTCTGGATACAATCAAATTGTTATCCGTCGTGCTGATCAACTTAAAACCGCGTTCATTAGTTCGTGGGGCACTTTCACATACCGAGTCATTCCATTCAGCCTTAAAAACGCTGGCGCCACCTTTCAACGAGCCATGTCTTATTGCTTCCATGACTTATCCCATATTATCCTTGCTTATTTAGATGACCTTACTGCACGTTCTAAACATCGGGAAAACACCTTCATGACTTGCGTACCATTTTTCTCCGATGCAGCAAGTATAACATTCACCTTAACCCTTTGAAATGTGTCTTCTGTGTTCCCATCGGTCATCTCCTTGGCTTCATTGTGTCTAAAGACGGAATAAATCTCAAACCTTTGAAGGTTCAAGCCATTCTTGAACTTCCTCTGCCTTGTACCTTACGCCAGCTACAAAGTCTCCAAGGAAAAGCTAATTTTCTTCGCCGATTCGTTCCTGACTACGCCACTACCGTACACGGCTTCCTTATACTTCTTCGATCTCACACCCCTTTTGTTTGGGATACATATGCTCAAGAGTCTTTTCATGCCCTCAAGCATGCTCTCACATCTGCTCCCTTGATCCATCCCCCTGACTTTGACCGGGATTTCATTCTTTACGTCCCCGCTTCCACACATTCAGTTGCTGGTGTCCTTATCTAGGAGGATGATAATGGTGTCGAACATGTGATCTATTATGTCAGTAAGAACCTTTCCAGTCCACCTATGTCCTACTCGCATGAAGAAAAATTAGCACTAGCTGTCGTGTTCTCGGTCCAAAAATTGCGTCATTATATCCTTATGCGTTCCACCAAGGTTGTGACTGATTCCAACCCCATGGCTTTCCTATTTAGTCGCCACATCCTCAATGGAAAGTATGTCTGTTGGGTCGTTATTCTCCAAGAATTCGACCTTAAATTTGTCACCCAAAAAAGTAAGAAAGGTTTAGTCCTAGCTGAACTCATTTCTGATTTGCCTACCCAGACACAAGATACTCCAATTATTGATGCTCTTCCCGATGAACATTTGTTTGCCATCACCACCGACGATCCTTGGTACGGTGACATCCTTACTTACTTGCGAACCCAAAAGTTCGCCCTTCACCTTGATCGCGATGCTCGATGACGTATCCGACACCAAGCCTCTCGCTACCTTCTCATCGGCGAAGACCTTTATCGTCGCGGCGTATATTCTGTCCTTCGTCGTTGCCTCACCCACGCTGAAGCCAAGCAAGTCTTAAATGCCTGTCATAGTGGCGCTTGTGGTGGCCACCTCTTCGGCCTCGCCATCGCCCAAAAAATCATGCGTGCTGCTTATTTTTGGACTTCTCTCTTCCGTGATTGCATTGAAGCAGTCAAACACTGTTCCAATTTCCAACATTTAGCCCCCAAGGCACGAGCTCCTTCCTCTCCTCTCCATCCTGTTGTCACAGCTGGTCCTTTTTTTAAATGGGCCATCGACTTTATGGAATGTCGACCTCCATCTGCTGGTAACCACAAATATATCATCGTGGTGGTTGACTACTTCACTAAATGGGCCGAAGCTATGCCGACGTTCAACAATACGGCAGCCACTGCGACCCTCTTTTTCTTTAACCATGTCATTGCTCGATTCGGAGTTCCAAAACAGTTAGTCTCGGACCATGGCCGACATTTCAAAGATCAGATTTGGCTTGAGATTTCCTCCTTATTGGGTTTTGAACATCAATATTCATCTTCCTATTACCCCAAAGGTAATGGCCAAGTTGAAGCGGTCAGCAAAATTCTTAAGACCATGCTTCAACGAACGGTGAATAAACACAAAACCAATTGGCACCTGATGCTCTTCCCTGCTTTGTGGGCTTATCGTACTTCTGTTAAAACCACCACCGATTTCACTTCTTCCCACCTTGTCTTTAGCGAGGAGGCAGTCTTACCAATCGAATGTGAAATCCCTTCCCTTCAATTGGCCATCGAACTCCTCCCTGATACCCAACCTCTAGAACAATGACTTATCATGCTTGAGCGATCTTTTGAAGATCGTCGCGTTGCATTACAAACTCTTGAAGCGGCCAAAAAGCGCACCAAAACTTAGTATGACCGAAAAGTCCATCCTCGCACCTTTCATGAAGGTGACCTTGTTCTAGTATATGACCAGGCCCATGATACCCTCGGTCATGGGAAATTCGACTCATTATGGCTAGGTCCTTACATCATCAGAAAAAATCTGGGGAAGGGGGCATATATTTTAGAGGACTTTGAAGGCCACCCCCTTCCTAATCCTCGCAATGCACTCTATCTCAAGAGGTATTACCCTTAGCATTTCCCGCTCGCAATGCATGTTTTACTTTCTTGTAGATAGCCAGCATATGTTTGTCTTCATTAGTCACTACTTCACCAGGACACATGTTGTCCACGAAGTCTTCCTTTCCTTCTTTTTCAAATCGGATTTCCTCACTTACAACACTTTTCCTTGGGGCACCACTTAGCCTCCATCCTTATTCTTGTCTGTGTCGATTTCCGTCATGAGATACCATTTCAAACTCATGTTTTTCAGGATTTAAACATCATCATTAGTTTTTGTCTGGGTACCTTGGATCCAGCCTCTTCTCACCATGTTCGCGATACGTATACTTGGTGGTCCAGTGATGTCACAACAGCTATTGGTCATCCCCAGGCATGTGTGATATGTCTCAACCCTCATGAGGGGGTGGCCCTGTAGGTAGCCCCCCCACATGCCTAGATGACTTACTTCCTGCCCTTGATGCAACTCCTCTCATTGGATGATATCGACTTCAACCACTTGCAGCGCCATTTTTCGATTCACATGTCTCTGTCAGATTTTAAGAGCCCTTCCCTGTGTGTAAGGGGAATTTGGGTATATTTGTCTCTCATGTACTACCATCTTACTATATAAGTCTTGACGATTATTCCAGGCATCACATGTATGTGGGATTCATCCTATGATTTGTCTGGCTCATGGTTCGGCCAAAACATGCTTCATTATTGTGTTCCGCGGTTTTTCAGGCACCTTATTCTTTGTACTTATTGCGTTCCGTGGTTTTCCGGGCACCTTATTCTTTGTAATTTCTCTTGGCAAGCATAGGTATGCCTCCCCCGCCGCCTTTAGCACAGGTACCACTTTATAGAGACTTGTTGCACCTATAAGTCTCGTCTCCTTAGGGTCTAGTCCTTTCACACCTCAGACATCCTTACATTTCTCTCTCACCTCTCTCTTGTTGCCTAGTGATTGAGTTCTTACAACATACTTCGATCATACGATTTTCTCCTAACACTCGTACATTGGGGGGAAATATGTTACACCAATTTTTGGTCATCTAACCTGTTATTATTAGATGAACCCAAGTATACCATGTAAGACCAATTTTACCCTAAGTAAAATTGCTTTCACCACATAAAATAACTTATTTGTTTATATTTCCTGGTCATATTTAACCCAAAATAAGGAACTTAATTAAATAAATCCTTATTTATTTAATTATTCCCTAAGAATAAGTTATTTAAATCATTATTTAAATAATATTCTTAGTTAAATTTGACTAAATCATCCATAAATAATTAAATAAGCCATTATTTATTTAATTATATTCCCATCACTTCCCTAAAATGATAAATAAACCATTTATTTATTTATTATTTATAAATAAAGGAATTGACCCAAGTCAAGAACCCTTTTCCCTCCAACAAATATAATAAAATATTCCTAAAGGGTGCTTCTATAATTCGATTAATAATATTTTATTCATGCACCGAGTTCTAGACCGCCCCAATATTTTGTTATAAATAGGGGGGTTTTCCCCATTCATTAGTCACCTTCATTGCATTAGATCACTCTGGATCTACTCTTGGTCACCATTTTCCATTTTGCTTTATGAACTCCCATTGAGTTCCATGTTTGTTTTTCTACATCCATAAGAGAGAGAAATGTTAGATCTGAAACACTGAGGACTTCCAAGAACCCATCCCACTGAGGAGAACCGGAAAACGCCTTTCTTGTTTTCCTCTCAGGTGCCCCATTCTTTAATATAATACAAAACATTCTTTTAAACAATTTGTTCTTGTCTTGTTCATTGGATGCATGGAGCCATGTTATATTTTATCTGCTTAATGTCTTTTTGTGCTTAGATCTAAATTTGTGCAGCAAACTTAAAGATATTTTGCAGCCATAATCGATGTTAGGGCTATTTTTTATGCGTAGCTAAAGTGATCTTTTGTGACGAAAGAATCATACTAACAAAGGGAAACCTCATGGCCCTCAGTATCCAGGCCAACCTGCTCCGTAGGGACAACCTGTCCAACCTCAGTATCCGGGTCAAACTACATCCCAAGGGCAACCCGTTCAGCCTCAAGGCACCACTTATCTTCCTTAAGGTCAATCTCAGGTCGTATATAGTGCGCCCCAAGGCATTGCTTACATCCCTCAAGGTCAATCTTAGATGGTATACAATGCTCCTCAAGGCACTATGTATCTTCTTCCAGGTCAAACTCAGGTGTTGTATAATGCACCTCAAGGCATTGATTTCATTCCGCAACAGAATCCATATGTTTCTTAGAAAGGACCTCAGTGGTATGATCAGAATCAATATCCTGGTCCTCAACCCACATATGGGAAAAAAATTCAGGCTTATAACCCCTATGGTTAGAATCCTCTGGGAAAAAACATATGGGGGCAGAGTTTTCCTCAACCTTGGTGGAATCAGAATGCCGGTCTTTATCAATTACTTATAATGCCTTTCAATACTCAATTACCTTTCCTTGCTATGATAGAACTGACCGATGTGTTGAAGTTGATGAACTATCCTATCCTTCATAATCCATATTGGCCTCCAGTTCCAACCAAAATTCCTAGTGATTGTCCCAAATTTGAGGGCAAGTCTGGAGAAGATCCTCAAGCGCATGTTATGACATACCATATTTGGTGTTCCTCTAACTCTTGGGTTGATGATTCTATTTGACTCTGTCTTTTCCAATGGAATTTCACTGGTGCTGCTGCCAAGTGGTACATTAAACTTTCCCGCAACGTCTTCCAAGATTTCAACTCTTTAGCCATGGAATTTCTCACACACTTTCAGTTACCAGTTTGGTATGAAACTGGGACACACCTCCTCACATCCTTGAACCAAGGTTGAGCTACCCATATCTCTGATCATATTCATGAATTGAGGCATAGTTGTCATTTGATCAAGTTTTATATTCCTGATCATCTTCTAACTGATTGGTTCACTACCTCCTTCGTTGCTCTGATTGCTAAGGACATTGCTATGGGGACATAATTTACTGAGGAAAAAGACATTTCTCATGCCCAGTACCTCAATCTCATGTACTCTCAGTTCGACATGTTGTATGAACTCTTCTCTGATGACCCTTGTTATCCTCCTGTATTCTACAGATTCTCTAGGTGACTATGGATTTTATACAAGCAGCTAAAGATAAAATTCCTTGCCTATCAGCTAAAACCATTTTCACTGTCTCTCAGCATCCCTTCTCAAAATCACCCTATTGTTCCTAAAGAATTCATTTTGGGCTTATTTCCTTCATTTTAATCCTATTCCCTACCAAAAACCTCACTTCCTCTTTCTCCTCACTAAAAACCCCCATTAAACCCCTCATCTTCAACCCTTTCCTTCATTTCATAAAAACAATGTAAAAATTCCTTTTTACATTGTTTTTAACCCAAAAATTACCATTCAGGACCTATAGTTTTTTATATTAAAACTTTGTTTTAAATAAAAATAAACCCGACCCTTTATGTTTATAAACCCCCACTTTAAAGGTTTATAACACCCCACGCTTTGTTAAAACCCTCCATATGACCCTTTCCCTTTCCTTTAATATAAATAAAGTGTTTTCTCCTTATTATTATTGAACCTGAGCCCCGCTCTTCATTAAATCCCGTGCCCCATTTAAACCCCGCCATATGTCCTTCTGACCCCCACCTTTGACCTACCTGCCGCTCCTAAACTCCCGACCACCATAGATCAATCTCCCTCGAGATCTGACGGCTCTCATCGCATATCCCACCAAATATTGCACGAGGGTTAACCCTCCCAAAATGTGCGAAATGGGCGGTATTCGTCCTTGTCCCATATGCCACGCGATGCTCACTGATTGGAATCGCATGCAATCGCCCAAAACCATTACCACCCATCTACCCATGCGAAAAACACCTTCTCCACTTCCGAAAACCGCTCTCCACTCTTTGCACCAAGAATTTATATCGCCGCCCGATTCAAACTATCCAGAGCACTGTGGCTCTGCGATAAAGCCTAAACCACCATTTTCACTGTTGCAATGTTCAGAAGCCCGAAAAACCCCAAAAAAATGCAGAAAATCCCCCCCACACAGGTTTTGAATTTAATTTGTTTGTTTTATGTGCAGGTTTAATGGTAGAAATGTAAGAAATGGCATTTTAAGGTCCCAAAATAGTTTTCTATGGGCTCCTTGGGTGACGATCCAGAGACTTATTCCACTTTAGAAGGACTGAAGACATAAAATTAAGCATAAATCCCAATAAATCATGATCATTGGTGATTACTCAAGCCATCCAACAACATAAGAATGCCCCTCTGCATAGTAAACACCGAAAAAGGCACAGAGAAGAGAAAAAGATAGTTAAAGGACTGTAAAAATCAGTGGATTAAAGGCTAAATCAAAGATTAAAAAGGCTAATCATAGGTAAAGGCACAAACACACGAAGATCGAGGTCAAATTGAGAAATAGAGATGCATACAGAAGAATAAAAATAATTAAAAGATAGAGAGTTAGAGATAAAGCAGTAAGATAGTTTAAAAGGCAGAATCCAAGTTAAAGGCCTAAAACAGAGTTTAAAGGATAAACAAAGACATATCAACACAGAAGCAAATTCGAATGACCAAACCCAAAGCATTCACTTCTTCGAACACATTTTTCCACCTACAACATGTTTTCTTTCAATAAAACATCAGCAGTTATTACAAAAAGTCAGAGATATTTCTCATCTACCCAACAATTATTGTAAAAGTTATTGAGAAAGCCTTAAAGTCAACTATTTCCAAATACATTAGCTCAAATAGTTAAGTTAGGAGTCAATATTGCAGTGAGTATGTCTTAGATATTTTTTCTTGGCCTTGCATGGTATCAAAGGTAAAAAAATCATTAAATCTATAATAAATGACATCTGAAACCCTAGCTTAAGATCACCTCCTCATTTTGTAGATAAATACTGAATGTATTAGTCATTTTTAATGTTGGTTTGTTGATTAGTTAGCTGATTATTGTTGCTGAGCTATTTTGAGGACTGCTAGGGTGGATTTGAGAAAGCTCTGAGTTGCAGAGATCTATTATATTGGAGTAATGTAACTATTTTGAAAATCAGTAATACAAGCACATTCACAAGATTCTTGAGCTATGTTAATGGTGAAGTCTTCATTCTTTGTCATTTTTTTCCTTCTGTTTTCCATTTTGTTCATTATTTCTCTGATAAAAGAACACAAATTTTAGAGTAGGATATGCTGTCTTGGCACCCTATTTCTGCCTGCATTCTTTATCTTAATTTTTTCCTCTGCAAGTTCTGATTGGAGAATTCTTGATTTCTCTCTAGTTCCACCTAGCTTGTTATCTTGAAAATGATTTAATAGAGTCAAGCCAAAGAAGTCTATGGTATGCCCTATCCTTTGGTGTATCTTGAAACATTGTTTTTAAGGCCTTTCTTTGAACTATACTTAGTAGAGACTAAACCAGGGAAGTCTATGGTATGCCATGTCCTCTGGTCTGCCTCAAACTATTGCTTTGAAGGTCTTTAGAGTGTTTAGTTAAAGAAGATAGTTTTAACTTTCTGTTTAGCTGCACTCACTGTTATCTTAAATGTTTTCTTTGTTTGAAAGTAATTCTAGGATTTTTGGATTGTTGTCTTAAAGGTTTGCTTATTAAATTCTGCTAAAGAAGTCTATGGTATGCCTTGTCCTTTGGTTCTCCTCAAACAGTTACCTAAAAGGCTTTTCGTGTTGAAGTAGAGTTAAAAAATTCTTGACTGAATTTTAGTTTTGCTGCCTTCACAACTTAATGTTATTTCATATCACATCTAATCTAAGAGATCCACTTGATATGGTTAGCTTTCCCTATAAAAACCATTGCAGATTTGATGAACAATTAAATCCTTTTATGACTCCATAGCCCAATGGATTAATATTTCTAATGGTCTCTCTATTTAGTTGAAACACTCCCTCAATTAATCACACCATTGATCTATCAACCCATCAATCAATCAATCAAAACAAACAAGTCCTTAGAACTTCATAACTAGCCTAACATCTTAAACAAAAGCACAAAGACATATCATTTATAAATAATTACATAGAGAGATACCTCTCTGAGTCCAGGAAGGATAGGTCCTAGGATTCAAAGTGGTTATGATGTGTTTCCCTGCAGAGTCCGTTCTTTCCAATCTTGCAAATCACAGGGAGCCAACATAGTGGCAGCCGTACTGGGGAATACTAAGTAATAAATAACAAAATATAAACTCAAAAACTTAGAAAACCTCATTTTAAACTTATATGAATCAAGTGTTAGCCAAGAATGGTACTTGGTTGCTGATGGTGGACAACAGCCAGCCATAAAACAAGTAAAAATCCTCCACCTAGTGACTCCATTGGTTTTTAGTAGGCCTGCTGACTCCATTGGTTTTCCATAGATTGCACTGGGAAAACATATTTTACCATCAAAACATCAAAATATCCCAGTTAAGAATACTTTGTGGATCAAGTATTTCTTTCACAGATTGGTTTTTCCTTCAAGACTGTCATAAAATCTCAACCTTTCTGATTCCTGGGTCCAAGTTTGGCTTCTAGAAGAATCTATACTAGATCCCATCCTAACCCAAATCCTCCTGCAATAGTTGACCATCCTGAAAGAATCCTTAGGAAGTCTCCTAGATCTAAGAACCCAGCTGTTAGCAGACCAATCCACAAAGAAGATTCCCTACCTAAAAACCTTAAAGACTTGCAGAATATCCTATCTGACTCACCCCTAGAACAAAAATTTCCTAGGACTAGATCTCAGAGTTGGATAAACCAAATAGTTTTAGATCCATCCACCCTACAATAGAATTCTATTATACTAACTTCATTCCCCACTGTTCACTTTCCTCTATTTAACCCTGTACCTCCTTTTGTAAACCCTCCACTTGTTAAACTTCCATTGTTTCCACAACCACAGATCATGGCAACATGGTATGCTCCCCTAGTTATACCATAGATTTTAGTTGTTCTACCATAGGACTACCAGTCCAAGATCGCTTTATATGATGCTAGTAGTTCTATTATTTCTCAACAAAATGTGGACAAAATTAATGACTACTTTGACAGATAAGAAATAGATGATGAAGCTGTTAAACTTAGAATGTTTGATCAATGCTTAGGGGGAGAGGTAAGCAAATGGTTTAAAGGCTTAACCCCTAATAGTATTAGTGACCTCCTTGATTTTTGTCAACTATTCTTAAAAAAATGGGAAGTCAAGAAGAACCCTCTCCAAATATTATCAGAGTATGAAAAAATTAAGAGAAATGTTGGAGAGGGTGTCGAAGAGTACTGCACTAGATTCAATAATGTATACAATGCCCTCCCTATCCATATGAAACCTCCACAAGGTATATCTCTAATGAAATTCCCTGATGTTTTTGACCCAGATATGGCTTATCAATTAAGAGAAAGAGAACCCCTCACATTAGAAGACATGCAAAGGGGAGCAATAAGTCTAGAAGCCAGTTTGATTGCTAAGAGAGCTAGAATGAAAAAAGAAAAAAGAGTCACATATAGGGAAGAATTTGTACCCTCCACATCTGATAAAAATATTGATAACTTAGTAAAAACCATGGAGAGGATGATGGAGAGGATGAATGTAAATGAGAGAGCTTATCCTAGAGAAAAACCAAAAAGCTCCTCAAAACAAAAATCAAAATCAGAACCAAAACCAAAACTTTAGGAGAAACCCCCCTCAAATTAGACAAAGAGGTCATGATCAGAAAATTATACCTCCTTTCCAAGAAAATTATGCTGATGAGGATGAGGAGGTGATTGAAGAAGTAGAGGAAAACCACATAAATCTAATGGGAGAAAGTAATGAGGATATTGTTTTCCTCATTGGGGAAGAACAAGGCATGTTTTTTCCAAGTCAATATGAGGAAGAAAGCCTAGAATTTGAAGACTATAAACAAGGTTTTGAAAATGACATCATGGAAGTACATAGACAATATGACCTTAGAAGCAATAAAAACCAAGGCACTCCCAAAAGAAAGACCTCTAAAATCTCTGCTAAGAAGAACCTTGAAAACATTTCTAAAAAGACAACAAAAAATATGAATACAGTGGTTGAAAGTTCTGATAGGAATAAAAACAAAAACAACCAACCTAGTCCCAAAAAATACAGTGGTGACAAAAGTAGTACTAGCAACATAGTTAGTGCCCATAATAAAACTGTTTTAACTGATGTTCCTAATAAAAACTAGCAAGCTAAAATTGTTGTGAAAACAGTGTCTGAAAAGACTGATGTAAACATTTCAAAAAATCAGACACCTTTCAGTATAGAGAATGAAATTTCTAAGATTAAAATCTCTATTCCTTTGTCTGAATTAGTCACTCAAGATGTATATAGATCCCAACTTTTGAAAGCTTTAAACATAGGAGATAATGTTGATTATGTTCATTTAAATGATGACAAACTTGAGCTTTTGTTTGGACCAGAAGTAGAAGGGAAATTTCAAGAGGGAGGTGTTCCTCCATTTTATGTCAGTTTGAACATCCATGATAAGATTCTCCACAATACCGTGTTAGACTCTGGTGCTTCACACAACCTTACGCCAAAAGTAGTAATGGAAAGACTAGGCCTTGAAATAACTCGAACATACAAATATTTATACTCTTTTGATTCCAGTAGAGTTAAATGTCTAGGCCTAATCAAAGATCTATGTGTCAACTTAGAAAAAATACCAGCCAAGAGCCTAGTAATGGATATTTTAGTGGCTGATATTCCTCCTAAATATGGCATGCTCCTTTCAAGGTCATGGGGTGCTAAACTCCAAGGTACCCTCCAAATGGACATGATCTATGCTACCATCCCTGTCTTTAGTCAACCAAGAAGATTATATAGGGAAACTCACATGAAATACATGGTTAGCAGTTAAGAAAGGCTAGATAACTCCCCTCTTTATTCTATTCACACAGACCTTGATTTATTTATCCTTTACAATGATGAAAATGTTAATGAACAAGAAGCAGAAAATGAGAAAACCATTGTAGAAGAAGAGAAAAAAGAGGAGGAATAGCTAAAACAATCTGCCTGAATAGAAAACCACCAACATAGTGCTGACCATAAAAAAAATAATAATGACAAACATAGTGCAGACCCTAAATAACAACATAATAAACAACATAGTGGCAGCCACAATGACCAACCCAATGATAAATATGAAATTAAACCTCTTTGGAGTATGAGTTTTGATGGATCTTGTAGCAAAACTGGTTCAGGAGCAGGAATATGGGTGCATAACACAAAGAACAAGCATGCAAAAGGTCACTCATACAAGCTAAATTTTCAATGCAAAAATAACATAGCTGAATATGAGGCACTCCTCCTAGGACTACAATTATTGAAGAAATTAGGTGCCAAGTGGATAACTGTCCATGGAGATTCAAATTTAGTCATTAGGCAGATTAATGGAGAATACACAGCTAAGAATCCTAGATTAAAAGCATATAGGGATGCTGCCCTTGACCCCTTGAAAAAATTCATAGAATATGACCTTACCTTTGTCCCTAGAAATCAAAACATCCTTGCCAATGGTCTAGCATTTGCAGCCAACACATGTCAAAAACCTTATGAAAACAAGAAACACACAATCCAAGTCAAATATAGACCGGTAGTTCCTGATAACATAAAATATTGGCAGGTTTTTGAAGGAGATAAACAGATAGAAGATTTCTTGCAGTCCAGAAATGAGTTTGAAGTGCCAATTTCAGACTCAGAGTATGAAGAATACTGCCCTACTACGGAACATACTTACAAAGAATAACCTCCTGATACTGCTGATGTAAGTATGCTGACAAAATAACACACACATAAAAATGAGTTGTGCACTAATTTAGAGAAATAAGACTTTGAAGTGCTGCAGTCCAATAATGATAACTTGCCAAAGGGACTGGTTCCTCTAGAAGAGCTCTTTGAATTTAATTATGTTTCCAGGAAGCCAAAGTTGGAACCCACTAAAACTGAAATAGAAGAATGTAATATAGGAAGTGAAAAAAAACCCAAAGTGGTCAAACTGTCTAAAATACTACCATCTCATATAAAATAGAAATATCTTGAACTTTTTAAAAAATTCACTGATTTTTTTGCTTGGAGTTATGAATAATTAAAGTCATATGGTACTGAGATAATCCAGCATAAGATCCCTCTCAAAGAAAACCAGAAACCCTTTACATAGAAATTACGTAGAATAAACCCTGTACAACTACCCCTGGTTGAGAAAGAAATTAAGAAAATGTATGATGCTGGAATAATATTCCCTCTGAGATACTCAGAATGTAATATTCCTAATTCGTCCTAAGCTAATTGGAATATTCATTTTTGTTTTATTTCTTTATTTGAAGAATAAAAGTGTTAAGGAGGTCCATAATACTCGTAAACAATGAATAAATCAATGCAAAATGTAAAAAGGTTAAATCTTGGCTATTTAAACAAGCACCCTTAGGTGTGAAAGGGGCTGGATATTTTAACTGGGTCAACCTTGACCAAATCTACAACACTGTCTTAGAGGAGCGGCCATCAATAACACACATCACAATTTTAAATGGAGATGCTTTGTGTGAAAGGATTTTTTTCATTGAAGGTGGTTTAGGGTTTGCAAGCTCTTAACTTATAAAAGGAAGAGGATGGAAACATGAGAAGGTTGTTTATGATTATGTATTTTCTGAATATATTGTTTGTTTAGACATATATCATTCTCTTGTTGTTTAGCTAAGAATAGTGTTTTTTAGCACTAGGTGTTCTTTATCGGGAATACCACCTCTTCCCATTGAGTAGCTCTTGGGAGAGTTTGTACTACATTGTCCACTATCTGGCTAAAGGCCAAGCTTCTTATTTCTACTATAATTCAGATCCTATTGAGGATTTGGTTTTTTTTGCAAGCTGCAGCAAGTGGAGGCTAGATTTACTCAAATCTAGATCATTTTAGTGCCCTTTTTCAGTGGAGAAGGTTTATACTCCATTGGGAGGAGTGTATTGGAGTGCTTTGTGTTAGCGCTCAAATCTACCTCAGGCTGAAATGAGATAAAACTCAAGGCTACATCAAACCACGCTTAGCCTCGTAGCTAGCCCTACGAGGGCAGGAGAGGGCTCTCTCCGTCAATCTCGATAAAATGAGAAATAGGGTGTGAGATGACTTACGATAGGAGCTGATTTTAGGCTAGTAAAGAGATAGGTAAGTTTGATTTTGATTTTTTGGTTTTTCGCTGGAGGAATGGGGAAAACAAATTTTGGGTCCGGGGATAAGGTCAGACCTTTGCAGATTTCTAGTTGGGGCGAGGTAGGTGATTGTCTTGATGCTTTTGATTGGATATATGGACAGATTAGACCGACGAGGAGCTGAAGAGGGCAAAGAAGAACTTGGATCCTCTCCAAACAGTCGAAAACATATAGAACTAAATGAATTCAAAGGCAGAGCACGGTAAACAATGGATTCAACCTCATCTACTCTTTCAATTTAGTTCAGAAGCATATGAAAGGAATGGCATACATTAAACATGAAGAACTTACAGTAAACAGAGATAAAACACCATCAAGAACAAAACACCACAAGGATCCCAACAAGTGCCGCAAAACCTCTGATCTTTCCTTAGCCAAAATATGAAAAAATATGTACAATGGTGCCAAAAGTCTCCCAAGAGTCCAACCTCTCCAACCTCTGAAAATGATTGAGAAATTACATCATATAGATTATCCTAACCCCTTCCCACACCTCTAGGGGTCGAATTCCTCCTTCAGGGGTCAGTTTCAACCAAATTCTAATCAAGGAACTAAAATCTAGGCAGCTAACAACTTGCCTCTAAAAGAGTGGAAACTGATTCATTTACATGATTTTCACTTTTTTGAGAGTGAATCTTCTAGAATAGGTAAAAATAAGCCAAATTTACATGCCAACCATCAATTTACATCATGAAAACCCAAAAATTTCATCCACAAGCAAAACTGGTCCAAACTGGCCGAAAGTCTGAGCTGGAAGTTGAAAATTCAGCCAAAAATTTAAGTGGGTCGCGCCCCTGAGCTAAGTGGGTTGCGCGCCTTTCAGCCTGATTTTGAAGTACTTCCCGGCATCCAAATTGAGCTCATGATAGCTCGTTGGAAATCCCTAGATGTTGGCTATCCAACCCAAGTGGAATTTCTCAATTTGGAGCTCATTTTCCCCTCCAAAACTTCTTTCTCCTAGAAGTACTTCCTGCTGGTGCAAAAGGTGGCAGCAAAGTGGTTTTCATGGTGTTTTTGAGCTTTTTGACTATCCAGAATCTGATGAAATGCTTTGGAAATGCTTGAGGATGCATAACTTACCATGAAAAATCCAAAAATGAAAATATTTCCTTCAGCAAGTGTCCCAAAAAAAAATTGAGCATATGAGTGCGCTACCCGCTTAACCGAAAAACCTGTTTTTAGACCAAAATATTTCAAAATGACAAAATTTTCTCCGAATTTGCTCAAATTTAGAGTGAAGACCCTCCATCATGTATCATGCCCAGCCAACGAAGCCTCGACCAAAATCCGGAGTGGATCAGGCCTTTTCCGCCGTTTTAGTGCTTCGCTCAACCTCCTCTTCAGAATCTTCATTCTCGCTTTGCAGACATGCATGCGAGCCCAATAATGGCCTTTCATGTGACGAAACATGTCTTTGTTTCTATCATGATCCTGTGAATGTACCTACGCTGATGAAGAAGGCGAGACCCCTTCCACGCCATGTGGAGCTAGTACTCGTGCTGCTGATGAAGTCAACGAGACCCCTTCCACCCCGGGTGGAGATAGTACTCGTCGTGATGCTGCAAACAAAGCTCTGTGGCCTCTCTGATATGTTACCACTACTGGTGCACTGCTATGCTCCATCTCAGTACATCAACCTCAACAATTGAGTCACTGTCCTGCTCATATCCTTGCTCATAAACTGAATCCGTCTCTGACATGGCTTTGAACAAGATATTTGTAATATGGATGCTAATATAGATGCAGTGAAAGAAAATTTTTAATGTATGTTCAACACCCAATAGATATCACCCACTGCCAAAGTATCATAGGAAAACAAAATTACAATGAAGATGGCTCTGTTTTAGTGGCATGAAAACTATCACTGTTTTGACCATAAGTGAGTTTCACAAATGAATGCCAGCTGCAAAGTATGGGGCAAGCTTTTGGTAATGATGGGCAAAGTTTGTCAAAGAAGCAAACAAGTAGAGGACTGTGTTTATGAACTGGAGAACAGGGAGATGGCGATGACCATAGTGACACAAATTACTATCACAGTGGTAATCTAATGATAACAACAGCAATGGTGATATTATGGTAATGAGGGCTCTAGATTAGTCGACATAAGACTGTGCAAAATATGAAAGAGCATGAACAGCAGTGATAAGATGATAACTGAGGGCGTGAGGATCATCTATACAACGTGCTAGGGTGTGAACATATCTACCATTCAAAGGTTTTCAAATTTTTCATAAAACTGCCCATACAATTTCAAAACCCTTACGGAACTAACTTGCATGTGAATGAAGGGTTCATATATTTCTCTCCAAGAACGGCATGTTTCCCCAACATCAATGACATCACAACCATATTAAAAATCAAATGAGCAATGATTAAAACCTGTTTGGAAGCTCTTGGAGTCGACTAGAATCGAATCTGGGCGCAAAAAACGAATTTTCTGGGTTCTGATTTAAGTGGGTCGCACACTGGTTTAAGTGGGTCGCACCCCCCAAGTGGGTCTCACCCGTTCAACTTTACACTGGCTGTGGTGCTCAAGTGGGTCGCGCCCCTCAAGTGGGTCTCACCCGTTTCAAGTGGGTTGCATGCCTCTTGCCACATAGTGCATTTTACAGGAAGCTTTTGGAGGCCTTCCCGGTGTCCAAATTGGGTGTGTGATAGCTCGTTGGAAAGCTCTTGGAGTCTACTTTCCAACACAAGTATAATTTTGCAATTTGGATTTCATTTACCCTGTCAAAAATTAAATCTCCCAACACTAGTAAAAATGAGAAGAATGAGGCTGCCTCAAGGCAGAGCGTTGTTGCGGTCAACTTTTGAAGGTCTTCCTCAACTCCAAATTGAGCTCATGATAGCTCATTGGAAATATATTTGTGTCTAGTTATCATTTGACTCATCATGCAAGTCATTTAGCCAACCATGCTAGGAGAAATCTTGATTTTCCCAAGGTCACTTCAGAGGTGCATTCAATTCTCCTGAGACAACGGTATTTTTGATATTTCTCTAAAACCATGATACCTGTGTAAAAAGTGAAGGAGGTTTTTTTTCCTTGGCATGTTTTGTATAAAAACCTCTATCAGTTTTCCAAGATTCATCTTATACTGCTCTAAAACATCTTTTGAGTGAAACTTACCCCGATGTGTGAAACAAGGGATTTTGTCGAAATGAAGCGAAATGAAGGGGATAAGGGGCTTCTAAATTCTTGGGGAAATTTTGGGAAGTAGGGAGGGATGTTAGGAAGCAGGGGAAAGTGTAATCTCAGAGATTGAGTGAGGGGAAGGGGTCCAAAAGGGCAAAACACAGGCCTAGCCTAGAAAATTGCCAAGTTGTGGCAAGAAACTAGGGTTTGTGCAAAAATGAGGAATTTGGGGATCTCAGTGATGGGAAGTGTTTAATAAGGTATATTAAGGATAGGGGAAGGTGTGTGAACATCAGGATACAAGTATTTTCGATGATTTGACCATCCAAGAGAAATTACCTCCAAAACCCTAGGAGAGGGAAATGGACCTTACCTAGGCACAACTGAAGCATGAACAAGCTGTAAAATGACCCAATGGAACTTGACATGATGATGAAAACCCTCTGAATGATGGTACACTCGGCTGAATGGTGACATGGACCGACATTTGGACAACTTTGAAAAGAGTGAAAACAAACCCTAGACCTAATGCCTAGTGACAAAATTTTGCTTGAAGACTCATTGAAATGACAAAATTTGACCTTGAAACTTTAAAATCACTTTGCAAGAGCATGTTTGATCACTGAAGGAAAGCTGCAAAGGCTGACACTAACATTGGCTCCAATGGGGATGGTAGCTCCTTGGAGGTGCCAAGAACGACAGATCTTTGGGAGAGCAGACCAGTGCCTTCATCCATTGGGCGATGGAATCATTATTTGAACGGATAACACAAAACCTTTGACACATTTATTGAATGAAAACTTGACTGAAACTTGACTCAAACCGACTCGATGGAAAACTGAAATAACTTGAAAAAACTGACTCAACAGACCAAACACAAATGACTCATGACTGACTTAAAACAAGACTTTACAAAGCTTTTGAAAAAAAAAGGCAGCAGTCCATCAAGATTTGGAATCATGATGACAACCACCTGCATACTAATGAAATATGTACAATTATGTATAATGGGCCTTCCAATGTAACCAGTCAAGAAGATAGCTTCTTGACTGATTCTTTTGGTCAGATCTCCTGGTCAACAGCAAATACTGGTAACTGGGCATCCAAAAACATAGCTGACCATGATCTCCTTCATCACTGAACACTGCAATATTCACCTTTACTGCTGACTGTAACAATTTTTCCAATGGATCATGAAAAACATGAAGATTTACCTCCTGCTGAAAGAACAAGGTGTCTTTTTCTCCTGCTTCTAATTCTGATCTTCCTTCATCATGTACTTCAGTAACAATATGTTCCTGGGCTTCAAAAAACTCTGAACAGGTAGGTGAGCAAATCTCTTCTTGAGAAAACATTTCAACACATGAGACATATGAAGAAGAAACTGAAAGGGAATCTTGAATGATCTGATCTTCTGTAGCCTGAATATAATGTAGGTCATCTTCATATGATATCACAGTCAGATTATCATGTTCCTCATTGCATTCATCAATCATGAGAAAAGCAACTTTAGATGATTCTTGAAACCCAAACATGACATTCCTATCATCTACCATAAATTCATCCAAAGGAACTGTTTCACTTACTTGAACACAGATTTCATCTCGTTGTTCATGAACTGACTGAATTACTTCTTTCTGAAGGCTGTGTTCTAATGAACTGAAAACATTTGAATCCATACCTTTGTTTTCTTCTTTCCGGATGATCTCAACAGCAGAATTCTCCTTGATGGGTTTCAGCACAAGATATGCTTAGTCATCACAATCTGAATGTAGATCTGAAATAGCTGGCTGGTCATTATCACAATCTGAAACTGAAACTTGATTTCCCGGCATGCTGTCTTCTTCTGTGGGCAGATTTGAAATGACACTTTCTCTTTCATCACTTTCAGCCATATAGACATCTTCAACCTGTTGATCTATAAAGCTGCTTACAGGACTGTCATCCATTTCAGAAAAGGAAGAAGTTCCACCATCACCTTCTTGACCATGTGCACACTGTAGATATACGTTAACTTGAGCTGGAACATGACCTTTCAATAGCTGATCTATCTCATCTTCAGATAGAGGAGATAATACCTTTTGTTTTCTTCGGCTCAAACAGGGATTGTCTTCATTGATTTCAAGTGAAGGGGTATACAAACTTTCCTCATACTGCTGATCCATTTCATATAATTCCTGTTCACTGTCAACATGCAAAATGGCTTCATTTTCCACCGCACTAAAATCTTGATTCTGCTGCAAATTTTCATGATCGTCTTTATGCTGCTGAAATGGATTTTCATATAGGGCTTCCATGATCTCATCATCCATGAAATTATCATCTTCATAATATTTCTCAAGGCTTTCAATAAAAGTAGAAGCATGTTTGCAACAGTCATGAACTAAATTTAATGATGGATAAGATGTTTGATATCTTTCAATGAACAGGGCATGAAAATCCTTTAAACAATAAATACAGGCCAGCGGAAAATTTTCATACCAAGATTGGGCTTCACCTTCCAGTGTGGCCAGGAATATCTTCATCAAGCAATCTTCAGGAAAATCCACCTTCAACTTGCGAATATGCATGTGAAATCTAACTAGATGTAAAGTAGCATCTTTCTTACCATCATTGTTAAACGTAGGCAGATTCCTTGACCAATCTACCTTGGGCATCTTATTCGGAAAATCTGGAATGTGATCTCGGCTCATGGGAGCCTATCTTCTTGTGATTCGGTCCATCTTGAAAATCTCACAGCTACTGATCTCCCTGCAGTGAAGTCACCATGAAGCATCGATTTCTGGATTTGTTCAGTGAATTAAGTCACCAGGTGAATGATTTCAGCCTTGCAGTGTTTGATCGTTGTTCACCATCAACCATCAGATCTGATCTTGATACACGTACTGGGGCAATTTACAAGTTAAGTGTTACGATTACAAGCTAGACCGAAGATCGACTGAAGCAGCTTTTATCTACTATGCACTCGCAGAGCAATGTGCAGTTCGAAGGCTACCTGGCGTGACTTCAGAGTCCGTCTGTAGCTATAAATCAAATAACACTAACAAGCAAACCAATTTCTTCCCCAGTATGGTCGCCACTATGTTAGCGCTCAAATCTACCTCAGGCTGAAATGCGATAAAATTCAAGGCTACATCAAACCACGCTTAGCCTTGTAGCTAGCCCTATGAGGGCAGGAGAGGGCTCTCTCCGTCAATCTCGATAAAATGAGCAATAGGGTGCGAGATGACTTACGATAGGAGCTGATTTTAGGCTAGTAAAGAGATAGGTAAGTTTGATTTTAATTTTTTGGGTTTTCGCTGGAGAAATGGGAAAACAAATTTTGGGTCCGGGGATAAGGTCAGACCTTTGCAGATTTCGAGTTGGGGCGAGGTAGGTGATTGTCTTGATGCTTTTGATTGGATATATGGACAGATTAGACCGATGAGGAGCTGAAGAGGGAAAAGAAGAACTTGGATCCTCTCCAAACAGTCGAAAACATATAGAACTAAATGAATTCAAAGGCAGAGCACGGTAAACAATGGATTCAACCTCATCTACTCATTCAATTTAGTTCAGAAGCATATGAAAGGAATGGAATACATTAAACATGAAGAAATTACAGTAAACAGAGAGAAAACACCACAAGGATCCCAACAAGTGCCGCAAAACCTCTGATCTTTCCTTAGCCAAAATATGAAAAAATATGTACAATGGTGCCAAAAGTCTCCCAAGAGTCCAACCTCTCCAACCTCTGAAAATGATTGAGAAATTACATCATATAGATCATCCTAACCCCTTCCCACACCTCTAGGGGTCGAATTCCTCCTTCAAGGGTCAGTTTCAACCAAATTCTAATCAAGGAACTAAAATCTAGGCAGCTAACAACTTGCCTCTAAAAGAGTGGAAACTGATTCATTTACATGATTTTCACTTTTTTGAGAGTGAATCTTCTAGAATAGGTAAAAATAAGCCAAAGTTACATTCCAACCATCAATTTACATCATGAAAACCCAAAAATTTCATCCACAAGCAAAACTGGTCCAAACTGGCCGAAACTCTGAGCTGGAAGTTGAAAATTCAGCCAAAAATTTAAGTGGGTCGCGCCCCTGAGCTAAGTGGGTTGCGCGCCTTTCAGCCTGATTTTGAAGTACTTCCCGGCATCAAAATTGAGCTCATGATAGCTCGTTGGAAATACCTGGATGTTGGCTATCCAACCCAAGTGGAATTTCTCAATTTGGAGCTCATTTTCCCCTCCAAAACTTCTTTCTCCCAGACGTACTTCCTGCTGGTGCAAAAGGTGGCAGCAAAGTGGTTTTCATGGTGTTTTTGAGCTTTTTGACTATCCAGAATCTGATGAAATGATTTGGAAATGCCTGAGGATGCATAAATTACCATGAAAAATCCAAAAATTCAAAGATTTCCTTCAGCAAGTGTCCCAAAAAAAAAGTGAGCATATGAGTGCGCTACCCGCTTAACCGAAAAACCTGTTTTTAGACCAAAATATTTCAAAATGACAAAATTTTCTCCGAATTTGCTCAAATTCGGAGTGAAGACCCTCCATCATGTATCATGCCCAGCCAACGAAGCCTCGGCCAAAATCCGGAGTGGATCAGGCCTTTTCCGCCGTTTTAGTGCTTCGCTCAACCTTCTCTTCAGAATCTTCATTCTCGCTTTGCAGACATGCATGCGAGCCCAATAATGGCCTTTCATGTGACGAAGCATGTCTTTGTCTCTATCATGATCCTGTGAATATACCTACGCTGATGAAGAAGGTGAGACCCCTTCCACGCCATGTGGAGATAGTACTCGCGCTGCTGATGAAGTCAACGAGACCCCTTCCACCTCGGGTGGAGATAGTACTCGTCGTGATGCTGCAAACAAAGCTCTGTGGCCTCTTTGATATGTTACCACTACTGGTGCATTGGTATGCTCCATCTCAGTACATCAACCTCAACGATTGAGTCACTGTCCTGCTCATATCCTTGCTCATAAACTGAATCCGTCTCTGACATGGCTTTGAACAAGATATTTGTAATATGGATGCTAATATAGATGCAGTGAAAGCAAAGTTTTAATGTATTTTCAACACCCAATAGATATCACCCACTGCCAAAGTATCATAGGAAAACAAAATTACAATGAAGATGGCTCTGTTTTAGTGGCATGAAAAATATCACTGTTTTGACCATAAGTGAGTTTCACAAATGAATGCTCGCTGCAAAGTATGGGGCAAGCTTTTGGTAATGATGGGAAATGTTGGTCAAATAAGCAAACAAGTAGAGGACTATGTTTATGAACTGGAGAACAGGGAGAAGACCATGACCATAGTGACACAAATTACTATCACAGTGGTAATATAATGATAACAACAGCAATGGTGATATTATGGTAATGAGGGCTATAGATTAGTCGACATAAGACTATGCAAAATATGAAAGAGCATGAACAGCAGTGATAAGATGATAACTGAGGGCGTGAGGATCATCTATACAACGTGCTAGGGTGTGAACATATCCACCATTCGAAGGTTTTCAAATTTTTCATAAAACTGCCCATACAATCTCAAAACCCTTACAAAATTAACTTGCATGTGAATGAAAGGTTCATATATTTTCTCCAAGGATGGCTTGTTTCCCCAACATCAATGACATCACAACCATATTAAAAATCGAATGAGCAATGATTAAAACCTGTTTGGAAGCTTTTGGAGTCGACTAGAATCGAATCTGGGCGCAAAAAACGAATTTTCTGGGTTCTGATTTAAGTGGGTAGCGCGCTGGTTTAATTGGGTCGCACCCCCCAAGTGGGTAGCGCCCGTTCAACTTTACACTGGCTGTGGCGCTCAAGTGGGTCGCGCCCCTCAAGTGGGTAGCGCCCGCTCAAGTGGGTCGCGCGCACTTTTCTATGAGTAGCTACATAGTGCATTTTGTAGGAAGCTTTTGGAGACCTTCCTGGTGTCAAAATTGGGCGTGTGATAGCTCGTTGGAAAGATCTTGGAGTCTAATTTTCAACACAAGTGGAATTATGCAAGTTGGATTTCATTTACCCTGTCAAAAATCAAATCTCCCAACACTAGACAAAATGAGCAGAATGAGGCTGCCTCAAGGCAGAGTGCTGTTGCAGTCAACTTTTGAAGGTCTTCCTCAACTCCAAATTGAGCTCATGATAGCTCATTGGAAATATATTTGTGTCTAGTTATCCTTTGACTCATAAAGAAAGTCATTTAGCCAACCATGCTATGAGAAATATTGATTTTCCCAAGGTCACTTCAGAGGTGCATTCAATTCTCCTGAGGCAACGATATTTTTGACATTTCTCAAAAACCATTATACCTGTGTAAAAATTGAAGGAGGTTTTTCTTCCTTGGCATGTTTTGGACAAAAACCTCTCTCAGTTTTCCAAATTTCATCTTTTATTGCTCTGAAACATCTTTTGAGTGAAACTTACCCCGATGTGTGAAACAAGGAATTTTGTCGAAATGAAGCAAAATGAAGGGGATAAGGGGCTTCTAAATTCTTGGGGAAATTTTTGGAAGTAAGGAGGGATGTTAGGAAGCAGGTTAAAGTGGACTCTTAGAGATTGAGTGAGGGGAAGGGGTCAAAAAGGGCAAAACACAGGCCTAGCCTAGAAAATTGCCAAGTTGTGGCAAGAAACTAGGGTTTGTGCAAAAATGAGAAATTTGGGGGATCTCAGTGATGGGAAGTGTTTAATAAGGTATATTAAGGATAGGGGAAGGTGTGTGAACATCAGGATACAAGTCTTTTCGATGATTTTACCATCCAAGAGAAATTACCTCCAAAACCCTAGGTGAGGGAAATGGACCTTACCAAGGCACAACTGAAGCATGAAAAAGATGTAAAATGACCCAATGGAACCTGACATGATGATGAAAACCTTCTGAATGATGGTACAATCAGCTGAATGGTGACATGGACCGACATTTGGACAACTTTGAAAAGAGTGAAAACAAACCCTAGACCTAATGCCTAGTGACCAAATTTTGCTTGAAGACTCATTGAAATGACAAAATTTGACCTTGACACCTTAAAATCACTTTGTAAGAGCATGTTTGATCACTGGAGGAAGGATGCAAAGGCTGACTCTAACACTTTGAAATCATTTTCTGATCTTGGCATGTGTCCAAACATATTCTAAACCCTACAGCGCTGTTTTTCTTCCAGGTTTGCGTTATTCCTGTAGGTGTTGTTGCAAGGAGTTTTGGCATACCATATGTAGAGTTTGTTCTCAAGTGTGGGGGATATGCCCTTCACTTTGGAGATCCATTGGAGGAGATCTATTCCTTGTTCATATAAGATCTGATCTGCATGTTTCTCAATATTTCTAAATATTTGAATATTTATGCAAATCTATAACTTAGATCTCAGATCTACTTCATGTGCATGGTGTTTTTCTAGAAACCCCAAGGGGAATTGAAAGAGAAGCATCTATAGTGTATGGATCTATTATAGATCTAAATTTTCATGCAATTATGCTATATATCTGAAGTGTAATCAACAACTGTTGTAGCCTAATAAAATAACACTATCAAGGCATTTTCAGTCTATATGTATGTTTGCAGCACCTCTTTTTGAGGATTTTATTCTATAGGAATCTTGTATTTCCAGTTATGCTTCTTATGGGCCACAATGTACATCTATTTTGCTGCTGTAAATACATTTGAAAGGTCTTCATATTGGCCTCCTGCTTTTCTTTATATGAACTGCGCTATTTTCTTGCATATATGTCTTATATTGCTGCATTCCCTATTTGGGAATATTACAGTGGTATCAAAGCATCATTTTGGCATAGCCTATGCTTTCCAAGAAGCTAATATGTCTTATGAAGATGAAGAACCTCTTACTGACAGAGAGAAGAGGTGTCTAAAGAGAAGATAGAAGAAGAAATTTGATTACACAAATGACAATGAAGACAAGGGTAAAGCCCCTGTATCTGGAAGTGAAGAAGAAGAAAAGAATTTTCCTAAGATCCTTTTGAGAGCCATGCAAGGTCTTGCTAGAGAGATCAAAGAGATGAGATTAGACAAAATCAAAGAATCCCCTAAAGGATTTCATCTTGGAGAAGGCTTTGCCATGTCTCATCACTAGAATGATCAACCAGTGCATCAGCCACATGTTTCCCAACGCTCTACCATGCCTAAATTTTTGGTTGTGGGAAACAAAGGGTTTCAAGAGCAAGAATCCCTGGAAGACTATTTTGAAGAATATGAGTCTCAAAATCAAATATTCAAAGATCACTTTAGTTTTCAGGAGTTTTTTCACCTCAAGGATAAAAGAAGACCAGGGCATGATCATAGAGGTGGTGGATTCATTCAGAATCATGATCAACATCACTCTATGGGAGGATTATTTTTACCCAACTTTGATGGGTCATCCAAGTGTTCTACCAAATCATGGGTAGAAAAATTTGACATCTACTTTTAGTTGAACAAGGTTCTAGAGATGGAGGATATCAAGATTTTAGCACTACACTTTGAAGGTGAAGCACATGATTGGTGGTTCCATGGCTTGTCTACATTGGGTCACTCCAATGTGACTACTTATTCAGAGTTCACTAGAAGGTTGGTGGAAATATTTTATATAAGAGATCCAAAGGCACCATTCATGAGCCTTGCGAAGTTGAAACAATCAGGTAATATAGAATCTTACATTGCTGAATTTTTAAGATTATCTGTTATAGTTCCTGACTTGTCTACAGCTAGAAGGGTGTACATGTTCATTGATGGTTTAGATGAACCTCTTCATGGGTTGGTTAAATATACCAAGCCCACTACCCTGCATGATGCTATTGAAAGGGCTAGAGACCTTCAAGATGCCTTGCCAAAAGCAAAGGCAAGCTTTCAGCATAAGCCCTCTTTTCCTTCAAAGGGAAAGGAAGAAAAAGCTACTCCTTCAAAGGAGAGCTCATACAAGAAGCCTCTTGATGATGAAGTCTGGAGAGATATAAGAAGGAGGAAGATTTTCTTCACTTGCCAAGAATAATGGGCACCTAGACATAGATGTGCTACTGGAAAAGCACATTACACAGAGGTCTTCTGAGATGATGAGGAGGAAGAAGAAGATGAACCAAGAAGAGGTCACAATGCTGACACTGCAGGAGGAGAGCCAACACCATTAGGAGATGGGAATGGAGCATTTTATCCTATTATAGGGGCTATTGCATATTTTAGAGGAGTACCTAGGTACTTTATCTTAAGAGTTCAAGGTTCCATATTGAATTAGAGGGTTTCTGTTATGATTGACAGGGGGGCTACCCACAATTTCATTGATGCCCAACTAGTGCAAGGGAGGGAAATACCCACTGATGATTTTGACGGATTCTCTGTTTTGGTTCCAGGAGATAGAACAATGTTATGCATGCATTATGTCCCATCACTTTCAATCACTATCGGGACTTCTACATTGGTTGATCACTCCTTTGTGGTTGACAAACCTGACACCAATGTGATTTTAGGTGTTCAATGCCTGATTACATTGGGAAAAGTCACCACTAATTGGGAGGATTTTCAAATGGAATGGGTGGACAAGAAGAGTGGTGAAACTCAAATGATCAAAGGCATGCATACATATCCCTCACATACCACTTCCACACAAAAAACAGAGATGGATTTGCACAGTGGAAGTAAGGACCTCACAGTCCCATCTATCATGCTCATGAGATTTCTGCATGGGACACTATGTTACACCATTTTTTGGTCATCTAACCTATTATCATTAGATGGACCCAAGTACACCATGTAAGACCAATTTTACCCTAAGTAAAATTTCTTTCACTATGTGAAATAACTTAGTAAAACACCTTTATTAAGTTGTTTATGGTCTAAACAAGAAACCCCAAAAGGAAATAATAAACAAATATATATTTGTTTATATTTCCTCAAGGAATAATTAGTTAAACATCAATTTAATTATTATTCCTGGTCATATTTAACCCAAAACAAGGAAATCAATTAAATAAATCTTTATTTATTTGATTATTTCCTAGGAATATGTTATTTAATCCTTATTTAAATAATATTCCTAGTTAAATTTGACTAAATCATTTATAAATAATTAAAAAAATCATTATTTATTTAATTATATTTCCACCATTTCCTTAATATAATAAATAAATCATTTATTTATTTATTATTTATAAATAAAGGATTTGGACCCAAGTCAAAATCCTTTTCCCTCCAACAAATATAATAAAATATTCCTAAAAGGTGGTTGTAGAATTTGGTTAATAATATTTTATTCATTCACCAAGTTCTAGACTACCCTAATATTTTGTTATAAATAGAAGGGTTTTCCCATTCATTTGTCACCTTTTGTTGCTCATTAGATCACTCTAGATCTATGCTCTTGGTCTGACTTTGAGCCATTATCATTGTCACATTCTCTAGTTTTTACTTTGTGAGCTCCCTTTGATTTCGATGTTTGTCTGGGATTTCTACACCAACAAGAGAGAGAAATTTTAAATCTGAAATGCTGAGGACTTTCAAGAACCCATCCCATTGAGGAGAATTGGAAACACCTTTCTTGTTTTCCTCTCAGGTGCCCCTTTAATATAAAAATTCTTTCAAATATATTGTTCTTGTCTTATCTATTGGATGCATAGAGCAACATTCTATTCTCACTGGTTAATGTCTTTTATGCATAGATTTGGATTTGTGTAGCTTTATTTGGATCAACTAACTGCAGATTTAAAGATATTGGCAGCCATAATTGATGTTAGGGCTATTTGTTATGCGTAGCTAAAGTGATATTTTTCAGACGAAATATTCATACTAACAATTGGCGACCCCACACGGGTTTTCTTTTGCGACCGCTGTCGTTTTATCTATTCCTGCATATCCAACTATTTTAGATTCTAGGGTTTCTCTTCAGTTTTTTGTTTTTCCTATTTTTATGGTGCTTTTCACCTCTAAAACCATCAAACACTCATATTTTTAACTTCTGTGTGTTTCTGGCCCTATTGTGCAGGTGACAGACATCAGCCGCAGCTGAGATGACAACTTTTTCTGAAATTTTCCGCCGAGAGACTCGGATCTGTAGGTCGCACTTATCAGCCCAAAACCTGCGACCTGGACTGTAGGATGCACTTTTCTGCCTAAAAACTGTGATTTGGACTGAAACTAGGTTAGAACCTGCGACCTGCACTTTTTTCTGCACTTTTCTAGCACTTTTTCTGGGTTTGTCTGAAGCTTCTGTCAGGGCTTTCCAGCCTCTGTCTCTGCCCGTTTAGACCTATTTCTGATCTGTTCTACTCAACTAAGTGGGACTCTCGCCCCTTAGGGCCTTAGTACCCTCCACTTTTTATGGGAGAGTTTTAGCTGTTGTGAGTGTCTAAATTTTCAGAGTTTCAACCATTTCTTTTACAGATCTGATACCTCATCTTCAAATCCCTTTAAGATCAGCTACTCTCCCTTTCAAATCCCCTCATATAGTTTTGTTTGGGTTTGCCTCTAGGGTCCCTTCCTTTTCCTTGCTACCTTTAGCTGATTTTATCCTTTTTTGCAGCAACCTTGCCTCTGCCTCTTTGCTATTTTCTGCACCTCCTTTCAGCATATTTCTCCTTTATATCCCTGTCCCTCCCGCCCTTATATCTATTGGCCCCTTTTCCGTGTGTTTTGACTAGATTTTTCCCTCTTTTAGACTATTTTTGAGAGACCCGCCTTCTTGGGTTAGATTGATGCATTGTTAGCTATAAATTTTCTGTTATTTCAGAAATATATATTGTTCTCTGTAGATTTATTTTCAGTTACGCAACACACTTTTTCTTTTACTCTCAAAATGTCTGGGTTTAAAAATTAAAATTAACACACGCCACACACTGACCCTAAGTGAAGAAGAGCCTGGTTAACACCGCCAGGAAAATACTTTAAAATCAATTGACACTACACCTCTCTGCCCTTGTTTCAACGTTGTGATCACTTGATTCCGCACCTCCCTGCCCTTGTTGGTCCTTCTTCTTCCCTTTGTGCCATAATATTTGCGCCCACAAGGCATATATCCCAGAGACTTCTTGGCCTTCACCCTCAGTTTCTGGTTGGTCAACCTACTCCTTCCCGCTGTCGTCGAGTTAGTCCCCCTCCGAGTCCACACTCTGACTCCTCTTATGATTCTTTGATTTCTCCCCCTACTTCTGGTTCTCCCCCTGTTACCTTCACCATGTCTGGTCTAGGGCCTCATGCTAGCGGCATCCCCGTAATACTGGGAATGTTACTAGCGGAACTGCCACAGGAACTACCTCGACTGCTCCCTTACTCCCCTTCATGGCAAGCCTCAGTATCCCTGATTTAAATCAGTTGATCAATGATCCTATCCACCACGATGTTGGTTGGCCTGCTATCCTAACCAAGCTCCCCTCCGACATTCCCAAGTTCGAAGGCCTTGATGGAGAGGATCCCTCCAACCATATCCGATCTTTCCACATGTGGTGTTCATCCCATTCCATTACTGATGATTCCATCCATCTTAGATTGTTCCAATGCATGCTTATAGGTGAAGCTTCTAAGTGGTATGTTGATCATCCCACTTCCTCTCATACCACCTTTGCGACTCTTGCCCGGGCTTTTTTATCTTACTTCCAGCTTCCCCTTCGTTATGACACTGGTATCTAACTTTTGACTTCTTTTTTTCAATCATCTACGACCTGCCTATCCGATCATGTCCAGGAATGGTGGAGAAGAAAGAGCCTATGTCAATCTCCTACCTTAAAATATCGTTTCTACATGGATTGGTTCCTTAGATCTCTCTTGTCCCCTATCAGGAAAGATGTCGCATCGCATTTTCTCAAACCGAAGAAGCTGCCCTTCAAATGGCGTTAAAATATGACTTGATCTACACTCAGACAGGTTATGTTTATACTGTTATACCTGATCTCCCCAGACCTAGTGATGCCAATGCACCGGGGGCACCTCATGCCACCGACGGTATCATTGGAGCTATCTCTCATACATACGCCTAACCTCCCATGGGTTATGGTTTTCCTGGGGGGGAGGCAGCACCTCCCGCACTTTTCCCCCTCCCGGTAGCACGTATCTAGGATACGGCATGCCCCCTCTTTTGGCCCAACCTCCTACTTACCACACTGTTTCCCAACCCCCTTATTATCTGTATCCACAGCTTGGTGCTCCAGCTCCTCCAACATCAGCACCTCCAACTCCATTGCCTTCTCAACCCCCGCAACAGCAATCACTGCCCCCTCAAGAGTAGGTGGATGCATAACAAGGATTTGTGGCTACCCAACCACCTGATGGATAGGCGGCCACTAAACCTTCCCCTTCTGGTTCCTTCGATTACCAGATTCTCATGATGAACTCGAATCAACATTTACCTATCGACCTTAACCTTCAAACTCAGTCTTGTCAGTACCCCAAGCCTCCCACTCCATCTGTCCCCGAGTCACCTTCAGGTTCTACAGAGCCTCTTTTGACATCTAATGGTCCCTTGCATATCCCTCAGCCCAAATTTGAGGTTCATACCAAGATTCCTAAGGGCCTATTACGCCGAAATGCTGCTTCTGGTCGAGCTGCTCATTCGTATAGCATAGTAGATGATTTGGCGCAGTCTCCCGCTGCCATTTCAACATTGGAACTCTTCCAGTCTTGTCCTTCTCAAAGGAATGCTCTACTATCTGCCATGGGCGCTGTAGATCCCGCTGATGACCAATTGATTGTTTTCGATGCCCGTCAATTAGAAAATCCTCCCCTTCTTGCTTCCGTAGCTTTCCAAATCCCAGTCAAAATCCGGAACGCTCACATTTCTCGGTGTATTATTGATGAGGGGGCATCCACTTGTGTGATGTTTGCTTTGGTTTGGAAAAAACTCAGATCTCCTAAGCTGGCCCCTTCCAAAATCACCCTTCGTGCATGGGACGGCCATGCCTCCCAGCCCATTGGCCTATTCCGTAATTGTCCTATCACTCTTGCGGGCAAGACTATTTGCGTTGACGTTGAAGTCATCGATGCCCCTCTTGATTATAACATTATTTTGGGGTGTAGCTACACCTATGCCATGTCTGTTGTCCCATCCGTAGTCCATCGCAAGATGTTTTTCCCTCATAATGGAAATATAGTCACCATTGACCAGTTGACATATCATGAGCCAACATCTCAGACCTCCCCTGAGTCGACCATCTCTTATGTAGCCGATAAGAAAACCTTCGATTCTTTGACCAATGTCTCCCCCGGCACCTACAAAGACTCCTCCTTGCTTGGAACTTTCCCTGGTATTCATCCTCCTCCTATCTCTGATCCCAGCTTAGAGAATGTTTGCATGATGCAATCATCTCAGGCCGACGTTAAACGGCCTACTTCGGCTAGTCAACAACCTCAACCTCAACCTCACCCACCACAACCTGCTCCTAGCCCTTCGCCACAACCAGCCAGACCTCTTGCTTCTGGCCCTTCTCCTACAGTTGGTACCCATGAGCCCCTCTATCCTCTTGGGTCAGTTCCACCAGGTCTCAACCATCTTGGAGGTGTCCCTCTTGGCCATTACCCTGCTGGTCAGATACCTTTCCTTGCTCCCCCTCCTGGATTCTATTCGTTTCCCATCATGGCCACCCTCTCCCTCCCCAATTTGACCCTGAGCATACTCGTCTGGTACCTTGACCCTCCAGCCACTACCCCGCCTGGTCAACCCAAACCTTATCTTGCTTTGACCCTGGTTCAACCGGTCCCCATGACTTATCCTGCTGCAACAGTGCCTCAGTCACCTCAACGAGAACCAACTCCTGTTGCAACCGCTTTGGGTAAGAATGGCAAACTCGCAGGGGGGCATCAAAGGAAAAGGATGCCCCAAAAAACCCTGCCCTTCCTTGGCCTCTAAAGCATACCATCCAATGTGCTTTGTGTGATGTTTTCAATCACGCCACCCATACCTATCCTGAACTACCTCATCTCAAACCCATGGTTAATGTTGCGTTCACTGAGTCCACGGTCCCGAAAGCCTTTGTTTCTTCTGCGACCGTGGCCAAGAACCCCAAGAATATTCATGCCAACCACCCCTATGCTTTGTGTGATCTCCATGGCCATTACACCCACCTTTGTTCCCGCCTCAAGGAATTCCGAACCTCTTTAGCCGCAGTCCGCCAATTCGAGGCCAAGCGCAATGAGTCCACCTCTCCCCTATTTGTGCGTTTTTCTTCAGCAGAACTACGAGACATGACAGCTCCCATTGACATTTCCCCTCCTGATGTTGAGATGATGGAGCCTTCGTCCACCATCTTCTACCTATCATCATACATGAGACCCTTGGGGAACATTCCCTCTGAATCCTCCCCTATTGTTTCACTTGACCTTCCTTCAGTGATCACCCTAGGCTCAACATCGGTAGATCCTTTATCTTCTTACTCTTCTATCACCCCTTGTGGCGATGCGCATGTGAACCTCTCTTCTCATGATGATGAGCCAGGTAGCTTTTCCGCATCAGGTGGTATTTCTTCCACTAGTCACCCTATCTTCTATCAGGATGACGAAATTATGGAAGAAATCCCCACCCCTGACTTTATCTATTCCCCCTTACATCGAACCCATGCGTCCGCACCATATACACCTCGTTGCCATTACATTGAAACCCCATGTTTGGGTAAGGGGGCACCCATATTTGAGAGACCGGGAGAAGCAATTCTCCACAACTCTCCTAGTGTATCTAGTCATGACGACTTTAGTACCATTATTCTTCCACATTTAGATGACCCTCTAGAGTCCCATATCACTTCAGATCACTCTACAGATGATACCCCTTATCGTTCCTTCATCTTACATCAGCAGCCCAGTCTCTTAGACATTGTTATTGACCAACCTATGGGTTTTCTAGGAGAGCATTAGTTCATTATCTCCAAATCCTCTCTTTGGGATAGTGACACCAGGTATGCGAACCCGGAAACTTAAAGTCCATTTGATTCATATATGAAGTACTAAAAGAGATTGGTAATCCTCCATTTTCTTTCTCATACTGCATAACCATAACGAAAACAAATGGTGCACCACATCATTAAAATGTGTCTAGATTCGCCTTTATACATTTTGGCATGACCACAACATGCTTGGGGGCACCTATGCCCCTCAACCATAACCCTCCTCAAAATCAAATTTCTTCACTTGCAACACTCATACTAGGGGCACCACTTGGCCTCCATACTTGTCCATGCTCGTGTTGATGTTCATCGTGAGTTACCATCTTGTACTCATGTTTTTTATGGTCCCCCATTGGACCTTTACTGTGTGGCAACACCATCGAGTCGCCCTTGTTTAGAGCATCCGAGTTGAGTCCTCATCGCATTCATGGAGTCTATCTCAAGTCCCTTTGTACCCCGCTATAGTTCTCCATCCTTCCTTGCTTGGTCCCTCCCTCGCATCGCACATTATGGCCTTCAGTCCCATTTTCCCCTATCCCTCATGATATTGTGTCAGTCTCTACCAGGTCATCCATGCCCTTTATGCTTTAACAAGGGAAGTCGTCCATTCACTACTCAATATCCCCTACTTCATTGTCATCATTAGTCTCAGTCTATTAGTCGCTCTACTATTTTCTCTTGTGCCTTATTTGAGGATTCCTTATTGCCTCACCTATGGCGGACCTCCTTCTGTCGACATCAGCTCATTCATTCCAGAAGACAGGTCTAGAGGGTGGTGTACCTTGGTTCCAGCTTCCACTCTTGTTCGGTGCCCCGAATCAGGAAAAGGGACTACTTATCGCCCTTTGACTTGGTTGTTTCTCACCTTCAACTCCTTTCAGCATGATCGAGATCTGTATACTTGATGGTCCAGCGATGCAGCAAAAGATATTGGTGATTCCCGGGTGTGTGTGAGATATCTCAACCCTCATGAGGGGGTGGCCCTGCAGGTAGCCCCCCACATGCCCAGATGACCTCTTCATTGCATCCTTTGATGCAGCTCCATATATTTGATGATGTTAGCCTTATCCACTTGTAGCGCCTCTTTGATTTGCATGTATCAATCAGATTTGGTGAGCCCTTCCCCATTTATAGGGGGAATTTGGGTTGTATTTGTATCTCATGTACTCCGATATTATTTTATAAGTCCTGGCTGTTATCCCAGGCACAACATGTATGTGGGATTCATCATTCTATCTTTTATCTGGCTCATGTTTATGCCAGCATGTACTTTATAGTTCGGTTCTTCATTTACTGGACACAATATTCTTTTGTACTTTGTCTCGACGGGCATAGGTATGCCTCCCCTGCTGCCTTTAGCACAGGTACCATCTCATAAACAGAGACTTGTTGCACCTGTAAGTCTCGTCTCCTCAGGGTATAGTCCTTTAGCACATTAGACTGTCTTACATTTCTCTCTCTGACTTCCCTCTTGATGTCTGGTGACTGAGTTCTTACAACGTACTTCGGTCAGACGATTTGCTCCTAACACTCGCACGTTGGGGGGCAATCTTTTACACCATTTTTTGGTCATCTAACCTATTATCAGTAGATGGACCCAAGTACACCATGTAAGACCAATTTTACCCTAAGTAAAATTGCTTTCACTATGTGAAATAACTTAGTAAAACACCTTTATTAAGTTGTTTATGGCCTAAACAGGAAACCCCAAAAGGAAATAATAAACAAATCTATATTTGTTTATATTTCCTCAAGGAATAATTAGTTAAAAATCAATTTAATTATTATTCCTGGTCATATTTAACCCAAAACAAGTAAATCAATTAAATAAATCCTTATTTATTTGATTATTTCCTAGGAATAAGTTATTTAATCCTTATTTAAATAATATTCCTAGTTAAATTTGACTAATTCATTTATAAATAGTTAAATAAATCATTATTTATTTAATTATATTTCCACCATTTCCTTAATATAATAAATAAATCATTTATTTATTTATTATTTATAAATAAATGATTTGGAGCCAAGTCAAAATCCTTTTCCCTCCAACAAATATAATAAAATATTCCTAAAAGGTGGTTCTAGAATTTGGTTAATAATATTTTATTCATGCACCAAGTTCTAGACTACCCTAATATTTTTTTATAAATAGAAGGGTTTTCCCATTCATTTGTCACCTTTTGTTGCTCATTAGATCACTCTAGATCTATGCTCTTGGTCTGACTTTGAGCCATTATCATTGTCACATTCTCTACTTTTTACTTTGTGAGCTCCCTTTGAGTTCGATGTTTGTCTGGGCTTTCTACACCAACAAGAGAGAAAAATTTTAGATTTGAAATGCTAAGGACTTTCAAGAACCCATCCCATTGAGGAGAATTGGAAACACCTTTCTTGTTTTCCTCTCAGGTGCCCCTTTAATATAAAAATTATTTCAAATATATTGTTCTTGTCTTATCTATTGGATGCATAGAGAAACATTCTATTCTCACTGCTTAATGTCTTTTATGCATAGATCTGGATTTGTGCAGCTTTATTTGGATCAAATAACTGTAGATTTAAAGATATTGGCAGCCATAATTGATGTTAGGGCTATTTTTTATGCATAGCTAAAGTGGTCTTTTTCCGACGAAAGATTCATACTAACACACTATTATATAGTGGAAAACCACCTGATTCAGATTTTCTGGGAGATCTCTCACAACATGATGCTCCAAGCTTAGATCCAAGAGGGATGGGAGCATTGGAAGACAATGATATAGCGCTAGGAGTCTTGGGTAGGATCAAGGAGGAGGGATATCTTCTCTCAACATCATCATCACCCACTCTCATTACTGATTCTGCGTTGTGGGAGGAGAATAATGGAAGGAATGGCCTTCCAAATTATACCTTTGGCATGGGATATGTCAAGGAGGAGTTCAGCCACATGACATATATTTCAATTGATGGATCATCAGCACTATCATTGTTGGGGAGTTTAGATCCATACTGGAAATGCCAACTATTGGTGGATTATTCCAAGGATCTTCACACTTGTATGATACTTGATGACTAGTTGCATGACGAGGGCTATTTAGTCCAAGAAGGGGTCATCTATCATCATGGTAGGATATTCTTGTCTAGAGCCTCCAAGCTCAAGGAGAATTTTATACAAAGAGCCTATGAAGAGTTCTGTTTTAGCCAAATATATTCCATGAATATATACAACATCATCATGAGGAGCTTTGATTGGGAAGGCTTTGAACGAGAAATATATCAGAATTTTCAAGAATGCATGAACCATGTGGAGTTGGGACAACAATATGACTCTATGAAAGAGTTATTTCAACCATCTCTTCCTTCTTTTGAGAGAGGAGAAATATCTATGCACCACTCCATTTGTACAAGGAGGATTGTTGGTGAAGAACATACTCATGTAAATCATGTTTTATTTTCTGATTGTATGGATTTCTTTCAATATGTTTATGTAGGCCACGACTCCAAGGAGGAGTATTGTATCTTATAAACTTCATGGCCAACGTTGGGCCACACAAATTTCTGAACTTGGCCACTCCCTTGGAGGATAAAGGGATATTTTTCATCATGATGGGTGCTTTCCTAAGGCACCAAATATATCTCACACTTTCAGCCATAGTGAGATAACATGGGCAGAAAGTAAGTGGTGGGGAAACCACTTACCACATCTAGATATGATGCAGGCAGGAGATGCACTGCGCTGGTTCCACATGTGCGGACTATGACCCACCTCCATATGCACAAATTTATATTTGCATATATGTTGTTTTGATCCCCTACATTGATGACATGCTTATACTTTTTATGGGGATGTATGGAGGAAGGAGGGAAGGTATGTATGTTCCCTATGGGCTGGATATTCTCCATGTACCTTATGCTACATGTTTCAAGGATGGCATTGGGAAAACCATGTTTATTTCATGTGAACTATTGTCTCCTTACGAGATGGAATATTTGCATATCATGAGAAATTTGGAGGAACAATTCATGGAGGGATGGATTGGTGAACACTTAGTTGATGGAGGAATATTATCACATGTTGGTATCACCAATGGAGGAGGAGAAGAGATGCAACACTCACCTTATCAGTTGCTTGAGGACAAGCAGCATTTTGGAGGGGAGGACTATAATATTCCTAATTAGTCCTAAGCTAATTGGAATATTCATTTTTGTTTTATTTCTTTGTTTGAAGAATAAAAGTGTAAATGAGGTCCATAATACTCCTTGTTAACATTGAAAAATCATACAACAGAAGATGGCATTAATTAATTTCAAGCCTAAGGATTTACAGAGCAGGAACACATTATGGAATTAGGAAAGTATTTAAAATCTCTAAGGTTTTGCAAAAATCAGATTTGAACTAGTCATAAATGCTGGATTTCGCACTTAATCCTTCGCGAAGAGCACCTTCTGCGCAGCTTTTTTCCCAGTAAGCGTGCATTCCTGGAAATGGAAAAAGTCACTTTCCGGGACCACACCAAGAAAAGGACAGTTACTCCTTATATGAAGTCGCCTAAGGACAGCTACCAGCGCCTCCCTAGACATCATATGAGCACACAAAGGAATATGTGAAGCCCAAAATGGAATCACACCTCTCCCTTGGGTCACCATCCATCATGTACCAAGGGAGGGAAGGAGGATTTGAAACTCCCCTATAGAAAGCCACCAAGAGATGAAGAAATGGTGATCACATTGTTATACTAGCCAAAGTTTCCCAAGCAACACCAAAAGTGTGTGACCCAAAGCTGGAGCTAAAGAGGACTCGATCGTTGGCCACCCAACAATCCTAGTCCACCACGCCAAAGAGAGAGAGGGAGACTGCATCAAAGGTAAATCTTGGAAGGCAATATCCTTGCATCGGGACCTAGAGCCACTACCTAGGTGCCCTTTGGAAAGTGGGTAAAATTTATTCTCCATTTCAAACATTTAAGAAGAGGCCTTTGAACCATCATTGGTATTATTATCATTTTGACTCTCTTTGATAGCTTCTGTATATTTGTGTTTTAGTTTTAGTTTAACCATAGCATACTTTAGCATACTTTTTCCATTAAATTTTATGCTTTTGAGCTCCACCACTTTCTTCCTGTAACCAATAGTTTAAAGAGTAGACCACACTCTTTAAACTGGTGTGATTTTGTACACCCGTGTGACAAATGCACCACTACAGGATTGGAGACTCCACTGACATGTTCCAAGTTTATGTGGTTGTGCCATATTTTGCAGGAGACCCTTTTTCTATGCTGGAGTAGAGCTGACAGTCCTCTGACCCATATTACAATCCCTAGATTCACTAGAGTGATAGACTGAAGAAGGAAGCTCCTAATTTTTTCTTACTTGCAGGATTTTGTTCGCAGTTTCTTCTCATAGATGCGTAGTGTGCGTGTTTAGGATTGACCCGAGCATAGGAAAGCACACATGTCAAACCATTTTCTGTGAAAATTATAGAATAATATTTTTTCTCTGTATTCTGCATTTTTCTACTTGTAAGTGTGCTGGGCAGCCCCTAATGTATCTGCCAGCACCTGTGTTGATACCCCACAGCTTCTGAGAACTCTCTTTTTGCTGCTTTCTGTAGGCATAGAGTTAGTTTTCATTCAAGTTGGTTTTTCACAAAAATATTCACGTAGTTTAAGTAGGGGGCGAATTAACCACTTCTTTATGAATTATTTATGTTTTGCAAATTCTGGTATGCACACTTACATTAACTAGTCCAAGTAAGCTAGTTTTATTTTCTATTGTAGAAATTGTTTAGTTTAATTCAATTTTTTCATTTAGGAAATTGCGAGACTAGGTTTGAATCACCCATTAGAGAAAGTAATCTCTGCTACCTTTGCACCCTTCAGTGATCCTAGGTAAGCATATGAACACTCTATTTTTGCGATTCACCATCTCCTTTTAGTTATTCACATAGATTAACTAGGAATATTTGAAAGCGACCCATTATCCGCACACGTTTTCCATTTTGAGCGAGGAACAAGATAACTTAGTTTAACTAGGGGTTTTTTGTAAAGGATCACCAATATCCAAATGTTTAAACTATGAGCTTGTTCACCTTATGCTCACACACACTCACCCACTATACAAAGAAAGCCACCTAAAACTAACTTAAACCAACTCACTAAATTCTCCCCATAAGGGCCACAAGAGAATTTATAGATTAAGTTAGGATCAAGGGGGTAGGCATACAATAAGCCGCCTTAATCACACTTCATATTGAAACATAGAATTTGTGTATTTAGGGAGCTTCAAAATCCACCTATCATCCCACGAAAAAGAAAACCTGAGCGTGGAAGAGACCTGATTCAGAGGGGGTTAGGCTTAGGCGCAGTGCATGCAGTATCAGTTGGGACTACCTGACTCGGCTGATAGTCGGTACTGTTAGTTGACTACCAAGAAGCCCAAGACTTGAACTCTCACGTGGGAAAGTGGTTCTTAGTGGCCAAAAAATAGGGCGTCCTTTACCCTATAGGTGACAGTGTAGGCAAGCGCTAGACCCTCTACCCTTACCTTGGTGGATTATCTTTGGCTGACTGGGGGTGTCGCCAGCTCTTACGGGACATTGTGCCAGCACTCACAAGAAATATTCTCAAGGCCCAGTTACTTTTGAGTGTGTGAGGACACATAGGTCTTCTAGGATTTTGAGTCTCATGCACAAAACAAACAAAAAATATATTTTTGCTTGATTGATCACATAAATTAAAGTTAAAGGAAAAATAATTTTATTTTCACTTTGTTTTATGTGTGTGGCCATAATTTTTCTTTGACCTAGACTCTATCCCCTCAAATGTTTCCAAAACCTAGCCTGGTCGACACCCAAACGATCCCAATAGAACCTCATCAATCTAGGCATCTTTTGGACCTCACCCTTACTGGGAGGGGTTCTAGGTCTTTCGCCATTTAGGCGTAAAAGACAGAACGTTGACACCATCATTAGTTAATCCTTCATTGGAGAAACCATAGTTGGTAACCCTAGTCAGTCTCCCAACACCACACTGCACACCACTTCCCCCCTCGACCCCTAGGGGGCAGAGGAGCGCGTCCCATTCGAGAATACAACTGAACACACATCAGGGTATGTCACAGGCTAACCCTCATTCTAACTAGAACTTCGTGCCTTCATAAATTTCCATGGCATCAACCTCCCAGTCACCCTTCTTAGCTTTGTTGAATCTACCCGATTTAACCAAGCTCACAAATGACCCCATCGCACATGATCCTTCATGGCCTCCCATGCCCACAAAGCCCCCTTCGAATATACCAAATTTCGAAGTCAAGCAACCGGAAGACCTAGGTAATCATATAATGACCTTTCACCTATGGTGCTCATCGAATAGTATCATCGACGACACTATTCGATTGAGGCTATTTCAACGCACTCTTACGGGAGTAGCTGCAAAATGGTACGTGGAGCAACCTCCTGCTTCACATGGAACCTTTAGTGCCCTCGCTACCACAATCCTCACTTATTTTCAGATACCCATTCACCATGATTTGGGAATGGAGTTGCTGACTCATTTTAGACAAACCCCCTCCATCCATATCTCTGACCATATTCATGAGTGGAGGCAGCGTTGCAAAGTATGCAAAGATAAAATAAACGATCGGGTCCTCTTAGATTTATTCTTGAAAACTATGATGGTGGAGATTTCAAAGGATGTGGTGCAGCAATACCCCACATCTGAAGAGGATGCAATCAATAAAGCCAGAAGCTTGAACTGATTTATATGAAATCATGATACATTTACAATATATTGCCTAACGCCCCATGCCTGCAAACTTATCAATAATTGCAAGGTGCATTGAACTCTGCAGATGGACTAATTTCATAATGTTCCAAAATTTTAGCCTCAAAGCTAAATAGAACATTAGAGTTAGTAGCAGCTCTATTCGGAATAAATGGGTAGAAAAGCCTATGAATCTCCCAAGGAGGGATAAAAACACTCCAAGTGTGAAAGGGGACACTCTTTCTAGCTTAATAAAACACCTCCATGTGTGAACAGGGACAAAATCAAGTTGATTCAGTCCACTTTGAGTAAGTCAACAACGCAGTTGTGGAGGAGGAGGAATCCAAGAAGGAATAACACATTTTTGGAGGGAGATGAATCTTTGGATAGAGATGACCTAATTGAGTGGGGCCAAGGGAAAGAAAACTCATTTTCTATTTAAGGAAGAGGGTGGCAGCATTATTCTTCATGTTTTAGATTATTATTCTTGTCTGCTCAGACTTTTTCTTCCTCTTGCTGTTTAGTAGGGTAGCAGTGTTGTTTAGCACTGGGTGTTCTCGAGCGGGAATCCCACCTCTTTTCTTGAGGAGCCTCTTGGGAGAGTTTTTACTCATTGTCCACATCAAGGTTTTAGGCCAAGCTTCATCCTACTTCATCAGCGCAGTTTATGTCGGAGATTGTGCAGTGATGTAGGGTGTAGCAATGGAAGGGATTGGAATCCCACTTTCTGAGCTAGTTTATCCTTGGAGGGAGATTTCCTTAACTTGAGAGGCATGTTTGGAGAGTTCTAGATCTCATTTCAGATCTGTGGCAGAAAACCACACATTTCCCTAACATTCTCAGCGTTGTTCCAGCTAGGGAATTCATTATTTTTGGAGGCAGCTTCAGTGTATGGTCTAGTGGCTCCGTTGCAGTGTTTTCTTGTGATTGAAACGTCCAACCTTTCATGGGAGAAAGCCCTTGAGGGATATACATCATATAAATCATATTTCAGCCTTATACACTCTTATGCTTCAGTGTTGCAATGATTATTCAGTAATTTTCTGAAGATCACATTTGTATGTAGAGTGATTTGACAAGAAACCCTTGTCGGGTTCTCTTGTATTTTGTATAAGGAGAATAGATCTCTTTTCTTCAGCATTATTAATCAATATATGAGTAGATATAATTTTTCTCCTATTTTCTAAGTTAAAACCCTATTTATACTATGCAGTCACTTTTACGTAGAAATCCTTGTGTTGCAGTATTTGGGGTTTTCGGTCATTTTTAGCTACACTAGTGTGGGAGGTCTGTTTAACTCACCTAGTTTGATTTGTTTCAGTTATATTCTTGGATTTAGGTTGTATATTGAATAATATATAGGATCCAAGAGTCCATTTCACTATTTTATTACATATGTTGTTGGGAATGTGTTTTTAGTGCATGCTTGCTGAGCTGTCCCGATTTTGGGATATTACAGTGGTATCATAGCTGCAACCTTGGCTCAGCCTGTGGATCTCAGGCCATTTTACTTTAGGGGAAGGAGATATGAACATAAATAAGAAAGCTTTAGTATGTGAAGGAAGGAAGGAAGACAAGCTTACAAAGCTTCTTCGAAAATATATGAAGAGCTTTCAAGGAGAGCTGAAGAAAATGAGATTGGAGATGGGATCTCCAAAGGAGTTTGGATAGAGAGTTGAATCTAGATTTGCACATGGTGAGTGTGAGAATGCAGCTACACACCATGATGCACAATGCAGTCAAGTGCCCAGATCTATTTTAAGATGGATGAGAGGAGGAGCACATGCTCCAACAGGAGGGATTCTTGTATCCTTACAAGAAGTTCCACAGGATCTCATACATGGAGGTCCAAGCACAATCAGTGAGCAGCATGATTGTGCAACATTGCAGCTGGAAGGAGGAGGTAGGGATGAAGAGTAGCATTACTTGATGAGAGGCACACACCCTTCTCTATTTCAGAGAGCCAATGCAAGGAAGAGGTATATTGATTTACACTGTAAGGACAGGGGCAAGGTTGCCCAACCATATGTGCAGTCTACTCTTGACATTGATTTCTCACTACATGGAGGAATTTGACCTGGGAGGCCACCTGATCTGGATTTGATGGAAGACATGTTGTCTTTGGATTCACCACTCTTGAATTCTGAAGAGGTGAAGGGTTTGGAGGAAGAATTTGGCATGGGGGATGTCAAAGTAGTAGACAACAGCATGAGGAGAGCTTCACATGTTAGATCACCAGCGTTGTCTCTTAGGAGGATTGATCCTTATTAGAGATCTCAGCTCTTAGTAGAGTACTCCAAGGATCTTGGTGCATGCATGATTCTCGATGACCCAGATAGAGATGATGGGTATATGGTGGATGATGTGGTCATCTGTTCACATGGCAGAGTCTTCTTGACTAGAGTTTCTAGTCTCAAGGAGAAATTGCTACTTGCAACACAGGAGGACTTCCTTTCCATGCATTATGATGCATACTTTTCTTTGGTGGAGGAGTTCACTTGGGAGGGCATCTAGCATGACTTATTTCAGCATATGGAGAGATGCATAGCCCAGATGATGATAGATAGGAGGTCACAACCACTTCCCTACTCATTGGAGATGAGGGACAGATTCCAATTGAGCCATTTCAACTCAAGATCTCAAGTACATGATGAAGGAGGTATAATTTCACATTTTGTATTGTACTTATTTTCATTTTTTGAGAAGCTTGGTGTATCATGAAGAATTATCTCTTCTTGCATATTGTATGATGATGTATTTGCAGCTACTTGTAGCATTGGTTTTGGCTATATTTTTGGTGGTTTGTGGGGGAAGCCACATGTTTCTTGGTGTACACCATTGAAACCATATTGTAACTTCATGTTTCCATCTTATGAGATGACCGTGGCAGCAAACAAGTGGTTGGTAAAGAAATTGTTATTTCTTATTTTGATGCAGGCAAAGGATGCACTGCGCTGGTTCCATAAGTGGAACTATGAATCACTCTCCAGTTGTCATTTGGAAAATTGTTTTTATTGTACTTTGCTTCCATGTATTTCTAATATGTTTTTGCTCATGGGAAGTTTGGTTTGGAGGGTGGGCTTGAGATTGAATGTAATGTTCCAAAATTTTAGCCTCAAAGCTAATTGGAACATTAGAGTTAGCAACAACTTTAGCCAGTGAATAAATGGGTAGGAAAGCCCATAAGTCTCCTAAGTAGAATAAAAACACTCCAAGTGTGAAAGGGGGAATTATTTATAGCCTAATAAAACACCTCCATGTGTGAACAGAGATAAAATCAAGTTGCTTTGACTAAGTCAATAACGCAGTTTTAGTGGAGGAGGAATCCAAGGATGAATAACGCAATTTTGGAGGGAGATGTAACTTGGGTTAGAAGTAACCTAATTGAGTGGGGAAAAGTGCAAGAAAAATCATGTATTATATAAGGAAGAGGATGGAAGCATTATTCATCATGTTATAGATTATTATTCTTGTCTGCCAAGAATTGTTGCTGCTTTGCTGCTTAGCAAAGCTGCAGTGCTGTTTAGCACTAAGTGTTCTCGGGCGGGAATCTCACCTCTTTCCTTTGAGGAGACTCATTGGGAGAGTTTGAATTCATCATTACACATCAGGTTTTCAGGCCAAGCTTCAGCCATCTTCATCAGCACAACTTTTCCAAATATTGTGTAGTGTTGTTGGGTGCAGCAGTGGAAGGGATTGGAATCCCGGCTTCTGAGCTAGTTTCTCATTGGAGGAAGGTTTCATTCACTTGAGAGATCTGTTTGGAGAGATACAGAGATTATTTCATATCTATGCTATCAGACCACACATTTCCCATACATTCCCAGCGCTGTTTCTACTAGAGAATGCATTATTTTGGGGGCAGTGTTCATTGCATGGTTTGGTGGCTCCATTGCAGTGTTTCCTTGTGATTGAGAGGTTCATCCTTTCATGGGAGGAAGCCCTTGAGGGATATATATAAAATCAGAAAAATTTAAGCCTTATACACTCATATGCTTCAGTGTTGCAGTGATTATTTAGTAAATTCCTGAATATCACATTTGTATACAAAGTGTTTGGACAAGATACCCTTGCCGGTTTCTTTTGTAGTTTGTATAAGGAGACTAGACCTCTGTTCTTCAAAATTTATAATAAATATATGAGTATATATAGTTTTTTACTTCATTTCTGAGTGTAAACCCTCTCTTATACTGTGCAATCCCTTGAGCAGCTGCTCCGGCATTTTGTAGTCTTGGGGTTTTAGCACTTTTTGGCAATCCTAGGTGTGGGAGATCTGTTTAACCCACCTAGTTTGCTTTGTTTCAGCTCTAATATTGGATTTATATTGTATATTGATTATTTTATGGGATCCAAGGGTCCATTTCAGTGTTTTATTTCATATGTTGCTAGAAATTCATTTTTGATGCATGGCTCATGAGCTATTCCAGATTCGGGAACATTACAGTGGTACCAGAGCATGAACTATGGCTCAGCCTGTGAGATCCAACTATCAGAAGAAGGAGAGATGGAAAGAAGCCAGAAAGCTTCAGTATGTGTAGAAAGAAATGAATACAAGCTCACAAAGCTTCTTCCAAAATCTATGAAAAGATTTCAAGGAGAGCTGAAAAAAATGAGATTGGAGATGGGATCTCCAAAGAAGTTTGAATCTAGAGCTGAATCTAGATTTTCACATGGTGAGTTTGAGAATTTAGTTGCACTCCATGATGCACAACACATTCAAGTACCAAAAGCTATCCTGATATGGATGGGAGGAAAAATTCCTAAGAGGAGAACTCTTAGTGATTTGTTGCAGGAGTATGAATCTCAAACTAAGAGGTTTAGAGATCATACTGATTTCCAAGAGTTTTGCAAGATCCAAGGGGAGAAGAACCAGCAATAGGATGCATGTATATTTCTTCTATCTACTTTTTCCGGGTCACCTACATGTTCAGCTAGAGCTTGGGTGAAGGAGCTAGATTCCTATTTTCAGTTGCACCATATTTCCGGAGATGAAGCCATCAAAGTTGCAGCTCTGCATTTCAGAGGTAAGGCTCATGCATGGTGGACTTTTGAATCTTGTTCTTTAAAAAATGTAAACACTTCCTCTTATGCAAGATTCATAGAAACTTTGATGGGAAGGTTTGGTGAAAAACTTCCTAAGGCACATGAGCTTGAGAAAACCAAACCCTTGCATGTGATGGAGGGAACTCCATTTCAGAAAACCATGGGAGGAGTTGATATCTTGCATTTCACATGGCCGAAAGAAAAACCTCCAGTTCATATTCTTGAACAAGAGGGCATGGGGATCTCCTTTTCACAGGAAGATCCAACTATTGAGATGTTTCCCATACACATTGAGAATGATGAGGGCAACAACGTTGTCACATCTAGAGAACATCCAGTGCCTCATGCAGAGGGAGGAGGAGCACATTCTCCCACATGAGGGATTATGGTATCTTTGCAAGAAGTTCCCCAGGATCTCATACATGGAGGTCCAAGCACAATCAGTGAGCAGCATGATTGTGCAGCATTATAGCTGGAAGGAGAAGGAAGGGATGAAGAGAAGCATCAGTTGATGAGAAGCACACACCCTTCTCTATTTCAGAAATCTAATGCAAGAGAGAGGCAGATTTATTTGAGAAATGAGGGTAGGGGCAAGGTTTCTCAATCATATGTGCAGTTTACTCTTGACATTGATGTCTCACTACATGGAGGCATTCTGCCTGGGAGGCCACCTGATCTAGAGCAGAGGGAAGAAATATTGTCTTTGGATTCACCACTCTGTGATTTTGGAGAGGTGAAGAGTTTTGAGGAAGACTTTGGCATGAGGGATGTCAAAGTAGTAGGCAGTAGCATGAGGAGAGCTTCACATGCCAGATCACCAGTGCTGTCTTTGAGGAGGATTGATCCTTATTGGATATCTCAGCATTTGGTAGAGTGCTCCAAGGATCTTGGTGTATGAATGTGTTGGGTATGTGTTATATTCTTTCCACGACTAGCCCCACACGATGTACGTTGCACTAGGCGCAGTGCCCCGGCGAAATTTTTTTGGGTATGCGGTCCCACTCATATGCGGACCCACCCATGTTTTGTGCTTGATTTTGCACATGGTTTTGGGGTACGATGGTTTTCGGCCCATGGTATTTTGTAGATCCGGTCAAGGGAACTACAGTTATGTTCTAATCCAGGGTTAATGGATTGGGGTTTATGTATGCTTCGGCATGTATATATATGTGTTGTAACACTAAAAGGATTATAATGAAAAATCAAGCTGGTCGTCCCAATTTGGGATCCAGGGGAAAATATCTATTTTTATCTGTTTTATGCTCTCGCTATTGTTTATTTTCTGTTATAAGATTCGTGTGTAGATAATTTATGTTTAGGGTTAAAACCTACATTTGGTATCAGAGCTGTTTTGGCTTCAAGGGGACGCCTTTGCTGCTGAGGGTTTTTTGTTCGGGCCTGAGGTAGACCCTGTTCAGTGGGAGATCTGCGGGATCGATTCTTGTAGTGAAAGAAGATGGTGAGCGGCGGAAAGATAGAGATCGAGAAATTTAATGGTCAGAGTTTTGAGTTGTGGAAGCTCAAGATGGAGGATCTGCTGGTGGATAAAGATCAGTGGAGGCTAAGAGAACAATACGGTTGTGTGTATCAGATTCAGTATTGTTGAATGTATTTGGGGAAGCTACGACGAAGAATTTGTGGGAAGAACTTGGGACTTTGTACCAATCTAAGTCTCTGGTGAATAAGTTGTTCCTGCGGAAAAAGTTGTATAACCTGAGGATGAAGGATGGAGACTCGGTGACAGAGCATCTAAACGCCTTCAATACTGTGGTAAGTCAGCTTTCGTCTGTTGATATTAAAATCTCAGATGAAGATAAGTGCATCAGTTTGTTGTGCTCTCTACCAGACTCGTGGGACAGTCTGGTTATTGCAATAGGTAGCAACACAACTACCTTGAATTTTGATGACATTGTCTCAGCCTTGCTGTCGGAGGAAATGAGACGGAGAAATATGGAGGGTCAGAATGGAGATGCCTTATCCGTACGAGGAAGGTCCCAGAACAGAAACAAGAATAAGGTTTCGAGTGGGAGATCTAAATCTAGAGGGAGATCTAAATCTCCTGGAAAGTTTGTAAAGGTGTGCTGGAAATGCGGAAAGGAAGGGCACTACAAAAAGGAATGCAAATCTAAAGCTCCTGAGAAAGGAAAGGGATCTGATGAAGGTCCTTCTGCAGAGGCAAAAACCACCTCGGATGAAGGTGGGGATGTGTATTTGGCTTCTTCTTCAAATACACATGTAGATCATGAGTCATGGTTGATTGACTCAAGTGCATCCTTTCACTTCGCTCCCCATAGGGAGTGGTTCTGCGAGTATGAGAAATATGATGGTGGTAATGTCTTCCTAGGGGATGATAGGAAGGCCAGAATCGTCGGACGTGGAAAAGTAAAGCTGAAGCTTCAAGGTGGAAGGATTAGAACACTTCCTGGTGTTCTGCATATTCCTGCATTAGCCAGAAATATGATTTCTGTAAGCAAGATGGATGATGCAGGCGTAAAAACAGTGTTCGAGAAAGATGCCTGCAAGATGGTTCGGGGAGCACTGGTATTAATGCGGGGAGTTCAGACTGGAACTCTGTACAAGATATAAGGTAGCACTGTTATTGATGGGTGTAAAATTTATGTGGTTCCTGAAAATGGAGTGAAAAGCTTAGCTGTCTCTGGAGAAAAGACCATGCTATGGCATCAAAGGCTTGGACATATTAGAGAGAAGGGCCTTCGAATACTACATAGAAATGGTATGGTAGAAGGTATGTCTAATTTCTCTCTGGATTTTGATTTCTGTGAACATTGTGTATATGGGAAGCAGAATCGGGTGAGTTTTCCTTCTGGTGCTAAGAGGGCAAACAAGATATTAGAACTTGTGCACAGTGATGTGTTTGGGCCTGTGTCAGTTCCATCACTGGGAAAGTCCGTGTACTATGTTTCATTCATAGATGACTTCTCAAGGAATACATGGATATATTTCTTGAGGAAGAAATCTGAAGTCTTTGACAAATTTAAAGAATTTAAGGCTCTGGTGGAAAACCAGACAGAGAAGAAGATAAAGGCGCCGAGGACAGATAATGGTGGGGAGTTCTGCAAGAAGGAATTTGAAGAGTTCTGTAAGAAGTGTGGTATAGCACGGCAGAAGACTACTCCATACACACCTCAGCAAAATGGAGTTGCAGAAAGAATGAACAGAACACTGATGGAAAAGGCAAGAAGCATGCTCAGTGGTACCGGTTAGGACAAGAATTCTGGGCAGAGGCAGTGGAGACTACATGCTATCTGGTTAACAGATCACCTTCATCAGTGTTGGAGGATAAGACCCCACATGAGGTATGGACTGGTAAGAAACCTTCTCTTTCACATCTATGGGTATTTGGATGTGATGCATATGTACATGTTCCAAAGGAGAAAAGGACCAAGTTGGATAATAAATCTGAAAGGTGCATCTTTATTGGGTATAAGGATGTTTTAAAGGGTTACAAGCTTTGGAACCCAGAAACAAGGAAGGTTGTGTACAGCCGAGATGTGGTGTTTAGAGAGGTGAAAGATGTTGTTACACATGAATTCCTACCAAAGGAACCTGAGAAGATAGATTTTGAGCTAAAGGAGGATGAATCAGACTCTACAACAGAAGAAGATTCAGAAGAGGAAGAGCCACAAACCCCAGCATTGAGAAGATCAGTTCGGGAAAGAAGGAAACTAGAAAGGTATAGCCCATTTTATTTTTGTTCAGGTTTTTCCTTAACTATAACTGATGATGATCCCATAACTGTCAGGGAGGCAGTAGATTCAGAGGATGGAAAACTTTGGAAGGAGGCCATGGTTGATGAAATGGCATCCTTGCACAAAAATGAGTCGTGGGATCTGGTGGAGTTGCCGGCTGGAAAGAAGCCCATCGGGAGCAAATGGGTGTTTAAGAAGAAGATGAATGTAGCAGGAAACGTGGAGAAATACAAAGCTCGGTTGGTAGCAAAAGGTTATTCCCAAGTGCCAGGAATTGATTTTGGTGATATTTTTTCTCCTGTTGCCAAAGTTACTTTTATTAGATTACTTTTATCTGTTGCTGCTGCATTTGATTTTGAGATAGAACAGATGGATGTGAAGACAACATTTCTTCACGGGGATCTAGAAGAGGAGATCTACATGAAGCAACCTGAAGGCTTTATGGTGAAGGGTAAGAAAGAACTGGTATGCAGGTTGAAGAAGTCTCCGTATGGGTTAAAACAGTCACCAAGGATGTGGTATCAGAAATTTGATACCTATATACGGGGACTTGGCTTCAGCAGAAGCAAGGAGGATCATTGTGTTTATTTTAAATTAATTGGTGACCGTGTTATTTATTTGGTCTTGTATGTGGATGATATGTTGTTGATTGGAAATGACAAAGAAATTATCCAAGATTTGAAGACCCAACCGTTCTCCAAATTCGACATGAAGGATCTTGGTGCTGCAAACTATATTTTGGGCATGGAAATTAAGAGAGATCAGGCAAAGAGGAAGCTCTGGTTAAACCAGAGGAAGTATGTCGAGACTATATTGCATAGGTTCAATATGCAGGATAGTAAACCGGTGAAGGTTCCTATTCCTGTAGGTGTAAAGCTGTCTGCTGAACAGTGTCCCAAGACACAAGAAGAAGAGGAGTATATGTCCCGTGTTCCATATGCAAGTGCAGTGGGTAGCCTGATGTATGCAATGGTTTGTACTAGACCAGACATTGCACATGCAGTGGGAGTATTGAGCAGGCTTATGTCAAACCCAGGGAAGGAGCATTGGACAGTAGTGAAGCGGGTTTTCAGATATTTACGTGGCACTAGTGATTATGGCTTGTGCTACCAGGGAAGACCAGGATTGGAAATATTGTTGGACATTCGCGGTTTTGTTGATGTAGACGGGGCTGGAGATCTGGACCAAAGAAGATCTACAAGTGGGTATGTGTTTAGCCTGTTTGGAGGTTGTTGTGTAGATTAATCCGTCTTGCGGACAAGACCGATCTCTCTAGTACAAAAGGTAACTAGCAACAAACAACCAATTATACTAATCTCTCTCTAAGCATATGCAATTTATAAAAAACACTATACGGGTGCAAGGCCTACCTTATATCCAACGCTTTGCTTGCTTACTTGATTTTGTTGAAGTCCTTCCCGTGCACTGAAAGAACGTCCTTCGTATATCTGCAATCAAAAACAAGGAAAAAGATTAAGCAGCACCTGTATATACATTATCATAAATCATACTTATCATAATGATCAAGGAATTTATGAAATAAACCACAAATTGACAGTTTAATGAGAGAAATGAGTATATTTGTATTAACTTTAAAGATAGAAAACCTTTACAACCCGTGCCTTGATGTTGTGCAGGTCCTCCCGGGGTCCGAAGCAGGAATCTCCTTTACTCTGACAAGCATTGCACTCTTTGAACTAAGACAAATGAGCATAAGGGATTTAACCTCACAGAAAGTCTGGTTACCAGCCTAAATTCAACACCAAAGATTAGGAATTCTAAATTCATCACCTTGAACTCCCTTTCAGGTTACCTACAAATTTCTTTTTTATAGTGAAAGAGGAGGTTTCTAGTTCCAAATACGAAGGGATAGAATCCTCCTTCCCAAAGGATAAGTCGAGCATCAAGGGTGCAGTCAGTTGGATGAGTAAAAGATAGTCTGTAGTGGCACTTTCAACTATAGAGGCAGAATACATAGCAGCCACTCATGCAAGCAAGGAAGCAGTTTGGTTGCAGAGATTGTGTTCAAGTATGGGGTTGGTACAGTAGCTATAAGGATATACTGTGATATTCAAAGTGCAATTTTCTTGGCTAAGAACCCTGCTTATCATTCAAAGACAAAGCACATTGATGTTCAATATCACTTTGTTAGAGATATGGTTGAGGCTAAAAGGGTGTTACTGGTAAAGGTGGACACTTTGAATAATGTTGCAGATGCATTGAAGAAGTCTATAAGCACTCAGAAGTTCTCTTGGTGTAGAGAAACAATGGTTGTTGAAGAATTGGCCAAATGACTAAGCTCTCGTGTGGCCCCCCGTGGAAAGAAAACAACAAGTGGAAGAATGTTGGGTATGTGTTATATTCTTTCCACGACTAGCCCCACGCGCTGTACGTTGCGCCGAGCGCAGCAGGGGGGTGGCAGCCCCCCTTGTCGGGGTCCGGGGCAGCGCCTCAGCGAAATTTTTTTTGGTATGCAGTCCCACTCATATGCGGACCCATCCATGTTTTGTGCATGATTTTGCACATGGTTTTGGGGTACGATGGTTTTCAGCCCCTAGTATTTTGTAGATCCGGTCAAGGGAACTACGGTTATGTTCTAATCCAGGGTTAATGGATTGGGGTTTATGTATGCTTCGGCATGTATATATATGTGTTGTAACACTAAAAGGATTATAATGAAAAATCAAGTTGGTCGTCCCAATTTGGGATCCAGGAGAAAATATCTGTGTTTATCTGTTTTATGCTCTCGCTATTGTTTATTTTATGTTATAAGATTCGTGTGTAGATAATTTATGTTCAGGGTTAAAACTTACAGCATGATTCTTGATGACCTGGATGGAGATGACAGATACATGGTGGATGATGTGGTCATCTATTCCTATGGCAGGATCTTCTTGACTAGATCCTCTAGTCTCAAGGAGAAGCTGCTACATGCAACACATGAGGACTTCTCTACTATGCACTTTGATGCATATTTCCATTTGATGGAGGATTTCACTTGGGAGGGCATCCAGCAGAACATATATCAACATATGGATATATGCATAGCCCAGATGGTGATAGAAAGGATGTCACAGCCACCTTCCTACTCATTGGGAATGAGGGAGAATTTCCAATTGAGCCATTTCATCTCAAGACCTAGAGTACATAATGGAGGAGGTATCATTTAATGTTTCGTATTGTACTTCTTTCCCTTATTTGAGCAGCATGATGTAACAAGAAGAAATATTTCTTCTTGCATATTGTATTATGATGTACTTGCAGTTTCTTGTAGCATTGATCTTGGCTATCTTTTTGATGAGCTGTGGAGAAAGCCATATGTTTCTTGGTGCGCACCAATGACACCATATTGTAACTTCTTGTTTCCATATTGTGAGATGAATATGGCAGCAAACAAGTGGCTGGAAAAGCACTTGTTATTTCTTATTTTGATGCAGGCCAAGGATGCACTGCGCTGGTTCCATGAGAGGAACCATGATTCACTCTCCGGTTTTCATTTGGCAACTCTTCTTTATTGTATCTTGCTTCCATGTATTGCTGATGTATTTTTACTCAAGGGAAGCTTTGTATGGAGAGAGAAACCAATTGGATGGCATGGCACCCATATGATAGAGCAACGTAAGACTTGTTGGTATGGGGCATCATACAAGTTGACCTTCATGATCTTACTCTATGGAAGGGATTGGAATCCCACTTTCTGAGCTAGTTTATCCTTGGAGGAAGATTTCCTTAACTTGAGAGGCCTGTTTGGAGAGTTCTAGATCTCATTTCAGATCCGTGGCAGAAAACCACACATTTCCCTAACATTCCCAGCATTGTTCCAGCTAGGGAATGCATTATTTTTGGAGGCAGCTTCAGTGTATGGTCTAGTGGCTCCGTTGCAGTGTTTTCTTGTGATTGAAACGTCCAACCTTTCATGGGAGCAAGCCCTTGAGGGATATACATAATATAAGTCATATTTAAACCTTCTACACTCATATTCTTCAATGTTGTAGTGATTATTCAGTAATTTTCTGACGATCACATTTGTATGTAGAGTGATTTGACAAGAAACCCTTGCCGAGTTCTCTTGTATTTTGTATGAGACTAGATCTCTATTCTTCAGAATTATTAATCAATATATGAGTAAATATAATTGTTATACTATTTTCTGATTTAAATCCTCTTTAGACTGCGTAGTCACTTTTATGCAGAATTTCTTGTGTTGCGGTATTTGGGGTTTTCGATCATTTTTAGCTACACTAGTGTGGGAGGTATGTTTAAACCACCTAGTTTGATTTGTTTCAGTTATATTCTTGGATTTAGATTTTATATTGACTAATATATAGGATCCAAGAGTCCATTTAACAATTTTATTGCATATGTTGCTGGGAATGCGTTTTTAGTGCATGCTTGCTGAGCTGTCGCAATTTTGGGATATTACAAATTGGGTAAATGACCCAAGGGTACCTAAGAATTAGTAGTTCCAATATAAGTTATGTATATAATTCTACCTATAACATTTCTCAACCTATATTTCAAATTCATCACATGCCTTAGCAAGGTTTGACGAGTAGGGCGCAAGCGTATCACCAGGGAGGACCCTACCCTTCGGCTAAGGGGACCTAGTACACAGGAATAAACATTGATGGAAGTGCTCCCCCCCAATGGCCATGTGCAAACAAGGGACAACGTTATGCTCAATCCCAAGCACACGACACACCTATGAAAACCAATGCGCAGGTTAACTTTGTGCAGCCGTCCCAGAATCAACCACACCAGTACAACTAGGAGAACTACCCTCCTAATGTGGTTAAGAAAAAATAAAAAAACAAGCCCAAAGGGAACCTTGTACAGGGGGGAAGCAACCAACAACACCCACCATGATCCCAGGTTGGAGGCAACTCTTGCAGGAATCAAAACCAGAAGCCTAGCAATGCCCAATGACAAGGAAAAAGGCCTTCTTTGTGAACAAACCATTATTTTTCAACATGTGGTGAGTATGGGCACTATACTCACCACTGTCCTGATCTCCCTGAGCTAAAAAAGCTTCAGAGTAAATGAGGACAAGGAGGATGTTCCTAGCAATATGCTGCTATGCAAGAACCTTTCCCCCACCAAGGGATGGTCAGTACTCAATAGCAAAACCCAGACGATTCCCAAAAAAACATCCATGAAATTTACATGACTGGGGAGGAAATTTTATTCCAAACATAGAATCGCAGTTATAATACCCCACCAGAATCCACTACGTCAGGGGCTAGTACTAGCGCACCGACTGCATCTTTGACCATTTCAAAGATGCCTATAGAACCGTTGCCAAAGATGGAAAAGGGACCTAATAGGCGAGCAAGTAACTACTCCAAAGTAGCTCATAATTATAGTATCGTGGACGATTTAGCTCAATCACCCACTGCTATGTCCACATTGGAGGTACTGCAGTCATTCCCATAGCAATGGAAAGCCCTACTTTCTACATTAGGTGCTATCAACCCTGTTGATACGCACATGATGGCTTTTTACTTAGAAAAAACCACCCCTAGGCTTCCTGATATGGTTGCATTCCAGATACTAGTATCGATATAGAATATCACTATTCACCGATGTCTCATAGATGAGGGTGCATTGACATGCATCATGTCAAAAAAAATTTGGTAGAAGTTGGGCTCTACTGAACTAAAACCCTCGATCATAATGCTTCGAGCCTACAACGGTCGTCCCTCGACACTCGTTGGCCTCTACCAAAATGTCTGGATTTATTTAGCCAGCAAGATGGTCCACATAGACATTGAAGTCTTGGATGCTCACTTGGATTAAAATATACTCAGGCGGAGTTATATGTATGCCATGTCTGCCATAGCCTCCTCCTTCTTCGTCATTATGATGTTCCCCCATGAGGATCACATCATTACTATAGACCAGCTGACACACAATGAGAAGCGTCCTCTAACCAACACGGATGTAATTCTACCCTATGTAGATACAGTCGCTGACGGTCTCTCATGATACCAAGAATACGGCCCTGGCCAATTCAAATCATCACATGTCTTAGGGTCATTCCTAGGAGATCCTCCCATTAACCCTGAGGTATCACCAGACACCACAAGGGTCCCGGTGAGCATGATGTCCACTTCAATCACCGAGGTCAGTCAGGATACGGGCTCAAGCAGTAACGACACTGAGGCATCACTCACGACATCCTCTCTAGCCTACGCTGCCTCCCAAACCCCTTTCCTCTACCCCCCAGCTGGCTTCGTCTCCCAACAGGTTTTGGCAACACTGGTATTTCCCAACATATCGTTGGCGTTCCCAGTTTGGTAGCTATTTCCCCCTTCTGAGACAGGAGACACCAACGTTAGTACTGTAGGGTTAAAGCCCCTCAACCCCGAGGAGCCCCAACCAACCTAATAAATGATCGAGACCGCCCCCACAAAGGAAATTCCTATTGCGAAATCAGTTATCATGACCAAGAAAACCACAAACAGAGGAAAGAAGATGGTGACCCCTTGTAATGTCCCTACTTAGCCTTAGCTAAGAGGAGACATTAAATTTTGATTTATTTTATGTTTTATGAATAAATGATTAAAATAGGACATGTAAAAATCCTAATAAATCAACGCCCATGTGAAAAAAGACAAATATGGGCTATGGAAATAATCACTTGCAGGTGTGAAAGAGGGTTGAGCCAAATATTGGGTCCACCTTGACCAAATCAACTGTGTTGTCTAGGTTCAATGCATCTCTAAGAGGGACTACGCAGTTCTAGAAGGGAGACTCTAATTTGAAGAGGGCTGACTCATCAAAGTGGTTTAGGGTTTGGAAAGGCTTTCTCATGTTATAAAAAGGAGGAGAAGACACAAGAAGAGGTTGTTGATGAATTATATTTCTGAAGTATTTGTCTGCTTAAACAAATACCATTCTCTGCTGTTTAGTGGAGGCTTGTGATTGGAATTCCTGTTTAGGAGTTTCATCTCTTCCCTTGAGGATCATTGGAGGATTTATTTTCTGAATTTGGCCACTATATGGTTTGATACCAAGCTCAATCTTTCATGAGCAGTGCTGGCCCATTGAGGGTTTTGCAGCTGCTATCTTTTGTAGCAAGTGGCATTGTAGATCTGCTTAGATCTAGTTTTTTTGAGAGGCTTTCTCTATTGGAGAGTGTTATTCAGCCTCCAAGCAGTTAGCTGAACTATATTTTATATCAGATCTATACATTCCATTCCATGTATTCAGTCTCCTTCACCCTCTGCGCAGTTTCTGCTTCATACTGCGTTATTTTGTGAGAGGGCTTTGTTATTTCAGTTTGCTATCAGTTTGGAGGAAAATATATTGGTGTTAGGCTTCCTTCCCTTGGTGATCCATGGATTGGGTTGCTGATACATGTCTCTATAGATCTGATCTATTTCAGTGATAAAATTTATCTTCATAAATTTATGGGTTTTCTGCAGCACAGTATATTGTAATTCAAATCTACATCTTAATATACAGTATTTTGATGTAATTCCAATTGGATCTTGTTCTTAAAGTCTTGTAGCTTCCAGATCTATATTAGATCTGATGTTTCATCCATATATATTTCCTATATCTTAAATGTAATGTACAGCAGCTGAACCACCTAGAAAATAACGCTGTCTATGTATTTCTGCAGTTTATTTCTAGTTGCAACTCTTATTTCTGAAGGGATATTGCCCTAGTTCTTCTTGTAATCAATCATAAAGGTACTAAGCTAATATGTAATTATGATTTGCTATTAAATTACTGAAATATCAGACCTTTTTCTTACCTCCACTGAGTTTCAGTCAGATCTGTGCAATTATAGTAGCTGGGGTTTTCATTTTGCAGCAGTCTCTCTCTTTGGCTGATTTCTAGCTAGTCTTGTTTCCGGGAGATCTGTTTAACATGCCTAAACTTATTTGTTTCTGCTGAAATTGCATATGCATGTCACATAAAATTTGAATGAGGGGATACCAGCCCTGATCTATGTTTTCATTTCTTAGTTTTTCTTATACAGCGTTTTCATTGAAGGCCTTTTTGAGATTCCTGAATTGGGATTATTCCAAGTTCTATAGGCAGAGTCTATAGTTGGCCAGGTAGCCTCTGGTTCTCATATCACCCTCTTTTCAGAGGTGAAATAACCAGTAAATGGCTCTGTAGTCCATCTCTAACATAGAATCTTGAGAAAACCCAAAAAAGGAAATTAGACCCCCACCATTCAAAGGGAATCACCAGTTTGTGCCATATGCGATGTCATAGGACATTCAACCCACATATGCCCGGAGCTAGACAAGTTAAGGCCACTCCTTTGCTCTGAAGAAGACATCTCTATGTCACGTTCCTGTAAAAAGGAACCTACCTCAAAAGGTAAAGACAAGCTGCTGCGTACCAATCACACATGCGCTCTCTGTGGCACCTCTGGGCACTATACCCACCATTGTCCAAAGATACCACGATATAGGGATGCCTTGCATGCAGTCAAGCGATCCTATCAAGAGGATCCGTCCACCCAGTCGGTTAACGACGAACCTCACACCATCCTATACTTACAAGAGGAACAGAGGATTGTAGAAACAAGCTCCAAAAATAGAAGAAAATAGATATCAACGCCTTAGAAATAAGCCACTTTGAGAGGGAAACCTCCAATACATTACATGAATGAAAAATTCTTGGATGATACAAATTACAAAACCTCCTTTCTATATATAGGAGTCCATGGGGCCACAATGTAATCGTAGTGGGGCCATAATGTAATCCTAGCCGACCTAACAATAATAATTTAATGGCACAATAATAACAATATGGGGGTTTCAAGGGTACAATAATAACAATAAGGGGGTTACACTAACAACAATAAGGGACTATACTAGTAATATAGGGACCTAACATGCCCCTCTCCTTCAAGCAAGTGTTGTTCTCAACACTTGATTATTTCCTGATGCTTCTGTATAAAATTCTCATCCTCCCATGTGGAATATTCTACAGGAAATTTCTTCCACTTGCTAAGATACTCTGAAATTTATCATACTTTTCGAGTTCTTTTTTCTGTGGTTGCTTCAGAACTTATTTCGATGTGATGTTGATCTTCCTGTTGTTTCATTAGATTTTTCACTAAAGTTAGGTTATCCTTTGAGAGTTGGAGAATTTGTTGTTGATGCTCGATGTGATCTTCTACTAATTTATCGTCCATATTAGCTATTATTTTATCCTTCAAATGATCCAACTTAGCCTCCATTATAGCTTTTAAACCATCTATGTCATCTTCGGTTTCTCTTTGTAAGATCGAAATTTGTTGCACTTGGTACAATAATTTTGATATCTCATACTGCAATTCTTCCTCTTCATGCGTCATAGTATACCTTTTTGAGGGCTTAATGAGTATGGAATTATTTTTTTGAGGCATTATAGAACCTAATACCGATAAAAATTCTAAAATATGCTCTTGGAATCACTTCAATCTATTTTTTCAAACAAACGTTATGCAATTTTAAAAACCAAATACACACCTTTTTCTTTCTTTTGAGGAGCTCGATATTGAAACTGAATTATATCTATGATTTTGGATCCTCAATAACAAAAATTTAGTCTTGAAGTAGCCCTTTGAATCTTCTTTCGAATGCCACAGGTCTGACCTGATTTGGATACTTGAAGACAAAATTATGCCGAATATCCTACGATGACCTAATTATGGACTAGTTCAGTAGAGTGAAATTGTACGAATTTCCACGTGTTCCTGTTTCCTCCTTTGGGTATGAAATTTATAGAAATGAAGCAATAGTCCGTGTCCTTCCAACAAATTTTTATAGAATTCCAATCCAATTTTCAGAGAGAGAGTTATGAATATTTTCCCACGATCACCTCTTTGAGATGAAATTTGGGAGCCTGAAAAAGACCTAACTTCCACAGATCATATCTCTGAAAATATTGTGAACCAAGCACTGAAATTTTGCGAAGATGTTCCTCAAGATTGTGGCTTTGCGCTCTAAAAGTTTCAGCTTTTGAAATTTCGTAGAAAAAAATTATAGATAAAATTACGTGATGAATTTTTTAGGTTAAATTCAAGAGCCTTTAAAAATCCCTAACTTCCACAGATCATATCTCCGAAAATATTGCGAACCAAGCTCTGAAATTTTGTGATGATGTTTGTCAGGATTTCGGCTTCGCACTCTAAACCTTTCTACTTCTGAACCTTCGTAGAAAAAAAATTATAGCTAAAATGACACGATGACCTGTTTGGAGTAGCGAAACCAAAATCCTCTATTTGGAGTAATTTTCTGAAGATCACATTTGTATGCAAAGTGATTTGACAAGAAACCCTTGCCGGGTTCTCTTGTATTTTGTATAAAGAGACTAGATCTCTGTTCTTCAGCACTATTAATCAATATATGAGTAAATCTAATTGTTCTACTATTTTCTGAGTTATAATCCTCTTTAGACCGCGTAGTCACTTTTATGCAGAAATCCTTGTGTTGCAGTATTTGGGATTTTCGATCATTTTTAGCTACACTTATGTGGGAGGTATTTTTAACCCACCTAGTTTGATTTTTTCAGCTCTATTCTTGGATATAGGTTGTATATTGACTAATATACAGGATCCAAGTGTCCATTTCACTATTTTATTGAATATTTTGCTAGGAATGCGTTTTTAGTGCATGCTTGCTGAGTTGTCTCGATTTTGGGATATTACAAATTGGGTCAATGACCCAAGGGTACCTAAGCAGCAGTAGTTCCAATCTTGGTTACGCACATAATTCTACCTAGAACATTTCTCAACCCAGATTTCAAATTCATCACATGCCTCAACAAGGTTTGACGAGTAGGGCGCAAGCGTATCACCAGGGAGGACCCTACCCTCTGGCTAAGGGGACCAAGTACGCAGGAATAAACACTGACAGAAGTGCTCCCCCCCAATGGCTAGGTGCAAAAAAGGGACAGCGTTATGCTCAGTCCCAGCACACGACACACCTACGCAAACCAATGCGCAGGTTAACTTTGTGCAGTCGTCCCAGAATCAACCACACTAGTACAACCAGGAGAACTACCCAACTAATGTGGTTAAGAAAAAATGAAAAAACAAGCCCAAAGGGAACCCTGTACAGGGGGGCAGCAACCAATAACACCCACCGCGATCCAAGGTTGGAGGCAAACTCTTGCAGGAATAAAAACTAGAAGCCTAGCAATGCCCAACGACAAGAAAAAAGGCTTCCTCTGCAAACAATCCATTATTTTTCAATATGTGGTGACTACGGGCACTATATTCACCACTGTCCTGATCTCCCTGAGCTAAAAAAGCTTCAGAATAACCGAGGATAAGGAGGATGTTCCCAAAAACCTGCTGTTATGTAAGATCCTTTCCCCCACCAAGGGATGGTCAGCACTCAATATCAAAACCCAGACGATTCCTGAAAAAACAACAATGAAATTTACATGACTGGGGAGGAATTTTTTTTCCAAACAAAAAATCACATTTACAATACCCCACCAAACTCCACTACTTCAAGGGCTAGTACTAGCACGCCGACTGCACCTTTGACCATTTCAAAGATGCCTATAGAACCGTCGCCAAAGATGGAAAAGGGACCTAATAGGCGAGCAGGTAACTACTCCAAAACGGCCCATAATTATAGTATCGTTGATGATTTATCTCAATCACCCACTGCTATGTCCACATTGGAGGTACTGCAGTCGTACCCATAGCAACGAAAAGCCCTACTTTCCGCTTTAGGCACTATCGACCCTGCCGATATGCGCATGATGGATTTTTACTTAGACAAAACCACCCCTAGGCTTCCTGCTATGGTCGCATTCCAGATACTAGTATCGGTACATAATATCACTATTCACCGATGTCTCATAGATGAGGGTGCATCGACATGCATCATGTTGAAAATGTTTTGGTAGAAGTTGGGTTCTACTGAACTAAAACCCTCGGTCATAATGCTTCGAGCCTACGACGATCATCCCTCGACACTCGTTGGCCTCTACCAAAATGTCCAGATTTATTTAGCCGGCAAGACAGTCCACATGGACATTGAAGTCTTGGATGCTCACTTGGATTACAATATACTCCTTAGGCAGAGTTATATGTGTGCCATGTCTGCCATAGCCTCCTCCTTCTTCCTCATTATGATGTTCCCCCACGAGGATCACATCATTATTGTAGACTAGCTGACACACAGCAAGAAGCATCCTCTAACCAACATGGATGTAATTCTAACCTATGTAGATACAGTCGCTGATGGTCTCTCATGATACCAAGAATATGTCCCCAGCCAATTCAAATCGTTGCATGTCTTAGGGTCATTCCTAGGAGATCCTCCCATTATCCCTGAGGTATCACCAGACACCACAAGGGCCCTGGTGTGCATGATGTCCACATCAAGCACTGAGGTCAGTCAGGATATGGGCTCAAGTAGTAACGATACTGAGGCATCACTCACAGCATCCTCTCTAGCCTACGTTGCCTCCCAAACCCCTTTTCTTTACCCCCCAGCTGGCTTTGTCTCCCAGCAGGTTTTGGCAACACTGGTATTTCCCAACATATCGTTGGCGTTCCCAATTTGGTAGCTGGTTGCCCCTTCCAGGACAGGAGCCACCAACGTTAATACTGTAGGGTTAAAGCCCCTTAGCCCTGAGGAGCCCCAACCAACCTGAGAAATGGTCGAGACCACCCCCGCAAAGGAAATTCCCATTGCGAAATCAATTATGACAACTAAGAAAAGCACAAATAGAGGAAAGAAGATGGTGACCCCCACCTTTCAAAGGGAATCACCTGTCCATGCCATATGCGATGTCATAGGCCTTCTAACACACATATGCCTAGAGCTAGACAAGTTAAAACCACTCCTTTGATCTGAAGCAGACATCTTGACGTCGCATTCCCGTAAAAAGGAACCTACCTCAAAAGGTAAAGACAAGCCGTTGCGTACCAATCGCGCATGCTCTCTTTGTGGCACCTATGGGCACTATACCCACCATTGTCCAGAGATACCACAATATAGGGATGACTTACATGCAGTTGAGCAATCCTATCAAGAGGATCCGTCCACCCAGTGGGTTAATCCTTCCACCGAGTCGGTTAACGATGAACCTCGCACCATCCTATACTTACAAGAGGAACATAGGATTGTAGAATTGTTATGAAACTAGCTCCAAAAATAGAAGAAAAGAAGTATCAATGCCTTAGAAATAAGCCACTTCGAGAGGGCAACCTCCAATACATTACATGAATGAACAATTCTTGGATGATACAAATTACAAAACCTCCTTTCTATATATAGGAGTCCATGGGGCCACAATGTAATCCTAGCCAACCTAACAATAATAATTTAATGGCATAATAATAACAATATGGGGGTTACATGGGTATAATAATAACAATAAGGGGGTTAAAATAACAACAATAAGGGACTATACTAGTAATATAGGGACCTAACATGCCCCTCTCCTTCAAACAAGTGTTGTCCTCAATGCTTGATTATTTCTTGATGCTTCTGTATAAAATTCTCATCCTCCCATGTGGAATATTCTACAGGAAAGTTCTTCCACTTGCTGAGATATTCTGAAATTGATCATACTTTTTGAGTTCTTGTTTCTATGATTGCCTTAGAACTTCTTTTGATGTGATGTTGATCTTCCTGTTGTTTCATTAGATTTTTCACTAAAGTTAGGTTATCCTTTGAGAGTTGGATAACTTGTTGTTGATGCTCGATGTGATCTTCTACTAATTTATCAACCATATTAGCTATTATTTTATCCTTCAAACATCCAACTTAGCCTCCATTATAGCTTTTAAACCATCTATGTCATCTTTGGTTGCTCTTCGTCAGATCGAAATTTGTTGCACTTGGTACAGTAATTTTGATATCTCATATTGCAATTATTCCTCTTCATGCGTCATAGTATACCTTTTTGAGGGCTTAATGGGTATGGAATTATTTTTTGGAGGGATTATAGAACCCAATACTGATAAAAATTCTAAAATATGCTCTTGGAATCACTTCAAGCTATTTTTTCAAACAAACGTTATGAAATTTAAAAAACAAAATACACACATTTTTCTTTCTTTTGAGGAGCTCGATATTGAAACTGAATTATCTCTATGATTTTGGATCCTCAATAACAAAAATTTGGTCTTGAAGTATCCCTCTAAATCTTATTTCGAATGCCACAGGTCTGACCTGATTTGGATACTTGAAGACAAAATTATGCCCAATATCCTACGATGACCTAATTATGGACTAGTTCAGTAGAGTGAAATTGTACGAATTTCCACGTGTTCCTATTTCCTCCTTTGGGTATGAAATTTATAGAAAGGAAGCTACAGTCCGTGTCCTTCCAGCCACTTTTTATAGAATTCCAATCCAATTTTCAGAGAGAGAGTTATGAATATTTTCCCATGATGACCTCTTTGAGATGAAATTCGGGAGCCTGAAAAAGACCTAACTTCCACAGATCAAATCTCCGAAAATATTGTGAACAAAGCTTTGAAAATTTGCGAAGATGTTCCTTAGGATTGTGGCTTTGCGCTCTAAAAATTTCAGCTTTTGAACTTTCGTAGAAAAAAATTTATAGCGAAAATTACGTGATGACTTGTTTAGGTTAGATTCAAGAGCTTTTAAAAAGCCCTAACTTCCACAGATCATATCTCCGAAAATATTAAGAACCAAGCTCTGAAATTTTGTGACGATGTTCCTCAAGATTTCAGCTTCAAACTCTAAACCTTTCCACTTCTGAACCTTCGTAGAAAAAAATTTATAGAGAAAATTCCACGATGACCTGTTTGGAGTAGCAAGACTGAAATCCTTTGTTTGGAGTAATTTTCTGAAGATCACATTTGTATGCAGAGTGATTTGACAAGAAACCCTTGCCGGGTTCTCTTGTATTTTGTATAAGGAGACTAGATCTTTGTTCTTCAACATTATTAATCAATATATGAGTAAATATATTTTTTCTAATATTTTCTGAGTTAAAATCCTCTTTAGACTACATAGTCACTTTTATTCAGAAATCCTTGTGCTGCAGTATTTGAGGTTTTCAGTCATTTTTAGCTACACTAGTATGGGAGGTATGTTTAACCCACCAAGTTTGATTTTTTTCAGCTCTATTCTTGGATTTATGTTGTATATTTACTAATCTACAGGATCCAAGTGTCCATTTCACTATTTTATTGCATATGTTGCTGGGAATGCGTTTTTAGTACATGCTTGCTGAGCTATCCCGATTTTGGGATATTACAAATTGGATTAATGACCCAAGGGTACCTAAGCAGCAGTAGTTCCAATCTCAATTACGCACATAATTTTACCTAGAACATTTCTCAACCCATATTTCAAAGTCATCACATGCCTCAACAAGGTTTAACAAGTAAAGCGCAAGCGTATCACCAAGGAGGACCCTACCCTCTGGCTAAGGGGACCCAGTACGCAGTAATAAACACTAATGGAAGTGATGCCCCCCAATGGCTAGGTGCAAACAAGGGACAACATTATGCTCTGTCCCAAGCACACGACACACCTACGCAAACCAATGCGTAGGTTAACTTTGTGCAGCCGTCACAGAATAGAAAACACCAGTACAACCAGCAGAACTACCCTCCTAATGTGGTTAAGAAAAAATGAAAAACAAGCCCAAAGGGAACCCTGTACAGGGAGGTAGCAACCAACAACACCCACCGTGATCCCAGGCTGGAGGAAACTCTTGCAAGAATCAAAACCAGAAGCCTAGCAATGCCCAATGGCAAGGCAAAAGGCCTCCTCTGCGAACAAACCATTCTTTTTAAATATGTGGTGAGTACGGGCACTATACTCACCACTGTCCTGATCTCCCTGAGCTAAAAAAGCTTCAGAGTGACTGAGGACAAGGAGGATGTTCCCAGCAACCTGCTATTATGCAGGAACCTTTCCCCCACAAAGGGACGGTTAGCACTCAACAACAAAACCCAGACGATTCCCGAAAAAACAACAATGAAATTTACATGACTGGGGAGGAAATTTTCTTCCAAACATGGAATCGTAGTTACAATACCCCACCAGACTCCACTATGTTAAGGGCTAGTACTAGTACACCGACTGCACCTTTAACCATTTCAAATATGCCTATAGAACCGTTGCCAAAGATGGAAAAGGGACCTAATAGGCGAGCAGGTAACTACTCCAAAGCGGCCCATAATTATAGTATTGTGGATGAATTAGCTCAATCACCCACTATCATGTCCACATTGGAGGTACTGCAGTCATGCCCATAGCAATGGAAAGCCCTACTTTCCGCATTAGGCGCTATCGACCCTGCCGATACGTGCATGATGGCTTTTGACTTAGAAAAAACCACCCCTAGGCTTCCTGCTATGGCCGCATTCTAGATACTAGTATTGGTACAGAATATCACTATTCACCGATGTGTCATAGATGAGGGTGCATTGACATGCATCATGTCAAAAAAAATTTGGTATAAGTTGGGTTCTACCAAACGAAAACCCTCGGTTATAATGCTTCGAGCCTATGACGATCGTCCCTTGACACTCGTTGGCCTCTACCAGAATGTACGGATTTATTTAGCCGACAAGACGGTTCACATTGAAGTCTTGGATGCTTAGTCGGATTACAATATACTCCTTAGGTGGAGTTATATGTATGCCATGTCTCCCATAGCCTCCTCCTTCTTCCTCATTATGATGTTCCCCCACAAGGATCACATCATTACTGTAGACTAGCTGACACACAACGAGAAGCGTCCTCTAACCAGCATAGATGTAATTCTACCCTATGTAGATATAGTTGTTGATGGTCTCTCACAATACCAATAATATAGCCCTGGCCAATTCAAATCGTCGCGCCTTAGGGTCATTCCTAAGAGATCCTGCCATTATCCCTGAGGTATCACCAAACACCACAAGGGCCCTGATGTGCATGATGTCCACATCAAGCACCAAGGTCAGTAAGGATATGGGCCCAAGTAGTAATGACACTGAGGCATCACTCACGATAGCCTCTCTAGCCTACGCCGCCTCCCAAACCCCTTTCCACTACCCCCTAGCTGGCTTTGTCTCCCAGCAGGTTCTGGCAACACCAGTATTTCCCAACATATCGTTGGCATTCCTAGTTTGGTAGCTAGTTCCCCATTCCAGGATAGGAGCCACCAACATTACTACTGTAGGGTTAAATCCCCTCAGCCCCGAGGAGCCCCAACCAACTTGAGAAACAGTCGAGACTACCCCCGCAAAGGAAATTCCCATTGTGAAATCAGTTATCACGACCAAGAAAACCACAAACAGAGGAAAGAAGATGGTGACCCCCACCATTCAAAGGGAATCACCAGTATGTGCCATATGTGATGTCATAGGCCATACAACCCACATATGCCTAGAGCCGGACAAGTTAAAACCACTCCTTTTCTCTGAAGCAAACATCGACGTTGTGTTCCCGTAAAAAGGAGCCTACCTCAAAAGGTAAAGACAAGCCACTGCGTACCAATCACGCATGCTCTCTCTGTGGCACCTATGGGCACTATACCCACCATTTTCTAGAGATACGCGATATAGGGATGCCTTACATGCAGTCGAGCAATCCAATCAAGAGGATCTGTCCACCTAGTTGGTTAACGACGAACCTTTCACCATCCTATACTTACAAGAGGAACATAGGATTGTAGAACTGTTATGAAACCAGCTCCAAAAATAGAAGAAAAGAGATATCAACGCCTTAGAAATAAGCCACTTTGAGAGGGAAACCTCCAATACATTACATGAATGAACAATTCTTGGATGATACAAATTACAAAACCTCCTTTCTATATATAGGAGTACATGGGCCACAATGTAATCATAGTGGGGCCACAATGTAATCCTAGCTGACCTAAAAATAATAATTTAATGGCACAATAATAACAATATGTGGGTTACAGGGGTATAATAATAACAATAAGGGGGTTACACTAACAAAAATAAGTGACTATACTAGTAATATAGGGACCTAACATGCCCCTCTCCTTCAAAAAAGTGTTGTCCTCAACGCTTAATTATTTCTTGATGCTTTTGTATAAAATTCTCATCCTCCCATGTGGAATATTATACAGGAAAGTTCTTCCACTTACTGAGATACTCTGAAATTGATCGTAATTTTTGAGTTCTTGTTTCTGTGATTGCTTCAGAACTTATTTTGATGTGATGTTGATCTTCTTGTTGTTTCATTAGATTTTGCACTAAAGTTAGGTTATCCTTTGAGAGTTGGATAACTTGTTGTTGATGCTCGATGTGATCTTCTACTAATTTATCATCCATATTAGCTATTATTTTATCCTTCAAACCATCCAACTTAGCCTCCATTATAGCTTTTAAACCATCTATGTCATCTTCGGTTGCTCTTCGTAAGATCAAAATTGGTTGCACTTGGTACAGTAATTTTGATATCTCATACTGCAATTCTTCCTCTTCATGTGTCATAGTATACCTTTTTGAGGGCTTAATGGGTATGGAATTATTTTTTTGAGGCATTATAGAACCCAATACTGATAAAAAGTCTAAAATATGCCCTTGGAATCACTTCAAGTTGGTTTTTCAAACAAACGTTATGCAATTTTAAAAACCAAATACACACCTTTTTTCTTTTTTCTTTTGAGGAGCTCGATATTGAAACTGAATTATCTCTATGATTTTGGATCCTCAATAACTGAAATTTGGTCTTGAAGTAGCCCTCTTAATCTTCTTTCAAATGCCACAGGTCACTTGAATACAAAATTATGCCCAATATCCTACGATGGCCTAATTATGGACTAGTTCAGTAGAGTGAAATTGTACGAATTTCCATGTGTTCCTATTTTCTCCTTTGGGTATGAAATTTATAGAAAGGAAAATACAGTCCATGTCCTTCCAAATTTTTTTTATAGAATTTCGATCCAATTTTCAGAGAGAGAGTTATGAATATTTTCCCACGATCACCTCTTTGAGATGAAATTCGGGAGCCTGAAAAAGACCTAAATTCCACAGATCATATCTCTGAAAATATTGTGAACCAAGCTCTGAAATTTTGTGAAGATGTTCCTCAGGATTGTGGCTTTGCACTTGAAAAATTTCAGCTTTTGAACTTTCGTAGAAAAAAAATTATAGCGTAAATTATGTGATGACTTGTTTAGGTTAAATTTAGGAGCCTTTAAAAATCCCTAACTTCCACAGATCATATCTCCGAAAATATTGCGAACCAAGCTCTGAAATTTTGTGAGGATGTTCCTCAGGATTTCAGCTTCGCACTCTAAACATTTCCACTTTTGAAACTTCGTAGAAAAGAAATTATAGAGAAAATGCCACGATGACTTTTTTGGAGTAGCGAAACCCTAGAATCCAAAGGTCTAATACCAAATGTTGAGAAACCAGTCCCAAAAGTGGAAGAAAAGAGATATCAACGCCTTAGAAATAAGCCACTTTGAGGGGGAAACCTCCAATAAATTACATGAATGAAAAATTCTTGGATGATACAAATTACAAAAGCTCCTTTCTATATATAGGTGTTATAGGTCAATTTGGGCACCATTCCCAATGACTTGGTTAACTGGGCATCATCTCTAGGACCGATGATCAAGGATCTATCTTTCCCTATCATGTCAGTTGCTATATGCCCTAATACAGGAAGCAGTATGAATCAAATAGTGACTTTCATCAAGCAAGTGTTTTCCATGGTTTGAAGCTTATTATTAAACATATCAGAGCTCACCAATGTAGGCTCTAAGGGGCCTAAGTGCGTTGGATATGCAGGTAGCCCCATTCAAGGCTACTCTGCAGAGCACTTCTTGAAATTCAAAGGTGCGTTGGTCACATTGGGAGTGAAATTCTCATTGTTCCGGAATCTCCACTTGGACAGTGTCTTCTAGAAGGGTTCACATGTGTCAGGCTTCGGATCCAAGTGTCCATTTGACATCTACATGACCAGAAACATGTCTTGCCTATTTTTGGAATGCAATTTATTGCAAAACAACCTACAGTTCATCTATAAATTGAACACATATCTAAGTGTTTGAGAGGAAGAATTTGAGTAGAGAAATGCTAGAGAATTTTCAATAGAGAGTTTGATTTGTGGAGCTGCCGCTGGAGAGACTTATGCTATGATGAGACTTGGGAACATTGCTGGAAGGTCACTTCAAATCAGTCACTAGGTTGTAACCTCTCCTTCTATCATCAATAAAGAGTACTTCTTGTTTTTCCCTACATGCATCTATGTTAACTTTGATTTTCCATATTGTAAGATCTTGGTTGATGAATGTAGTTTATGCTTAACTGATTTAGAAAAATAGCTTGAATAGATATCTATATTATTTCATCTTCCGTTGTTTCAGTGTTCTTTCTTGCAAGAAGCATTCAGCCGTCAAACCGCTTGAATTTGAAGTTGTAGTGGAAGCGACAGAAAGGAGCCATTTGGAAGCGACTGAAACAAGTAAGCCTCCAATCCTCTCCGTGTATCTGTTCTGAGTTAGGAAATATGGTAGTATAGTCTTTGACCTATTGTTCTAGACTAGACACCGGTCTAGGGAAGCGTATTTTTTCTGTAGATTACAATTCTGGCCCAACAATAGGAGTCCATGGGGCCACAATGTAATCCTAGCCGACCTAACAATAATAATTTAAGGGCACAATAATAACAATATGGGGGTTACACGAGTACAATAATAACAATAAGGGGGTTACACTAACAACAATAAGGGACTATACTAGTAATATAGGGACCTAACAAGAACAGCCCCCAGTAATGCCCATTATACATTTTATGCTATGCGATGAATGTGGCCACTACCTCGAAGAGTGTGCAGCTTTAGAACTCATTCACAGATGGTATCCAATCAAAGGGGTTTACTACGTAGGGCTACGGGCAGCGCAATTCACATGCTCGTTATGTGCTGACAATCACCTTTTGGATAATTTTCACTATATACCTCGCTTCTGAATAGCCCTTGCTAGCCTCTGCTCATCCATAGTCCACCTTTCCCAAGAAGATGATATAGACGCTGAGTCCACCGGCAGCTCCATGACCCAAGCGGATGAGATGAGCGGATCTATTATGTTCTTGACAACCGAAGAATAGCCTAACAAGGAGCCCCTCCTTACCCCCAATGGCACCTCGCAGCAATGACCACCGTGTGCGTTATGCAAAAACACGAACCATATAGTCGTCCATTGCCCCAATTAATCAGCCTTCCAGCGTTGGTTCCCCATCAGACATCGAACTGAAGTCGACGAAACTTTCATATCAAGGATATTATGCCTGTTATATCAAGGTAATCATTACAGTTGACATTGTACTTATGCCTCGCATATTCGTCCTACTATTGACATGATTAATGCCATAGAGAAGAGACAGGATGATCTCAGAGAATGGCATAAAAATTACATCGCTGGATCAATGTTCCCACCCCCACAATGGTGCGTCAAGCCGGACAAGACAACACACCACCAAAGGGTAACCTCGGCCAAGCCTAGGATAAAATGTGGCCTATGTGATTTAAACAACCATCGAGTCAAACAATGTAGAGAACTCAAGCCCCTAGAAAACAAGCTCCGCATAGTCTCTTCTCTCCTCCAGAAACTTCTCTCCAATCAAGAGAAGATCACACACTTACTACCGATTTTTATCACACTTTCACCATATGTTTAAGTGTATACATATCCCCAAGCTGAGAGCAGCAAGAGATGTGTTGAGTCTACACTCCACTAAAGAGGAAGACAAGTCTAAGCCAATGACACGAAAATGGAGACAGAAGAAAAATTCATCTACATCTAACCCTTTCCAAGCATCCATAGTAGGAACAAAAAGTAGCATAGAATCAAACACTATCTACTCTGTTGGCTCAGTAACACCATGCAGCATTTTCACTATATTGAATCACGCACCAGAGACGTGCCCGTTAATGGAAACATTTAGGCACCTCTGTGGCAGGCACAATTTCCAACTACCTGAAATTGAATATCCTAGGGGGGAACCTAATTTTGAGCCTGTGCAGAATCCAATTATGAAGATTCTTCCCCCACCAAACTTTGATGATACAATACACCATATACAATTTGTTTCCGCTCATATTGGAGAAAGGATTATTGCCTCAACCCCGCCACAGGATTTACAACATAACAATGTCACGAAAAACTAAGGCACCTTGCACTTTTGCATCGATTTCCACAAAATCCAAAACCTGCATGCTACCATCGAACTCCTTGATGACACCCAGCCTCTAGAACAATGTCTAGTACAACTAGAGCTAGTTGACGAAAGTCGGTGACAATTGCTACAACACATTGAGGCCCATAAGAAAAGGGTGAAAGCGTCATTCGACCGCCACATCAACCCTCGCTCATTTACTGAGGGAGAGTTAGTCCTTCACTATGATGTCACAAAAGAGGCCTCAGGGCCAAGAAAGTTTGAAACCCTGTGGAAAGGACCCTACATCATCAAACACTGCCTCCGACAAGGGGTATACATCTTGATAGAACTGGATGGGACTGGCCTCACTAATCCCGTCAATGGCCTTTACCTCAAGAAGTTCTACCCATAAGGGCCCCAAAGCCCCTTCCCCTATATTAAAAGTACACAAAGCCCAATCACAAAAATATTTTTGACCCGAAAACAAGCTCAAAGTGCTAACAAGGATCACCAAAATGAACCATACTTCGGATTTGCTGATGGAGCATCGTAATAGTCCCAGAACTTTGTTGCAGCCGCCTGGGTCATCTACCACCCCGATCAATCACCACTGTGTTCAAACGGCATGTGCATCAGATTAGCAACAAACAATCAGGCAGAATATGACTGTAATATTCCCATTTAGCCCAAGCTAATGGGAATATCCTATTTTTCCTTGTTTTATTTTGCATTTCATATTAATGAATAAAATGTAAAGGAGGACATGTAAAACTCATAAAAACCATGAATAAATCAATGCCTATGTAAACATAGACATATCTGGGCCATGTAAATAAAATCTTGCAGGTGTGAATGGGTTTGAATCAGGAGATTGGGTCAACGTTGACCAAATCAATATCGCAGTCTAGGTGCAATGAACCTCATGGATACACAACGCAATTTTAGATGGAGGCTCCACATGTGAAAGGGGATAACTCATTGATGTGGTTTAGGGTTTTACAAGGCTTTCATCTTATAAAAGGAAGGGAAGGACAACAAGAGAGGGTTGTTGAAGATATTATTTTCTGAAGGTATTGTCTATTTAGACACTCCTCTTTGGGTTTTCCTGTTTAGGATTCCCACCTCCTTCCTTGAGAAGCTCTTGGAGGAGTCTTGTTTGTCTTGTCCACTATCAGGCTTGGGCCAATCTGCACCTTACACCTACAGCGCTGATCCTATTGAGGGTTGGGTTGTCCTTGTGAGTTACAGCAAGTGGAAATACTAGATCTGCTTAGACTAGGTGATACTAGTGCCTCTTCTTAGTGAGTGTGTATTTTAACCTCTTGAAAGAGTGCATTAGCTGATTGAGCTTCAGATCCAAACTTGGGCATCAGGCCAAATAATTCTTAGAGCATATAGTGCAGTTTCCATCCTTGAACTGTGTTATTTGCAAGTTTTCAGTTGTGGGGTGTTTTGTCTACATTTTGGAGGAGGGATCTCTAGTGTTAGGATTCTTCCTCTCGCTGTGGTGATCCATGGATTGGCCATCCAATCCATGTTGTTTCAGATATGATCTGTTGTTCTATTATATGATTCAGTAATTTTCTAAATATTTCTGTAGATCTGCAACTCTAGATCTCAGATCTACTCTCTGTGCTTCATGATTTGCACAAAACCTCAAGGGGAATGTATAGATTAGCTCTTCTTGTACACAGTTCTATATTAGATCAATATTTTTATGTACATATCTGCTCTAGATCTGAGTTATAACATACTACTACTTCAGACCCAATAAAATAATGTTGTTGAGTTTATGGAGAATTTTCTATGGATGTAACACCTCATTTCTGAGGATTTTTCCTGTATAGTCTCATTCTTTCTCTTGTACAATGTATGGGCTGTAATGTAAATCTGATTTGCTGTTATATATCTGATATTTGAACCTCCATATCAACCTATTTCTTTTCTTCAGTGGATCTGCGTTATTTTCTATAGCAGTCTTTGCACATAGCTGCAGCCCTTCTCTTTGGGTGTTTTTTAGCTAGACTAGGTTGTGAGAGATCTGTTTAACCCACCCAGTTTGATTTTTTTTTCTCTCCTTTTGGATTTAGATCTTATATGAGCTGATCTAAGGGATCCAGGAGATTCAAAGTCATTTTAGTGCACTGAACTCTCAGGAGTGCGTTATTTCAGTAGGCTTGCTGTGAGATCCCCATTTTGGGATATTACAATGACATCGTCATTGGACTTATGTGAAATGCCCTCCATCAAGGCATTCACCGTATGCATATCTACCTTGAATCCCAGTTAGTGGTATCACAACTAAACCAAACATTTGAGACCAGAGACACACACCTGTTTAGATAATATTTACGTGTCCAAAGATTAAGCAGACAATTTGATTACATTACATTTTCTTATGTATCAAGGGATCACAACCAAAAAACTGATCACATAGCTAATAATATCCTAGACTAGAATGTATCTCAAATAAACCATCACCCATAAAAAATAAAAACATAGATATCCATCAGCATAACATAAATAACCGAAATATATAGCACACCATGTAGAGCCGCAAAAAGATCTCTCATATATATATCAAAAAATATGTGTATCTGAGTACAAAAAATAGTATCACTGGCCCACTGGCCAGGACAAAGATACAAAATTCATCAAAAATAAGGGAAACATCCTCATAATGGGTGCTTTCCCTGTGTACAAAAACCACTCTAGGGGGTGCTCCCTCAAGAGGAGCACTTTGACCCACCACCGCTCCTGGTTCCACCACCAGAGCTGCTGTCGCCACGTCGATCGCGACTAGATGTAGAGTGGGCTGATAATCCCTCTCACGGGCCATCACCGTCTCTAACCAAATCTCCTCAAATTCATCCATAAAACCTCAAGCAGGCATGCCCTGGGTCAAGTGGTCCACTCGACCCCAGAAGTCCTCAAGAGTGGTCACCTGAGCTGTAAGTACTTGAATGCGTGCCTTAGCCGCATTTTCATGAGCTCACTCAGCCGCAACCTCTACTGCAGCCGAGTTGCTGCCCTCACCAGAAGGGCCAATACCATCTCCACCAAGTCCACCGGTGCCACCACCTAGTCCACCTGCATCACCTCTGGCTGGACCACCTCGAAGTCGTAGTAGAGGGTCTTGACCCACCAGTCGGGCAACTCGGTGACTGACCTCGCCAAAATCTACATGAGTAACCAAAATAATGTCAGCGTCAAGAACAAAACACATAAGCACATAAATACTCAAACAAATGCAGAAAAAATATAACACATACCTGCAGGCCCCCAAACATAACCAAAAGGGAGACCCATGTTTGGGTCACCTTGGAAGTCCATCCCCGCATAAGGATATGGAAGGAACATCTGTGGGTTGGCCTCAAACTAGGCCTCCGTTGTGGCGTTCCAATAACGCCCCATCATGCCACCACTGCCCCGCGTCATCACCGAAGCCCACCTCCTCATCTGTGGCTCCCATGGCCCCCCAATGGGCACCGCCACCACCAACCTCAGCAACACCACCCTCTCATACATAATGCTGCATAGGATGCTAGCATACGCAAATAACTTAGATCCACATTGGACCTTATTCGATTGCGACACCATCCCATCAAAACAAAAGCGGGCGAAATCGAAAAAAAATCCTGCCTCACAATCGACGTAAAAATCCAACCTGCGGGCCAGATGCATGATGTGGAGCAAACGACCCCGCCAGTCACACAATAACCGCCAGATCACACCGCTCTGCCACGTCTATCATCGATGCAATGTTGATGCACCCCTCAGTAAGAGACAAACCACTGAAATTCCACCACTAGAATCTGTCTAGGTTCACTCTCCCTGCAGAGAGTGGGTACCACAGAGCCTCACCCTGAGGCAGTAACCTGGTCACAAAGTAAATATCCATCTCAGGACGAATCACCAGGTTCGTCCCCCGCAATACAAACATGTTGTGCCTCCAATGCCAGTGCTGTATAAGGCAACGCAGTAGTCGAACCTGAGACTGAAGGAACTCATTCTCAGCGAACTTCAGAAGGCCCCATGCGGCTAACTGATGACGAGCCCCAACATCAGCAGCTAGAGAGGTTTGGATCTCGTGCCAATCCTGCTCTCTCCACAGTAACCTGCCAAGCAACACAGGCACCCATCAGTACAGAGAAAAACATCAAAAACAAACAAGAAACCAATAATTTCTTGTCACTATGGCCTTTGCGCGCCTATTTTCTTTACAGGCACGCCTTTGCGTGAAAAAATTAGGGAACATCGTGTCGTCACGTGCCTGTCCCTCAGAATTGCGCACAAGAAAGGCATGCTTTTGCCTAGATCACCCACACAATTGAGGGAAAAATTTTCTCAGAGGCTATACAAACCTAATTTGTACAACCCCCGACACCTTCAAACTGAAGAAATTACAATGTAGAACGTCATGAAAGTTACCTTAGCATAGTATTGCTAATCCCCGGCACACAGGCTGACCGCAACAACAAGAAAGGCTCTGCTGGCACCTTTGATCTCCCAAAACTCAACAAGTACAAATGAATAGGATGAGAGCTATAATCCCATATTTATCACCCTTTTCCAGAACTTCAGAGGTCCATAACAGGAGATCAGAAGGTCCATTTCGAAAACCATAAGTTGCAACATCATCAGTATGCCATGACAAACGAAAGCAATGCCACACATTCGCTTTCCAAGAAAAATATTTTTTCAGTGCCGGTAGGTATGCCCTCTCCCATCTTCTTTTTTAAAGCTCTTGTCTTTCAAATAATATTTGAAGAAAATAATATGCTTTCACTTGACGTAGTTTTTTTTGCAGGAAGAACCTACACCCCGCTTACAACACCATCCACTGTAAATTTTGGAGCAGGTATCATTCTACCCCTAGCATGATAGAGTCCTAGAAAACTCTACATATCTTGACATCATTTCTCCATTAGAAATAAACCATATGGTCCTCATAACCCGACCGCGTTTATCATCACCTCACCCTGCACATGATAAACGTTTTCATTGGTCGGTAGAGCCTCCCCTCCATGGCGCTCGTCACCCAAAGTATACCATATATCACATCTCAAGTGACGCCATGGCCATACCATTTCAATTCGAGAAGCACATCATGCCCATCCATTTTTCATGCATAAGGTCAATTTTACCATTCAAACTCAAACCCCCTTCCCGGATGATGAGGTTGTATAAGAAGATTAAAAGCACACCTCCGCACATCACATAAATTGGCCCACCATACCTCCATCACCATAATCCCATCTGCGACACTTCTTCATCCGCTTCATCAACCCCGCACACGAGACCAACCAATGGGACCCCCACCCCCAGCAAAACACCGTCCTCACACCTTCAGTGAGTGAACCCTTTCATGTTTTTGGGTACCCGTCTCTGTGTTTTGTACAAACCAAACCTCATTATTTTATTCTTTTGGTAAGTGTACAAAGACTGCCAATGATGCCCTTGGCCTCTTTGCCCTCATATGTCATCTTTTCCCTCATGGCAGCAGTCCCTCATTCCCCTTGGTCAAAGTATTTTACCCCCAGGCACGTACCATCATGACATTCATAGCTAGTTCACACCCACCCTGGAAGTCCTACCGACTCCAGGGATTTTCCCTTCAGAAATACCGAGGACTGCCGCTAAGATGCTGAAAGTATACTCCGAGCTCGGGCCACTGAATCCCCATCATATTTTTTTAGTCACCTCTCACCAACATTCCTATGTTAAACCCATCACATCTAGGTCCCCGACCCCTCAGGTTGGCAACCCATGGTTTGGTTAAGGCTTCCTTTTTGTTGACCTCGACACCTCTTTTCCGAAAAGGAAGCGATACCTTGGATCACCCCTCCCCATGCAAAGGGGTATCCTTGGGTGGCACTATGGGAAACATCATTGTCAACAGTTTCATCGATCCTCTGACATTCGAATACAAAAAAATATTTCATGTCACAATGGTATTGTACCTTTCAACCATTTCACTTTGATCAGATCCATCAAAGACTCGTGCCTCCATAAGCGTCTCTTCCAACAATGCTTACACGGGAAGGTCCCAACCAGTACATATGTAGTTTACACATATGGGTACCACATTCCACATATCGTCAAAGAAAAAAATGCCCCTGAGGGCGTCAGCAGTCGTTTTCAACAACCGTCACCATCACCATCATAGTAGTGACACCAACAACACATATATCTGTCATTTTTTTTTTTAACTAGACATACCATCACGAGCATGGGACATGCGCACCTCGTTGAAATATTGTATATATGTTGTATATTTTATTTTCTTGCAGGGGCCCCTTAGACCATGGTCATCTAGGAAATGGTTCAAGGTGTTGTCAATTCCAAGATTCACGCAGGCCTCTCTCTCTCTCTCTGCGCACAATACAGAAAAAAAAACTATAATGTATTTTGGCTATACAGTTCTAGAACTCACACATTAGGGGGCAACTGTTAACACTGGAAAGTCGTACAGCAAAATATGGAATTAATTAGTGTCAAGCCTAAGGATTTACACAGTAGGAACACATTATGGAATCAAGAAAGTATTTAAAATCTCTAAGGTTTTGAGAAAATCAGATTTGAACTAGTCATAAATGCTGGATTGCGTTCTTAATCCTTTGAGAAGAGTGCCTTCTACGCACCTTTTTTCCCAATAAGCATGCATTCCTAGAAATGGAAAAAAGTGGCTTTTTGGGACCACACCAAGCAAAGGATAGTTACTCCTTATATGAAGTCACCTAAGGACAACCACCAGCGCCTCCCTAGACATCATGTGAGCACACAAAGGAATATGTGAAGCCCACAATGGAATCATACCTCTCCCTTAGGTCACCATCCATCATGTACCAAGGGAGGGAAGGAGGATTTGAAACTCCCCTATATAAAGCCACCAAGAGATTAAGAAATGGTGATCACATTTTTATGCTGGCCAAAGTTTCCCAAGCAACACCAGCAGTGTGTGACCCGAAGCTGGAGCTGAAGAGCACTCGATCGCTTGCCACCCAACAATCCTAGTCCACCACGCCAGAGAGAGAGAGGGAGACTGCATCAAAGGTGTTAGGAATCTGTAATTTATTGGAAAGATTGGCAGAGTCCAATTACATAAACAACATCGTTTCAACCAACTTTGGGATTCTAGGATCTAGCCCTCCTGAATCCAGAGAGGGATCTCTCTATGAATGAGTTTAAAGATGTGATCTTTAATAGATAAAATTATGATATTAGGCTAGTTATGAAGAGCTTGGGTTTTGTTTTGTTTGTTTTGGTTGGGCAAGGACATGATGAAAGTGAAGGTAGTTTAAAAATGAAGGGTGAAGGTGTTTGCAGATGAAGGAATGATTTGGATGACAAAAAAGGCAAAGACAGTTTTAACCTGTTGGGCTATGGAGTCATAGGAGGATTTTAATTGGACAACAAGGTTCAAGCAGGATCCATGGGGCAAGTCACTTATGTCAAAGGATCTCTTAAGGTGACTTTATGGAATGAAACAGATAGAAAAATGAAGAACAAACAAATGAAGATATAGTGAAGTAGCCTAAGATCAAATAAGTTCTTTTAAAATATATTGCTTTAGCATGTACTTAAAGAAAAACATGAGAGTATTCTGAGATCAGGTTAATACCTTTAAACTAGCCTGCTTTGAAGTTCTTTCAGTTAGAAAACACTAAAGACATTTGAACAACTTAAGATCAGGTAAGTGCCTTTAAACTACCCTGCTTTTAGCATATTCAATAAGGAAAACATAAAGTACTCTGAGATCAGGTTAATACCTTTAAACTAGCCTACTTTGAAATACTTTCAATAAAGAAAACATGGATAACAGTGACAAAGAGAAATTTAGATCAGACAAGTGCCTTTAAACTAGCCTGCATTGATGTACTCTTCAAAGAGAACGTTCAAATGAAGAAAACATAGACAATAAAGTTTTCAGTGAGAGTAGGGTATTGTAGAAAGTAAATCCTAGCTCTATGTTTGCTGTTCTTTATCAGAGAAAATGAACAGAATGAAAACGTTAAACAAAATAGCAATTGACAGTGAGGAACACATCACCATTGACACAAATCAGGATCCCATAAATCAGTAGCTTGTATTTGATGTTCAAATCGATTACAATCAGCAAGCCCGGTGGGTCTCTACAACTTCAAACTTCTCATATCAGCTTATGTATCTTTGAGTTGCAAACAGGGCATCAGTAGCTTCAGAACAACTATTACATGCATTCAAATGTCCAGAGACCAACATTTGCTCATCTTCTACAGAAGTATTTATAGAATAATGAAGAGGTGGGAGGATTTCCCAGGGGTCAAGTATTATTAATTATGTAATCAATGCAATCCATGGCCTTTGGGAACCAGGCAAGGCATAAGATGGGAATGTAATCATTGATAACTCTGCTTCATAACTCTGTTTGTGTCTTCGAGGCCTAATGATTGAAAAGATCTGCTTCTGGACCATTCTTTAACCTTTAAAATAGTTTTTCCGAAAATTTGGAGATAAGACCCTTGATTAGTATTATTTGTTCGACGGTCTTTGATTTTCTGTGAGGCTGTAGGTGCCTTTAGAAGCTAGAGAAGGTTCAATTAGCCTCTGTTTTGGCGTCAAAGTAACTCTATAGCCATTCTTTGCGTTGAAGACCCCGCAGGAGTAACTCTTCGGCTGCGTTTGAGACAAATATCTGATCCTGATCAATAAATTAGGCCTCTAATTGAATATTTTGAGGCACAGGTGGCATTTCAGTAACTAGAGGGATCAATTTGCCTGAATTGCGGCAATGGAAGCACTCCTGTCGATAAAACCCTTAAAATATTCTTTGAACTGTATTTTAAATCGGGGATTAGGCTTTTAATAACCGTCTTAGCCGTAATTCCTGTAAAAACTATCTCTAATCCTCTTCTCTGATACATTTTGGTATTCAGCACTGATACTCTTTGACTGTGCCCCTTTCATGGTGTTTTTGCAGGTGTGCAGGGTTTATAAGGTATCCATGCCTGAGAAATCACTGAAACAACATGCATGTCCACCCTGTGGAGGATTTTCTTCGACGAATCGAAGACGGGAGGGTCGTCACCCTCCGCCTTTGAATCTTCTTTGAAAATCGCGAAAAAATGATGAGAACCCTGCAAAACACGGAAAACATTATAAAACCTGCGTATATAGGTTAACTGCATCAGAGGGCGTGCGAGGAGATCGGAGTCGTTGGATGGCATCATCCAACGGTCAGGGTTGATCGGGAGTGATCATGGAATGGGTGAAAGAAGGATTAAATCTGAGCTGTCGATCGTGCAGAGATCGACAGTCGAGATTGAACGAGGTGGTCAAAGGAGAAGGATGAATCTGAGCCGTCGATCACGCAGAGATCGACGGTCAGGATTAGGCAATGGAAAGTCAAATGGAGGATCGGGCGATGAATTGTGGGCTGTCGATTTGCAGATCAGATCGACGGTGGAGATTGATTTTCCGCTGTACGATGGCCCGGTTATCGTGCGCGCACCTTCGTTAACCATTGAACAACTTCGGCGAGCGATCACCGTTGGATCAGTGGGCCCAGATTGGACGGTCCATAGTGATATCGCTGGGCGTCCTCATCCAAACGATAACACGCGATGGATGACTTTAATACATGGTGCATGGCGGTTTTCGGAACAGTGCTCGGGACACATGTCAAGCAGCGTATGGAATCGCTGGCCTTCAGGCAAAAACCGCCCTTCGCCGAAAAGTGGTGTGATAGAAACCACGTGGTTTTGGGAAAACGACACATGGATGGGGGGGTCCACTGGGAGGTGCGCTCCGCACCGTCGGATCTATGGATCAGATCGACGGTCGAGATTGCTCCACATTTGCACGGGCAGAAAATTTAATAAAATTTTAATTCGACGGTTTAAATACATATTAAAAGGTTTTTTAATGTTTTGGGCGAAATATTAATTTAAATCGGATGAGCGCCCGACTGCTCAGCACGCGGTCATGGTGCCAGGGTGTATGGGTGGAAATGCTAGGGGCTTAGTCCAAGGGGGCTTAAGCCCAATACATAGGAAATATGCATTTTAATGGTTTTTCTCATGATTTTCAAAGGTTTGAGGGTTCCGATAAGGCTAAGAAGGGGTCTTAGACCTTATAAAAGCAATTTTGATGAGGGGGAAAGGAGAGAAACATGAAAATTAGGGATTTTCATGGGAAATGAAAGGGTTAAGAAGAGGTTAATTTGGAAAAAAGGGGAAAAAGGGAAAAAAGGGTCTTGCAGCAGTATTTTGACCTTGGAAATCAGCAGGATTTCTGAATGGGGAATGGGCATAGGAGTGAAGATTTAAGACAGAAACAAGAGGCCTTCAAGATTCTTCAAAAGCCAACAGTTTTTTGTTATATAAAATTGTTCCTTGAAGGCTCAAAACATATTTAGCCACCTTTTGATATAATCACATTTTACAGGTGGCTAACAGTGGCTCCACTTGGGGATGGTGCCTTCTTGAAGGCATAAAGAACTTCAGACTTGCATTCTCTGGGAGGCTGATCATTTGTGTAATCCATTGGGCTGCTCTTCTTTTAATGGGATGATATTTCTCTGAAAAAAATATTAGCAACCATGAAAAAAAATGGATCTTCATCAATACAAACTTCTACCTACCCAACCCTAATGATCTAACATTTTTTATTCTTTAGAGTGCACTTGGATTGGAAAACTCTTTTCACGACATTTTATTCTTTTGAAAGCAGTAAATCTAATCTAATTCTACTCCTTATTTCTCCCTAAAATTAGATTTAACAGTTGAGTTCAGATGATTCTCTACCTAGTCTACTATCTGTTGGGATTAAACTGTCCAACAGATCTTATTCTCTAAATTTCTAAAAGATAAATTTAAAAACAGTGAAGCCAAGATTAAGTTGTTTGACTTGCTGTGATCTATGGCATAAAACAAGCTACACACAGACATTTATTTTGCATAAAATTAAATCAAAATGGAAGGCTTATGATCTGAAAGTTCAAAGTACTGCCTTCTCTTTTTACAGCTCTGTTTAGACTTTGTTTGAGCTGTTCTTACTTTTTCCTCTGGTTGAGATTTTGAGCTAATTAGAACCAGATTTTGATCTTTTTTTACTCAAGAAAATAGAACATATTTGATTCATCTCTCTTTGAAACCTTAGGTTCAGATTTTGATCTTGTTTGAACCTTTAATTTCTATCCTAAACTATCTACTGATAAGCCAAGATTAAACAGTTTGGCCAATTGAATTCACTATCCTATCAGCAGAAAATTTAAAGCTAATTAGTCAAGATTAGACAGTTTGACTAACTAGAAGTGTGTTATTTAGGAGTGGCATTTAAGCTTGCACACTTTCAGAATTTGTTTCTCTTTTTTGGTATGGGGCTATACCTTTCTTGTTTTCCTAATTTGCTCTCTTTTCTTTTCTTTTCTTTTGTATTTTTGAATCTTTGATTCTTCTTCAAAGCAGAAAACAACAACTAACTACATGCTCAAAACTGAGCTTTATTGACATTCCTATCTAACCTATTCTAATCATGGAGTATTTACATTTATCATATGATACAAAAATGCCAATGCATCTAGCTGATTAATGTCAAAAAGAAGTAGAAACTCTGGCTGCTTGTCAGAGGTATCCATAGAACATATTGAAGATTAACCTTCAATATCAAGGCTATCACAGAAGGTGATGTTAGAGTCAGCCTTTGCAGCCTTCCTTCAGTGATCAAACATGCTCTTACAAAGTGATTTTAAGGTGTCAAGGTCAAATTTTGTCATTTCAATGAGTCTTCAAGCAAAATTTGATCACTAGGCATTAGGTCTAGGGTTGGTCTTCACTCTTTTCAAATTTTTTCCAAATGACAGTCCATGTCGCCATTCAGCTGAGTGTACCATAATTCAGAGGGTTTTCATCGTCATGTCAGGTTCCAAAGAGTCATTTTACATCTCGTTCATGCTTCAGTTGTGCCTAGGTAAGGTCCATTTCCCTCTCCTAGGGTTTTGGAGGTAATTTCTCTTGGACGGTTAAATCATCGGAAAGACTTGTATCCTGATGTTCAGACATCTTCCCCTATACTTAAATCACCTTATCAAACACTTCCCATCACTGAGATCCCCGAAATTCCTCATTTTTGCACAAACCCTAGTTTCTAGCCAAAACTTGGCAATTTCCTAGGCTAGGCCTGTGTTTTGCCCTTTTGGACCCCTTCCCCTCACTAAATCTCTGTTATTCCACTTCCCCCTGCTTTCTAACATCCCTCCCTACTTGCCAAAATTTCCCCAAGAATTTAGAAGCCCCCTATCCCCTTCATTTCGCTTCATTTCGACAAAATTCCTTGTTTCACACATCGGGGTAAGTTTCACTCAAAAGATGTTTCAGAGAAATAAAAGATGAATTTTGGAAAACTGAGAGAGGTTTTTGTCCAAAACATCCCAAGGAAGAAAAACCTCCTTCACTTTTTACACAGGTATCATGGTTTTAGAGAAATGTCAAAAATTCCGTTGCCTCAGGAGAATTGAATGCACCTCTGAAGTGACCTTGGGAAAATCAAGTTTTCTCCTAGCATGTTTGGCCAAATGACTTGCTGGATGAGTCAAATGATAACTAGACAGAAATACATTTCCAATGAGCTATCATGAGCTCAATTTTGAGTTGAGGAAGACCTTCAAAAGTTGACTGCAACAGCACTCTGCCTTGAGGCAGCCTCATTCTGATCATTTTGACTAGTGTTGGGAGATTTGATTTTTGACAGGGTAAATGAAATCCAAATTGCCTAATTCCACTTGTTTTGGAAAGAAGACTCCAATATCTTTCCAACGAGCTATCACACGCCCGATTTGGACACCAGGAAGGCCTCCAAAAGCTTCCTGCAAGAGAAACGCGACCCACCTGGGCCTCGAGCGACCCACCTGGGCAGAGCGACCCACGCAGACCAGTTCAGCAATGTGAAATTACAAGGGGAGCGACCCACCTGGGCCGAGCAACCCACGCAGGAGCAGTGCGACCCACGCAGACACAGGGTTTCGAAATTTAGTTTGAGCGCCCAGTTTTTCTTGGAATCGACTCAACTTGCCTTCAAACAGGTTTCTATCAATTGCTTGATGTTTTTGAACGCACTTGTGGCATCATTAGTGGTTTCAAATGTTCAAACGGAGGATTTAAACCCCACAGTCATAGCATTATTGTTTTCAGGGTTTTAGGATGAAAATGAATGGTTGAAAGAGTTTGTTTGCTATCTTATGGCAGTGATACATCCAGCTTTACATATAATATCAATTTGCCCTC
>JAXQQM020080585.1:0-17842 GCA_034641835.2 Pinus albicaulis
GAATGGGGCACCTGAGAGGAAAACAAGAAAGGTGTTTTCCGGTTCTCCTCAGTGGGATGGGTTCTTGGAAGTCCTCAGTGTTTCAGATCTAACATTTCTCTCTCTTATGGATGTGGAAAAGCAAACATGGAACTCAATGGGAGTTCACAAAACAAAATGAAAAATGGTGACCAAGAGAAGATCCAGAGTGATCTAATGCAATGAAGGTGACTAATGAATGGGGAAAACCCCCCTATTTATAACAAAATATTGGGGCGGTCTAGAACTCGGTGCATGAATAAAATATTATTAATCGAATTCTAGAAGCACCTTTAGGAATATTTTATTATATTTGTTGGAGGGAAAAGGATTCTTGACTTGGGTCAATTCCTTTATTTATAAATAATAAATAAATAAATGATTTATTTATCATTTTAGGGAAGTGATGGGAATATAATTAAATAAATAATGGTTTATTTAATTATTTATGGATGATTTAGTCAAATTTAACTAAGAATATTATTCAAATAATGATTTAAATAACTTATTCTTAGGGAATAATTAAATAAATAAGGATTTATTTAATTAATTTCCTTATTTTGGGTTAAATATGACCAGGAAATATAAACGAATGAGTTATTTTATGTGGTGAAAGCAATTTTACTTAGGGTAAAATTGGTCTTACATGGTGTACTTGGGTTCATCTAATAACAATGTTAGATGGACCAAAATTGGTGTAACAAGAGGTAGTGAATTAATTAGTTAATTAATTCACAAATAATAACTCATTAATCAACCGAACAATACAATGCTTAACTACAAGGTATGCCGGCCCAAGGGGAGACCCAATGGAGAGACAGGTGAAAGGGCAATATGGACTTTCATTCATAGACTATAGTGATGACATTGCACCACACACAATATTGGGAAGCTACGAGGATTGTGTGTGTGTGTGTGTGTGGCGTGCGGGTAGTTCAAATTACCTTGTAGTTATTCTTCGTAGGATTATGAAGGAGAAGTAGGGAGGAGGGAAGTAGGGACGTGCATGGATTTGTAGATTTCTTCTATGTTAGTGTGTGACGATTGACTGTACTGAGATCTTGATGCGCCAAGCATTGTATGAGATTGTTACATGATCTCCGTGATACATAATATATGATATTTGGGTTTTTCAACTTCAGGCTTTCCCGTTAAACAATTGTGTTATGTGCGAGTGTTTTTATTTATGCTTCATATGTGTTTGCAATTAATTTTCTGCAAAAGATTAACCGTGGAATGATTATGTATATTTTGCAAGCACTTAAATATTGTAGATCGTGGGATTTGATGTATGCATGCTTAGTGTATACTAATTTCTACACCATGTTGGAGCCTCCCATCCATTTTTTCCATGAGGTATGCATATCCGAACTTTGGTGTATACCGGCCCGAGGGGGCGTGTACCCACCTTAATTCGTCCTCTCTATACCTGATATGCACATTCGATATAATCAGTTCACTTGTAAACTTCTACCAATATTCATTCCAGATAGGTTCAATCTGTAGGTCTTCCCATATCATCCATCCCTTCTACCAGTGCGAGGAAGCAACCTCCTTTGCAATTTGATTTATAAAGTGGAAGCCTTTGGCCCTTAGAAGAGTCCTCAGCTCCACCGAGAGAGAGTAGGCATCATTTCACCCTACCCAGGGATCCAACCTGATTATGACATGTTCCCCATTACCTACCTGCCAAACCAGGCCTTCTTCAATGATATTCAGCGATCCCAAAATGTCTTTCCAAACCACCGATGCTCTAGATGGTTTTTCCCCCGGAGATCGTAGCCATTATGTCAGCTCTATAGGGTCAATGTATTTCCACTTCATGACCCGAGACCATAATGATTCTTTGAACAAAAGCTACGAAGGAGGGGAGCTCTTTCAAACCCCAACCTCCCCAGTATTTTGGTATTGCAATACCGTCCCAGGCCACCGAAGGCATCACCCTTTCCTCCTTTGATCCTGCCCACATAAATTTGCTGCATATTTTCATCACCTTCTCTAGAATACTTTTAGGAACCCATGAGAGCATGGCCTAGTATACCAGAATAGCCATGAGAACATATTTTACCAACACCAATCTTCCTGCTCTAGATAGCCATCTGAAACTCCAATGATTCACTCTCTTTTCTATTTTAGCCACTAGCCACACCCAGTCCAGACTTTTATAAGAGTTTGGTTTGAGAGTAAACCCAAGGTACTTTAAGCTATCTCCCATTCCCTTAACCTCATATGGAAGCTCCACCGTTGTTCTTCTAATTCCCTCCTTCAAGAGTCCTTCTGCTATGATGACCGATTTGCCTACATTTATACTCATTCCTATTGCCGAGAGGAAGAGCTCAATGGCTAATTCTAGATAACCGATCTCTCTGCTCTTGCCATCACTAAAAAGGAGGGTATCATCAATGAAAAGGAGATGTGTAATCTGCATATTAATGACAACCTCTATTCCCTTAATGTCCCCCCTCCTTTTGGCAGCCGCTAACAATTGAATTAAGCCTTTTGCTGCCAAGAGAAAGAGAAAAGGAGACAGTGGGCATCCATGTCTTAGACTTCTCTGACTTTTGAAGAACGGTGAGGCCGCCCCATTAATAAGAGCAACAAAAATGATGTCCCTTATACACCCCATCACCCAATTAATGAAACAGATATCAAACCCCAAGTGTGTTAGGAGTAATCTGACATCCAACTTATCTTATCATAAGATTTGGATAAGTCTATTTTGATTATCATGCCTTTCCTTTTGTTCCCTTTGATGATGTGGAGAGTTTCCTGTGCCACCCCGATAGCTTCATGGATTTGCCTCCCTTCTAAGAACCCAAATTGTTCCTGCGAAACGTTCTTGGAGAGGATCAGCTTTAGTCCAACAACAATAACTTTCGAAATGATTTTATAAATTTTGTTACATAAAGAGACGAGGAGAAAATCATCGAAGGAGCCTGACTCATCCAGTTTTTGGATGAGAGCTATAAAGGTAGAGTTCATTTTCTCAAGTATAGCTCCTCTCGATCGAGATTCTTCTATTACTGTTGTAAGCTCCTCCCCCAACTCTTCAAATAAATGTTGATAGAACTCTGTTTTCCACCCATCCAGCCCCAGAATTTTGTCCTTCTGCATTAAATTGAAGACTCCTTCCACCTCATCTCTGGACATTGGGCTTGTCAGCATCTCATTTTCCTCTTCATCCACATACCTTGGGAAATGTTGGGCTACCCTGACCACCTCTACAATAGTAACCACTGTGGGGGCTTTGAAGACTCTGCTGAAGTGATCCTTACCCATTTTAGCCAGCTCTAGGAAGGACTTAGCCATCCCATTGTCCTCCCTTCTCATCCTCCATATGGTGTTAGCAATTTTCCTTCCTTTTTCATAATTATGGAAAAAAATTGTATTCTCGTCCCCTACTGCTAGCCACATTTCTCTACTCTTAAACCTCCATTGCTCCTCCTTTTCCAGCAGAATATTTCTTCTCTCCCCCTCCAAGGACTTTATAAGATCCCTTTTTTCCCTCGTTTCATATCCATCTGCTTTAGGGCTTTCCATCCTCCCCAATTCCTCTCTCAACCATCTCAACCTCCCCTCCTGGGATTCTCTTCTCTGTTTAGCCCATTCAATGATCATTTTTTTCATTTTTTAAGGTTCTCCCAGAATTTGGCCTCTTTGTTTGGAGGCTCCTCTGCCCCCCAAGAAATCTAGGTTTCCTTAAAAAGAACATTATAGGATTCCTCCTTTAGCCAGCCCGGATTGAATTTGAATGGAGCTCCTGGTTTATCAAAATTTCATTTAATTTCGAGGAGAATTGGATGATGATTTGATTCCCCTCCCTCTCCCACCCATTGCCTTAGGGCTGGAAATTGATCCACCAAACCTTCCTTGATCAAGGATCTGTCTAGTCTCTTGGCCACCCTATCTTCTCCTATCCTCCTATTCCTCCATGTTGGCTGAAGTTTAACTAGATTGATATCAATAAGGCACCCATCAAGGATTTTGGATGAAAAATAGTCAGATAAGGGATTCGCACGGGCTGTCGATCCCCAAGATTCAGCCTTCCCGATAGAAAAGTTCAGATCCCCCCCAAGATGAGATTGGAAGTGTTCATAAAAGACCCAGACCAAAGCTCATTCCAAAAGATTTCCCTCTCCTGGCAAGGACCATATATATTCAGAATCGTAAAGGAAGAGAAAATCTCTAAGGAATAGACCTCCATGGCTAGGACATGATCCCTTCCCCAAGTATTGACCAATCTAATTTTTCTTTCATTGAAGCCCATGGCCAACGCACCCGACCTTCCTTTGGCATCCAATCCCATAAAAAACTACCCCGGGAAAAGGTTCCTAAGGGCTCCTGAGAAATCATCCCTAGACCCCAGAGTTTCTTGAAGAATAATAATATCTGGCCCATAACCAGAAATCAGGGCGTGAAAGACTAGTTTTTTAGGCTTACTAGCTTACCCTCTACAATTGAATGACATCACAATCATTTGATCACCTTACCCGTGGCATGCACTACTCTAAGTACCCCTATTAAGGACCTCTATTCCTCGTCTGCAATATCTAGTTTTTCTTTGAGTTGGGCTTTGGACAGATTTGATTTTCTCCCTCTCAGCCTGGGACCAAACGGAGAGTCTGAAAGGTTCCCTAGCCCTCCCACTATTTCTAGTATATTAACTATTTTTTCACGTGGCCTAAGGTTGTAAGACCTATGCTCCCCTTCAGAGGAAGGGAGCTCTTCCAATCTCGAGGAAGGCTGCGAACAAGGATTAATGGATAGGGTCGGGATGGATGTGATAATACTATCCAAGGTCGATTCAACATGCATAGTAAAACTAGATGACATATGAAGGTATTCCAGCCTGGAAGGACCAGGCCCTATACTCAATGGAGATGATTTCAAAAATGCAATAGAAATAGATGAAGGGGTATTAAGAACAATACCCTCCATCGGTATCGCGGTGATGTCCAAGGCTGCTTCTGAAGGCTCTTCAATAGGGATGGCTTCACCTCCTCCCACCTTAGGGACCTTCGCCTCCTCCATAGCCATATCCTCTACCATCTCTTCTGGCTCTTGTTGGGTCAACTGCTGCCCCTGATCCTGCCCTGATTCCTTTTTGTGCTTCCCCTCGACAAACTTCCCTTCCTGTGTATCCTTGCCTTTTCCCTTGGATTGTTTTTTCCTTCTTCTGATTCCCAGAGGGAGGATTTTTCCATGTGTCCATACTGGTGACACCTATGGCACCAGAATGGCACCTACTCATAATCCAGAGCCTGAATGAAAGACTAGTTCCTGTAATGTAATTGAATAGCCTTCGCCAGTCCTTCTTTGGGATTAAGACGAACCAGGATTCTCGCAGTAGCTTTGTCTCTTGTTTGTTGGAACGACATTTTGGCCTCCAAGTACTGCCCCAATTCGTTCCTGATTTCCTTGAATACATTTTCTGTCCACAACGGGTGGGGAAGCCCTGGTAATTTCACCCAGATTGGAACGTTCGCTATCTTCTTCCTATGAGCATCAAAAAGGGGATGCCATCTTTTGAAGAGAATCGGGGCTCGACCAATTCCCCAATTCCTCTCCAACACCTATGAAACCATCTCTTTACTCCTAAACCTTATCATGAACCAATCATTTGTAATATTAATCGCCTCGAAGCACGGATCAGGGCGTGGCTGCCATGCCTTCGAAACCCATTCCTTCAAGAAAGTAGCAGATACTTTCTTTCCCTTTGCTTTCGCTACCAAGGTTAATTCGACCGTCTCCATTGCTTCATCCACCGACATATCAATGCCCAAAACCAAATTTGGGATCTGGTCCTTTCTTCTCACTTTCCTAGCTTTCTTCCTTGATAAATATGGGTTATCCCGATCTCTTTCAGGTACATAGTCTAGATCCTCTTGTCCAGTGAGTAATTTTCTTCCTTCTTCCATGGCCACGAACCCTTCCTTCCTCTGTATACCCCTAAATCTCGTGGTCAACACCCCTTCCTTGGCCCGACCTTCCTCCAAACTCTCCTCAAAACCCACTCAAACTTTTGTCCCTACCTGAGAGATGCGAAACTTTTGTCCCTGCCTGAGAGATGCGGATCCCCTTCCCGACCCCTAATGGCAGATTCCCTCCCCCCCTGCTCTGAGCCTCTAGCCACGCCCTCCTATCCTCTGCGATAGCCTCTGATATTCGCCCAAACCCTCCTCTTTGAGATAACCAAAGAGTCTTTGCTCCCCTTCACTCGGATTCCGTAGCACCAAACTCGAACCCTGCACCTCTCCTCCATTGGATTTTAGAATTTCTTGAGCTGCACCCCCTCCTCATGAAACCAGTCTCAAACCCTCCTTCTTCAACAGCCTGCAGCTGGCTAATATGTCCTCAAGTCCTTAAGTTCACTGAAAAGGCCTGTCCAAATCAAACCCCCACTCCTTTTTCGGCTGAATTCCATAATCAGATCCGATTAAACTAGTTCTCTCCAGACTGTGCATTGATAGCCCTGGTAACTTCTTTAACCTTTTATCCATGGCCATTATGGATTTACCATTAGACCTCGAAACACCTTCCAGGCTTCCCTCCCTACCCAAGCCTCTGGGCTCTCCTCCCTCCACAACAACTGACCCAATGAAAAGCTTAAAATTTTTCTCTGTGACCTCCATTCCCCACATCGTTAGCATATCCCTCGGCTCGAGATCCACCTCCACCCTGTTCGATCCATTGACCCTCTTGGTGTTTTCCAGAGACTGCAGGCAACGAAAAATATGGTTCTCCACCCTTCCCAACGGGCACGTGATCCTACCACCGGCTTAACCTTTTGGCCTTACCATAGTAGAAATGGTAAAAAGGAACCAACTGAGCAGTAAAAGGTTTTACACTTAACCCTGTATTGTCCTTCCCATTGAGAAAATTGGGCACACAAACCGAAAACTCTTAATAACCGCGCCACTCGTCACCATCCGCCTGCACCCTAAGCTCCCCCTTGTCGGGTGCTGCCTTCAGTTGGCAGCAACCCCATGCCACCTTCGCACAACTCAATCCATGGCGACAGCTAGGGTTTCAGGCCTGCTAGGGTTTTCGTCCTCTTACCCCTGTTTAGTAGAATTTTTTGCAGGAAAAACATTAAACATTCAATACCCCCATTGTTGTAGTTGTTTTTGTAGTCACATGAACTTCATAATTACACGAACCTTGGTTGACAATTAATGAAGTAATTTAACGTCAAATAAATTACCCAACAAGGGCTAAGTTGACACATCCAAAAGTCTTGGTAGTTCCTCATAGGATGTTGGCTCATGTAAATAACAAGAGGCATGAGTTCCTTGGTTTCTGTGTCATTGAGCATAGATCTAGGCATAGAATAAATTTTTGGGTATTTCATTGTATGTGGGAAAAGTTATATAGCACCCAACCAAGTCTACGCACCATTTTCAGGTTCCCCTACACAATGTTATCATTATATGTGTTTATTAACAGTGTAGATATATTTGCATTTGTCTTGCTGAAGTTTATATTTTTTGGAAACGATATCAAGTGTTGGTTATTACTATCTCTGAATTATGTCCAGTGAAGAGAAAAATCAATCATATATATCAATGGTGACATTATCTTTGTACCAGCTTTAAATATTCTTGTGTGTGTGCATTCCTGAGCATCTGATAAATCGTATGTGTCGAGAAGAACTATTTTTTAATGCCTAGAATATAATCTTTGAGATAAACAAATCAGATTTACACCTACATGAGTGAGAAGACAAACTGTTTGAAAATAAGAATCATTAAAAATTTCAAAATAAACACATAATTTTATTGAAATTTACAGATTTTCTGAAAGGGAATTATACGCATTTTAATCCTCGAAGACTCTAAAATCATTATTCAAGGTCTAGTAAAAAATAATCTTCCAAAAGACATGCATCTAAAAGCCGTATTAATGAAAATTTGGGAATCCTAAAGAAGTTTACATCTTATGAGGCATGTCATGTTTTGATGGAAATATACTCAATTTTCTACTCCTTGGTTACTACAAGTTGCTCTTTAGCCCTAGGTATGATAAAAATAAATAACAATGAGATGTATTTCCCATCCCATAATCTTATATCATCCAAAACTATATTTAAAAATCATATGATTTGTGAATTCCAAATGGAAACAATGTGGAACTCATGGCATGTAGGGAAAGATTTAAAAAGGCGGGGAAGTAAGTGGTTCATGCACCATCCCCATATGTCATGTTCCATAGGGAGGTGTGAGTACATTTTTCCACAATTCATGGTATGAACATAGTCTTATAAAACCATTATGATGGGTGGTTTCATGGTAGAGCTCATTCATTATGCAATTATCGAGAACACTATCCATATTTACTTGAAAGAGCTTTTTCCTTTCAATTTTCCAAGGTAGAAATCCTCCTAAGAAGAGAAGAAGGAGGTAGGATTTTCAGGTCATCAAATTCTAGAGAAGAGAGGATCAAGGGAAAAATCCCAAACTTCACGAATAAAGGAATATTTGAGAAATATATGAGAAATTGTTTCTTCCTATCTTAGTCATAAAGGAAAGTGTGAGGGGCCATCCGTTACTCTTTTTCGAAGATTCTCCACTATTAATAGTTTACCATGTGTTAACAACCAACAAAGGAGTTGATTTTCGGTGAACATTCGGGAGTCAAAAATCGTGACCAAACACAAGACTTTGGAGGAAGTCATGCTTTAAACAATAAAACAAAGTAGCCTTCTCTAACTGTAAATTCTGAGTTTTGCCATACCTAGTGTTCAGAAGAGGCTTGATTCCTATGGGTGTATCAAACCAACAACAACATCAACATGATAAATTGAGTGGAGAGATGGTGTGGAATGCAACCCAGTGTTGATAAATACAAGTTCTTTTTTTATTAGGGTTGTTTCTTTTTGATAATTACTTATGATTCTTTGTTGGATTTTATTTCTTTTATTATGTTCTCTTCATCAAGAAATTACAAAAATATATAGAACATGATGATCACAAGAGACAAAGAACACAAAGATGTAGGCTTCGAGCTAGGGAAAAACTCCACAAGGGGGAAAACCCAAAAAAATACTCTTCTTATAGGTGTCTCTTCATAGGCAGGGTATGTTACCCACCACTTCGTGGATGTTATCCCTAGGAGAATTTTTTTCTCCATGATGGACCTTAGACGGTGACCAAAATCCCCTTGTAGCCCTCAACTAGCTCGTTGTGCCAATTCTACGCCACCTTCGCCAACCATGTGGTCCCTCACCCATATGTATTGATCATATGTTTGAAGGTGGGCCACCCAAACCTAAAGGTACGTCTTTTCATTTGGCAATTGAGTATTGGGTTTACTTATCATAGAAAATTCTGGGCATGGATTGATGGGGGATTTGGTGAAAATAGCGGGCTTAGTTTGTGCTTCTGTCCCCTTTATCTCTTTTGGATATTATCCTTGGACTTTAGTCCCATGGGATCTCCTTTATTGACCATTTGGTTTTAGGGTGGTACTACTTGGGGTACCTCGTTATTGGTTGCGTGGTCCCGCTCCCTTATACACATATACTACTCCCCTTCCATTTACTATACCCCCATTCATCATCTCTACCACCTGAGTCCACATTGCCTCTCTCGGTCCACATAAGGTTAGCCTCCCCATTCCCTTGCCCTCACCTTAGGTTAGGCTTGGAATGATGCCTCAGAGGTTGAAGCGGCTAAAAAGAAAAGTAAAAGAATAAATGGACACATTCAATAGGAAAATGTACCACAAGATGCAAAATATGGTTGGAACAAACATAATTAGTACGTGCGAATAATCCAATACATGAGTTCTACCCCATACCCATGGCCATCACCTTGGTTCCATAGGCCCTAGATGAGCCTCCTTTACCATTCAAGAACCCATGATTGTCCCAACCCCTAGAGGGAAATGAACCGCCCTACCAAAAAGGGGGTGATCGATGATATATATTACACATCATGCTCTTGCCCTTCGAGCCCCGAGTAGGTAATCAAAGAAAAATCATAAAAGGCAAAAGGTATATAAATAAGGGTGGAAAAATCAAGGCTGGGACACCTCATGTACCATGATTTCTCCTCCTACACATTATACACCCAGTTGTGGGCTTCCCTTTCTCTAGCTACCCTTGTGCCCCGATATGTGGCCCAAGATTGCCCCTCTCATTCCCTATTCCATTTCACATATTTATCACATGCCACCACTATTTGAAGGATGTACCTTGGACATACTATCCCCTCTAAAGGTAGAAACCACCTAATAAGGTACCTAGCTAACCCCCTTTAGAGCTTGGAGACATTAGAACATGCCAAATCCCACTATGGAAGGGCATGCCATTATGAAGTGTCCACTTGTTTTCCATGTTTTGTAAGCTCTTTTACTTGATTACTTTAATGACTTGTTGTACTAGGAGGCTAACAAACGCATTGGATCTTATGAAATATTGCATATGGTGTCCATTTGGGTTTGGTCTCCCTATAAGAGGTCCTAACCCTCCAGAGGGCTACACTGGCACATATAGGGTGTGTGTAGAGAGCCATGGGTCTCCAAAGTAGTATACAACACTCCATGGATCCCTAGAAATGTTTAGAGATTTCTAGCAATCCACCTTCTGGGACGAGGAAGATGCATTTGGTACACTATGCCTAGATGTCCCCACGGGTGCACCACATGCTTGGCAGGTGTATCAGGACTTGTGCGATGATATGGAAAAATTCATTCCATCATATAATACCTTGTAGATGGTCTACAATAATCTTCAACTCATATGGATACCCATGAGGTCATTGGTGTGCCCCCACACCCACTGGGAGCACCATAAGTTTATTGTTTGGAGAACAAGGGGCCACCCCCTTGTCCATCAATTTTGAGGATTTTATTCATCATTATGGCACTTATGGACCTCATAAAACCTCTTGGAGGGCCCTATGACATGCATAGATTATTATTTGACCTCCCAAGAGGCTTGTCATTTCAATTGTGAGCTAGTTTGGTGGGCTTGTCACCATAAGTTAGTTAATTTGTACATTATTTTATTTTTAGGGGATAATTTAGGCCAATCAAGTAATTAGAACTCCTAATTGGTGTATAAATAGGATTTGGATGGATTCATTTGTATCATCACTTGGATTTGGATCTCTCTCTCATTAGAGAACTTCGTATTTTTCCTCAGTGGATATTTTTAGACGATGGATGAATTTTGATGTATGGATTGGGTTTTTTTCTATCTTGGAGTTTCTTGTATTGAAAATGTGATGCTGGTTGGATATATTCTCTAACATGTAAGTGAAATTTTAACGCTATTTTTCATTTTGCTGCACACATTGGAACCTCGCTATTACTAGGGATAATTGCTGCATGTTTTTAATGTGTTTATTTAGCTTTTTTATATGTATGAGCCATGTTTGATGAATGAGATGTCAAATAGATTGTGTTATATTGATAATCCCTCATAATTTGGAACAAAGTATAAATGATTTAAATTAACTTTTCTTCTCTTGCCTTTAACAGTGGACGAAGTTGACTTTTGGAGCCTCCTTGAGCAAGAAACAAAATTCGTCTTCAAAATTCTCCTTAAATCCATATCCCCAAGAGGAATTAGGCACTAGTCCATCAAAGGGTGATCATTCCAACCCCATTTTCACTTTTTTTCTCCCTTTCCTATGTCTAGCCTCATTAGGTCACCTAGGGCATCAATTTCTCGGGAAACTGACCAAAGAAAAACTTCAATCTCCTAGGCTTTATTGCACTGGTGAGTCCCCTAGGTCTCCTCCCAATTTGAAGGAAATCTGACAATGGAATCTTGGGATATCCCAAGCCCTAGGTCTAGGATCAAGTTTTTCCCTAGTGTTCCCAAGGCTAGTACCTAATAGGATCAATTTGACATCTTTGGGTGAAATTTATTGTTTGATCCTTTCCCCTCACATTGGTCAGTTTAATAATATTATTGGTTGATAAAATCCATCCCCTAACCTAAACTGGGTCCACTTGGCCTCGTGTGGTCCCATTTTTTGCCAAAGACTATTTATCAAGGACTACCCGAGAACCCAACTTCCTAAGGGATTTTAGTGATTTGGAAACTCCTTTACAAGCCATATTATTCTTTCTCAACCCACAAATCCTCATCCCCTCTCCATAGAAAACCAAGACCCTTGCTTAAAGAACAAGAAAGCCCCGTCCTTCATCTTATCCTACGGAAAGGGTCTAAGTGGTCACTTCTCTTATATTTGTTGACATATCCTCTATAAGTGGCTTCCTAAAACTTTGGGTCTCCTCCCATCGGTGAAATTATCTAAATAGCAAGGAGCCTTAGCTGTGGTGACAGTGGGATAAGTCTCCATCGTTTCCCTTAACCTAGCATTTTCCCAATGAGGAACCCCTGTTGGTTTGAGTGGTAAAATTTATGGCACAGTTTCAGAGGATGATACATGTGTCTTGTTCTCCATACGACAATATTGATATATCATTCTTGGCGACTCCATTGGAAGAACGAAGCCCTAGTTCTTCATTGATCTCTAAGGTCAATGCTTGTAGGGTGAAGAAAGCATTTATCAAGGCAATTTAATTCACCCTGGCGACTCCCATGTCATCAAGTACTCAACAACATGTTGACTACATATATTCCCGCCATAGATATGACAGGGATCTCGAGATATTTCTCATTGAAATCCATGAAGAATATGCCAATGTTCGATGGGGATCCACATTCCACATCTAATCACGTGGTAAGGTTCATGAGGTATCTTCCAAAGAAAAATATAACTCAACCTTATGACCAAATGGAATTGTTTGTCTTATCCATTCCCCCCAATACCAATTGGCTTGAGTCATGTAAACCTAAAAGAATTCCTTCTCTTATGATGTTGACTACACACTTCTTGTTGCATGAAGGGTAGGGTTTCTAATCTCATGAAGACATATGCCAAATGTTGGATGTGGCCCTTTGAGAGGATGAAATTATTGAATATGGTTTTGTGCTTGAGGAAGAATTTCTTGATCCTTCTCCAAATCATCATGATAAAGTGATTGATGCATGCTGAAAAAGAGACTCATGAATTGGAGAGCATGTCCTCTAAGGATAATGATAATGAAGATCTAGATCCCGAGACCCTCTAGTGTTGCAAGAATGGATGATGGAATATGAGAAGTCTTGCAAGAAGTTAATGGCTACATATAATTCCCAAGATATTTTCTCCTACATTGTGAGCAATCAGAAAGGCTCCGTAACATGAAGTGTGAGTATAAAAAAAGTCATATTGATGACCTTCTTCTTGAAGTGTTCTATCAAAATAATTTAGTAAATACCTTAGATTTCATTCTTCGAGAATGGATGAATGAAGAAAATTCCTCCATATCGAAAGAAAAGAATGAATGGCATCCTAAACAACACCAAATATATAGTGAAGAATGGGTTCATTATGAGGAGGATCATGATAGTCAAATAAATGAAGAATCTGCAAGCAACTTTTGGGTTGTTTATTGGGTAATTGGGTATGACTATAAAAATTAATACCCCATGGTCTCTCAAACCCATAAGAATGAGCTCAGGAAAGAAGAAGATACTTCTCCCCTTATGAACAACATCATTGGCCTTTATGAAGCCCTTCCTATTAATTGGAAGGGTATATTCTTTATGTTCCAAGATGATTCAATCAAAGAAGAGCCTTCCAAAATTGTGGATGATTCTGATGACTCTAATGTAAAATAAATTGAGAAAAAAACTTATTTTTGCCATGCCACTGATACAGGGTTTTTCTTCATGTTTGAGCATTCCTCCCCTTGTTATTTCCCTGTCCCGAAAATGGATGTTTGTGATGAAGTTTGTTCCCATATTTTTGATGAAGACCTAGTTTCCCCTGTGAAAAAAACAGAATCATGGTTTTTTCCCAAACAAAATGATGAGTTCACTTCTTGTTTTCCCAATGAAAAAAAATAGTATCATCCTAAATATGTATGAGTCATTTAATCCCAATATGGTTCTTCATCAAAGATTCATATACTTGGTCGTTGACATTTCCATCTCTTGGTTGGAGGATCAAATTAAATCCTCTCGACTGATGTTTATTCCTTCTTCCAATTTTCCTTTCTGTGGCATATGGGTCTCTTTTTTTCCCACCTCACACCCTCGCGACTCCTCATATCATCATTCCAATTTGTATCATCGAGTTCATTTCAAAAATAATCCTGGAAGCATGTGTTATTGTATTTATCAATTGACATGTTGGTTGCATTGGGTTCATGATTATAGGTAATACTTGACATTGTATGTTATGCATGTTAGAGTAGATGCATTTCATGTTTATTTTATGCATTAGAACTAATCTCATATGATATTTCTCATGATATATTAGTTGCATTTATATTAAACAAAATTGCATATTTTTTTTATTACTTGTTGATTTTATAGCCTGACATTAAGAATGGGTGATCATAAGACACCGTGAAAAACATGATTCCCCGTGGGTTTGATCATTGATATGTTCAGATAACAGGTCTATAGTGACCAAGATATTGTTGGAGTTCTCGTGACATCCCGTTCGAGTAGCCTTTCCCACCTCTTTGAGAGATCACATCTGAGTTAATTGGAGCTAGTTGTTACTCACCACTTCGTGGGTGATATCCCTAGGAGAATTTTTTTCTCCATGATGGACCTCAGCCAACATCCCCTTGTAGCCCTCAACTAGGCTTGTTGTGCCATTTCTCCACCACCTTAGCCAGCCATGTGGTCCCTCACCCATATGTATTGATCGTATGTTTGAAGGTGGGCCCATCGAACCTAAAGGTATGTCTTGTCATTTGGTGATTCAGTATTGGGTTTACTTATCATGGACACTTCTGGGCATGGATTGATGGGGGGATTTAGCGGAAAGAGTGGGCTTAGTTTGTGCTTATTTCCCCTTGATCTCTTTTGGATGCTACCCTTGTACTTTGTTCCCATGGGATCTCCTTTACAGACCATTTGGTTTTAGAGTGGTACTACTTGGAAAACCCGGTTATTGGTCGTGTGGCCCTGCTCCCTTGTCCACATCTACTACTCCCCTTCCATTAAATATACCCCCATTCATCATCTCTCCCACCTGGGTCCACATTGCCTCTCTAGGTCCACATTGAGGTAGCCTCCCCATTCCCTTGCCCCCACCTTGGGTCAGGCTTGTAACAATGCCTCAGAGGTTTAAGCGGATAAAAAGAAAAGTAAAAGCATAAATGACCATAGTCAATAAGAAAATGTACCATAAGATGCAAAATACGACTAAGACAAACATAATTAGCACGTGGGAAAAATATAGTACATGATCTCTACTCCATACCAATGGCCATCACCCTAGTTCCATAGGCCCTAGATGAGCCTCCTTTATCATTCAGGAATCCATGGTTGTCCCAACTCCTGGAGGGAAATGAACCGTCATACCAAGAAGGGGCTAATCGTTGCTATTTAGTACACATCATGCTCTTTTCCTTTGAGCCCTGAGGAGTTAATCAAAGGAAAATCATAAAAGGAAAAATGTATATAAAGAAGGGTGGAAAAATCAAAGTTGGGGCACCTCATGTACCATTATTTCTCCCTCCTACACATTATACACCCAAGTGTGGGCTTCCCTTTCTCTAGCTACCCTTGTGCCCCGATATGTGGCCCAAGATTTCCCCTCTCATTCCCTATTCCATTTCCCCTATTTATCACATGCCACCACCATTTGAAGGATGTACCTTGGACATATTATTCCTCTAAAGGTAGAAACCACCTAATAAGGTATCTGGCTAACCCCCTTTGGAGATTGGAGACATTAGAAAATGCCAAAGCCCACTATGGAAGGGCATGACATTATGAAGTGTCCAATTATTTTACATGGTTTGTAAGCTATTTTACCCAATTATTTTAATGACTCTCTATACTAGAAGGCTAGGGGATGCATTAGATTTTATATAGGATTCCAGATGGTGTCTATTTGGGTTTGGTTTCCTATACAGGTTCCTAACCCTCTAGAGGGATACATTGGCACATATAGGGTGTGTGTAGAGATCCATGGGCCTCCACGGTAGTAGAAAACACTCCATGGATCCCTAGAGATGTTTAGATATTTGTAGCGATCCACCTTCTAGGACGAGGAAGATGCATTTGGTACACTATGCCCAATTGTCTCCACAGGTGCACGATATGATTGGAAAGTGTCTCAGGACTTTCACAATGACATAGAAGCATCAGTTACATCATCTGAGCCCTTATAGATGGTCTACAGGAATCTTCGACTCATATGGAAACCCATGAGGTCATTGGTGTGCCCCCACACCCACTGGGAGCACCACAGGTTTATTGTTTGGAGAATAAGGAGCTACCCCCTTGTCCATAAATTTTGAGGATTTTATTCATCATTATGGAACTTATAGATTTCATCAGCCCTCTTGGAGGGCCCTACGACATGCATAGATTATTATTTGAACTCCTGAGAGGCTTGTTATTTCATTTGTGAGCTAATTTGGTGGGCTTGTCACCAAAATTTAGTTAATTTTCACATTATTTTATTTTTAGGGGATAATGTAGGCCCGTTAGGAAATTCAGACTCCTAATTGGTTTATAAATAGGAGTTGGATGGATTCATTTGTATCATCACATGGATTTGGATCTCTCTATCGTTAGAGAACTTTGCATTTTTTCCGTAGTGGATATTTTCGGACGATGGATGAATTTTGATGTATGGATTGGGTTATTTTCTATCTTGGAGATTCTTATATTGTGAATGTGACGATGGTTGAATATATTCTATAACATGTAAGTGGCATGTTTAAGGTTATTTTTCATTTTGCTGCATACATTGGAACCTTGTTATTACTAGGGCTAATTGCTGCATGTGTTTAATGTGGAATTATGTGTGTAATTAGCTTATTTATATGTATGGTCCATGTTGGATGAATGAAATTTCCTAGATATAATGTTATATTGATAATCCCTCACCATTTTTAATGAAGTATAAATGCTTTAAATTCACTTTTCTTTTCTTGCCTTTAACATTAGACGAAGTTGACTTTTGGAGCCTCCTTGAGCAAGAAATAAAATCCATCTCCACAATTCTCCTTGATTACATATCCCCAAGAGGAATTAGGCAATGGCCCATCAAAGGGTGATAATTACAACCCCATTTTTCACCTTTTTCCTCCCTTTTCTAGGTATAGCCTCATTAGGTCACCTAGGGCATCAATTTCTTGGGAAACCAACCTTAGAAAAACTTTGATATCCTAGGTTGTACTATGCTTCTGGGTCCCCTAGTTATCCTACGAATTTGAAGGAAATGCGACGATGGAATCTCAAGATATCCCAAGCCCTAGGTCTTGGATCAAGTTTTGCCCTAGTGTTCCCAAGGCTAGTACCTAATAGGATCAATTTGATATATTTGGGTGAAAATTTTTGTTTGACCCTTTCCCCTCACCTTGATTAGGTTAAGAATATCACTGGTTACTAAAATCCATCCCCTGACCTGGGCTGGGTCCACTTGGACTCGTGTGGTCCCATTTTTCACCAAAGACTATTTATCAAGGACTACTTGAGAATCGAAGTTCCCAAGGGATTTTAGGGATTTGGAAACTCCTTTATAAGCCATATTCTTCTTTCTCAACCCTCAAATCCCCATCCCCTCTCCCTAGAAAACCAAGTCCCTTGCTTAAAGAGAAAGCAAGCTCCATTTTTCATCCTATCCTAGGGAAAGGGTCTAAGGGGTCACTTCTCTTATATTTGTTGATATATCCTCTATAAGTGGCTTCCTAAAACATCGGGTCTCCTCCGATCGGTGAAAGTTCATAAAGATCAGGGAGCCTTAGATGTGGTGACAATGGGCTAAATCTCCATCGTTTCCCTTAACCT
>JAXQQM020080241.1:0-177752 GCA_034641835.2 Pinus albicaulis
GCTACATTATTAGTAATTATTTTCCGAGGACATCCAAATCTAGATAAAAGGTTGTGTTGGCAATATGATGCAGCAGAGTGTTGTCCTTGATGGCAACCCACTTGATGAAGATGATGGCAACCTACTTGATGAAGTTGTTCTTGACTTGATGAGCTTGTGAATGATGTACATCTGATATATCTACAATCAGTACAGAAGGAGCAGAAGAAAGAATTTCCAGAATGGGCCAGAAAAATGATGAAAAGTGTATGTCACAAGGCATACACGAGTTTAGTAGATGGAAATCACGTATGTACGCGGAAAAGTACGTGCCAAGTCGCGTATGGTATTTTGCACTCCAAAATTAGAATACCAAGGGGCATTACCATGGTATTGGCCCATTGTATTGAGAACTGGATCGTCTATTTGATCCCATCCAGGAAAACCATCGGAAATAATGTGGTTTTGACTCATGGTATTGAAAAAAGCTAAATCTATATAAGGAGAAGAAATTCATTGTGAAAAGGGTGTGCATAGGTCTGGGCTTTAATGAATACTTCACTCTGAGGTATATCTGCATGGTTGAACTGTGCTCTTAATTGATAGATCTGAATCTATGTTGCGTCTATGAACATGATGAAGGTTCAAGATCTCTAGATCTTGAAATGGTGAATCTCTTGGATGATCTGAAAAGAAGTGATGAAGACTTGGCGCAAATCTGCTGAAGAAGTTGAAGAAATCCAGGTAAGTTCATAGATCTGGTCTGTTGTGAAAATTTTATCTTTTATAGATCTATATGCAGGTTCATTTCGTGAAAAGCGCGTGTATACACGGATCTATTTAGACAAAGGCGCATATGGACAGTTAGGGTTATTTTGGTAAATGCACAGATGTATACGCGGGTTAGCTTCATGAAAAGCGCCTATATATGCGGGTCTGATTGAATAAAAGCGCGTATGATATCTGATCTAATGGTTGCTCAAGGTTGAATGTGTTTCTGCATATTGATTCTGATGTCTGGGTTAACTTTGATATTCTGGTTATAGTGGTTTCACTGCTCTGTTTGAAGCATTGGGAAAAGTATGTTTGTTGATAAGTGAAGGGTTGTGTTGGAGCTGTTTGATCCAATTTGAAAATTGATGAAACGTGGTCTGCAGTGGATCTGAGGGTTGAAGCCTTCAGTATGTATGTAGAAGTTTTCTGCTAATATCAGGGGGTAGTAGCTCCCTTCCAGGAGAGGCTGGTAAACGAGGAGCAGGGGGTTGTAGCTCCCTTCCAGGAGAGGCTGGTAAACTAGAGAAGGTTGTAGCCTTCTGCAGGTGGGTGCCTGCGTGCTGGTATGAGTTTGCGCTAGTACATGGTTGTAAGAATTTTTCTTTATAATAAAATATTGAAGGCTGAGACAACGACAGCGGTGGTTTTCTCCCAAATTGGGTTTCCACCTAAAATCCTGGTGTTCATGTGTGTTGCTTATGTGTGATGATTATTCTGTTCTTTCTGCACCTGTTTACTGTTTATAAAACATCTGATGAATGAATAATGCATTGATCTAAGTTAAGAATTAAGTGCATTATCAGATCTCTGGACATACGCGAGTTCCGTAAAGGATATCCGCGTATATACGCTAGTTGTCTTCAGGAAAGTAGCGTATGGGTTTTTTAGAAAAGAAAAAGAAAAAGTTTTATTGTCTGCACTAAATACTGATTCACCCCCCCCCCTTCTCAGTATTTTTCCAACAGGTTGTTTTCTATGAAAGAGATATTGACTGTGTCAATGGCTTGTCTGGTAGGAAATGCTTCAATCCATTTAGTAAAGTAATCTGTGGCAGTAAAAATCCACTTATGTTGGCCAGAGGATAGAGGGTGAAATTCTCCAATGAAGTCTAAACCCCATTGTTGAAATGGCATCTCAGTTGAAATTGGCTTTAAGGGTAAAAGTAACAATTTATTTTTTCCTTCAAAAATTTGACATTTGTGACATGAAGTAACAAATTTCTTAACATCAAAAAATAAGGTAGGCCAATAAAAACCAACTCTAAGGATCTTATCTGTAGTACTTTTCCAGTATAAATTCCCTCCACAGTCACCTACATGAAATTCTTCAATAATTTTGTCAGCTTCTGCTTTTAGTAAACAATTTAGTAATATCCCACTATGTTCTTTCCAAAAAAGCACATTATCTAAAATACAAAATCTCATTGCTTTAAGTTTAAGAAATCTATCTTTTGTCCTTGATAATCTAGGAGTAGCTTGTAAGTTTGTAAGTACAAAGATAATATCTGAGTACCAAGGTGAATCTAGAAAGGCTTCACTGATCATTGGAGTTGCCATCTCTTCTTGGCCATCAATGTGAGCGATAAAATTTATGTCTAATGCATTGCAGTTGGATTCAGCCATCTATCTGGCTAATCCTTGTCCTTTAATGAGTTTTGTTGGTTTAATTTCTATGTCATATTCTAGGATAGTGGAAATCCACTAACCTCTCCTTCCATCAGGGCCATCCTGAGTAAGAATGTCTTTAACTACTGAATTAGGGACATAGGAAATTATGTGGGAATAGAGAATGTAAACTCTGAAATCTTTTATAGCTTTAACCGAGGCTAAGGCTTGTTTCTCCTTTATGTTATATTTCAGAGGTGCATCTCTAAGAGTCTTACTGAAAAAAGCTATAGGCTGTTCAAAACCTTGATCATTCTTCTGCAGTAAAACTGTAGCAATGGTATGTTCTGATGCAAAAGAAAAGATTATAAAATCTTTCTTGAAATCTAGACTGATTAAGGATGGTGTTTTAGTTAAAGCCTGTTTTATGGAATCAAATGATTGTTTGGCTTCAACAGTCCATTTTAAAGTTGAGTATTTTTTGAGCATATTGTTCAATTCTCTAATGATTTCAGCTAATTTTGAAATAAATCTTCTCAAAAAGTTAATTTTACCTAAGAAAGCTTGTAATTCTTTGATATTTCTAGGTGGACGAATGTTCAAAATTGCTTCTATCCTAGAAGGATCAATTCTAATTCCTTATTTTGAGATTATATGTCGTAGTAACTTACCTTCTTCTAGTCCAAAGAAAGTTTTCTTGGGATTTAAAGAGATGCCAAATTTCCTACATTTAATAAAGACCTTTCTCAAATGATCCAAGTGTTCATTATTTGTTTTGAAAAATACAGTAATGTCATCTAGATAAGTTACCAAGAATTCATGAATCTCCTTAGCAAAGGCTATGTCCATAGCTCTCTGAAAGGTTTCTCCTGAATTCATCAAACCAAAGGGAATTTTCACATACATGAAAGTGCCCCAAGGAGTGGTGAAAGTTGTTTTAGCTTGATCTTCCTTTTGGACTAGGATCTGGTTGTATCATGAAAAACCATCTAAAAAAGAAATTCTAGAGGAACCAACTACCCTTTGTAATATATGATCCATCTTTGGTAAAGGGTAATTATCCTTTAAAGACACTTTGTTAAGATTTCTAAAGTCAACACATAACCTAATTTTACCTGTTTTCTTTCTTGTTGGTACTAGGTTTGAAACCCAATCAGAATATCTAATTGGTGTAATAATTTGAGCATCGTACATGCGTTTTACTTCCTTTTCTATCAAAGGTAATAGAACATGATTAATTCTCCTCAATTTTTTATTGAAGGGTTTCCGATAATATTTTATGGGGATTTTATGTTGGATTATGTTTGTGTCATAAGATTTAAGATCATCATAACTCCAAACAAACACATCTTGATATTCCTTTAAAATATCAATGTATTATTCCTTTTCTTATTGAGGTAAATATTTAGACAGTTTAATCATTTTTGGTTTTAATTCTGTCCCAATGTTATGCTCCTCAATGTCAGACCTAACTGGTTCCATTTTTGGCTTTTTAGGCACATCATTGGAATAAAAAAGGTCTTCCAAAGGGGTTAAACCTTTAGGCAAAAAATTATCTTTCAAATCTAACATGTCAATTTCTTCTTCAATGATTTGCTCAATATCTATATTTTCTAAGTTATATTTATCAAATTGAGTAAATACAGTTGGTTTGTTAAATTTATGTGCATTTATGTTATCTATTTCACAATCAAAATCTGAATGTATATTACAGTCTGTATCTATTTTAAAATTTTGAAAATTTTCCTCATTATTCAAAAAATGGTAAATCTGTTCATCCTGAGAGAAAATCTACCAGTACTTGAGGTTGTCTGGGATAATTGGTCTATGTTTAACCTCAGCAGTATACCTATGAGTTGGCTTGAATGGTAAGTTACAAGTACTAGCAAAAGTTTCTAGACAATGTGCTTGAATGTTTTGTTTTTTGGGTATAGAAGCAAACTTGCATTCCAATAAATTATCAGTTAAATCAATTGTTGTATCTCTGTATCTGGATAGTCTATGGTTATGAACATAATTATCTCCATTTATTTGCTTAATGCTTAATTATGAATCTCCCATGATTAGGATTCTTTTTCCGCCTAATATTCTGATGATCTGGAGTCCTAGAATGAGTGCCTCATAGTCTGCCATGTTGTTGGTACATTTGAAGTTGAGTCTGAAGGCATGTCCTGAATGATTAGTTTCCATATTTGTAATCCATACTCCTGCTCCTGCTCCTACTCCTGATTTATTTATAGAGCCATCAAAGTCTAAGTGCCAAGGAGACTCATGAAATATGTTGTCATTGTTTGGTTTTGGCTTTTTATCAATCAGTTCAGTTTGGATTTCATTGTTATCAGAGTTACAAAAAAGACAAGAGTCAACGTCAGTTGGTGTAGAATAAATGGGGTAATTTATGGATCTCTCAACACTACTGACCATGAATTTCATTAAAGTTTCCCTATATATCATTTTGGGTTGACCAAACAATGATATTGTAGCATAGCTCATGTCCAATTATAGAGATCCCTGCAACTTTTCTCCCCATGAGAGAGAAAGAAGCATACCATAATTTGGTTGGATGTCACCTACTACAATGTCCATTACCATACTCTTACCAGGGTACTGAACTAAATTCACACACAAGTCTTTAATTAATCCTAAGCACTTAACTTTTCTAGAATGAAATGAGAACAAATCTTTGTAAGGCCTGGTTATTTCTAGATTAAGAGTTTCCATGATAGCTTTTGGAATTAAATTATGGGAAGCTCCTCAATCTAACATAGTGTTGTGTTAAATATGATCATGAATGGTAAGTCTGATATAGAAATAAGGGATTGATCCATCTGAATTCTTTCCATTCACATCAGGGCCAAAAATCAACTTAGGTTGATCATCATTCAAATTAATGGCATCTTCACCATCATTCATATTTAAAGTTTCAGTTATAGCTGATTTGTATAAGTAATTTTTAACCAATTATGTTAAAGGAATAGATATTTTTAACTTAGAAATTCCAGTCTGAATATTGAATGAGGATTGAGATTTACTAATTTGAACTAATTCATCTTTAGTAACTATAATCTAAGTTTGTTTTTCTTGATTTTCAACAGTTTTATTTTTATCTTCAATTGTTTTGGCATTCTCTGTCCGAGTTTCTTGAGTTTTTCTTTTTTTAATTTTCTATTCAGGGACTGTTTGTGTGGCAACAGAAATTTTATCAGACTTAGAATTATCAGCAAGTGTTATGGAATTATATGTTCTAGGATTTGCTAATTTAGAATCAACAAGATTCTTTTTAGGATCAGAATTTGTTGTTTTTACTGAATCAGAGTCTTTATGAGTATTACCTTTCTATGAATCTTTAGAAGATTGAGCTACTTCATCAGTAATATCAAAAATTTTGCGACTTGTTGATTTTTTAGGACTAGAATGATTGGAATTTTGCTTATTTTCCCTTGGGAGAATTTGCAAAACTTTTGTTTTTGAGGCTTCTACGTTTTTCTTATTTTGATTTTCGGAATTTTTTTAGTACAAGACTCATTATTTTTCTTGTTTCTAAGGTTATACTGACTGTGAATTTCATTAATAGCAAAGTCATAACCTTGTTTGTAGTCAAAGAATTCACTAGATTTTAATTTGAGTTGTTGAAGCTCAAATAGTTCCATATCTTCCTAAGTGAGGAAAATGGTGTTTTTTTCATCTATTCCCATTAGATGATTGATGTCATCCTCATCTTCATCATTACTTTGAGAAATTTTAGCATAGTTCTCTTGAAATGGGGGCCTAATGTTTTGGTCTGGAGCAACTTCTTTGGCTTTTCTAGGGTTATTATTTTTTTTCTGAAATTGGGATTTCTAATCTGAGGTTGATTATCCCATTGAGGTTTTCTATCTATATTATCTAATCTTTCTACCACCCTTTCTAAAGTTTTAGCAAAGAAATACAATTTAACATCTGAGTTTTAACTTTCTTCTTTAATTGTAACCCTTATTTCATTTCTAAGTCTGGCCTTCCTAGCTGAAATGTTGATTTCTACACTGACAACATCTAATTGCATCTGTTCTAAGGTTTGGGCATCTCTTTCCCTTAATTGATAGGCCATATATGTATCAAATCCATCAGGGAATTTGAGAAAAACAGAGTAAGTTGTAGGTTTAAGAGCTGTAGGAATAGAATTATAGACATTGTTATACCCAGTTCAATGGTCTTGGACAGACTCAGTATGAGATCTTTTCAAAGAATCAAACTCAGACAAAATTTGAAGGGGGTTATTTTTTCTTTCCCATTTATTTAAAAATATTCTATGAAATGAAGCTAAATCAGCTACACTACCAACATCTAAATTTTTGAACCATTTTTTAAGTTCTATTGTCAAACTTTGGGCAAATAACCACATCTGGAAATCTGACTCATCAATTTCATAAATTTCACTATAATCTGTCATTTTAGTTACATGTTGTTGAGAAGTATATTGTGAAATGCCATCAAATAGTGGTACATTTTTTTGGTAATCTTGAGGCATATCATGGAGGTTTTGGGGTAAAACAAGGGGAGCATACCTAACAGCCATGGTTTGAAGCTTTGCTGAACTGGGAGGTATAAAAGTAATGATAGGGGCAGTGCTGGATATGGTAGCTGATGAATTAAAAAATTTAGTTGAAGAGCTGGGAAATGAAGATGGTATGTAAATGGAATTGCTGGGAAATAAATATGTGGTGCTTATAAAATTTGAATGCAAAGTAGTGGATGCAGTGGATTGAGTGGATGAAGGAAATAATATCCTAGGCTGCGAAGGAAACTTAGGAATGAAATGGTCTATAGATGAACTTGTAGAAGTATCTATAAATGAAGTGACAACATATAAAGATGAATCTTCTGTTGGTATTATTGTTGTGTGCAATTGAGAAACTAGAGGTTTTATGTAAGACAACAAATGAGCTAATTAAATAGCTTCATTAATAATAGGGACAACTGCTTAACAAATCAACAAACTGTCCTCTTATCCAAAATAAATAGAACTACTTTATCTAATCAAGGAGCTTTTGAGTGATTAGCTGTCCTACTTTGTTGGCTGCTAGAAAATATCTTCATTTGAGTTGCCTTAGCTGATACTCTTTAACGCTGCTCTTTAACTCTGATACACTTTTGACTGATATTTCCACTGTTTTACTCTTGTAAAAATATTTCTTTTTGCAGTAAAAAATCAGCAGACTGTCCTTCTACTTCATTGTTTCTTCTTGACTATTTTCAAGTAATTTCTTCACTGTTTTACCTCTCATTTTTACATTAAATCCATAAATGTTTGCCACTGTTCTTCACTGGGAATTTTGACATTATTTAGCTTTCAAAAATTCTCATATGCCTTCGTGTATTTAGCAAAATTGGGTTTGAACACAAAAAGATGTTTGATCTCATGTTGTAGAAAGAACAAATCTTCAAGGTGCTGAAGGAGGAATTTTCCTGTGGGAGTGCCTTATGGAAATGGTTTGCTGACTTGCTCCTTGGAAAATTCCTTGATCTTCTTATCATAATATTTCTGGGGCATTAGTTTTTCATTTAAGACATGAATGTCTGGCAAGCCCTTCTGTCTTAAGTTTTTATATTTCACCGTAAACTTTTTTATGTCAATGTTCATTGACTCACACTTCTCTTCTAGGTAGTTCATCAAATTTTTCTTTGTTACCACCTTTTTAATATGTAAAATGGTCTCTTTTCTATCCAATACCTGTAATTCTTCCAATTCTGCTCTATTTTTACTGTTAAGGAATGTGATGAGTTTTAAAGCCTGAGCTGGCTTATTATTTAACTCATCCTTGGTCTTTTGAATCTTTGCGTGAGCTGCTAACAATAAGTCTCTTTGCTCATAGATAATCTGAATTGAAGGCCATTGACTGTGAATGGCCTCAATTATGTTTGTCCATACATGATTCCTTACAAATGAAATTTTTTCATTGAATGTTACCTCTTTTTGTAAGCCCTTGATTTGTTCCCCAAGTCTAATTGACTTCTGTTCATTGATTTTAGCATTTATCTGGGCTAACTTATTTGTGGCTTCAATATTGTCAATCATCTTGTTTAGGCTATTGATTTCATCAGTTTTCAAAGACATTTCCTTCATAGCCTTAACAATTTGACCCGCCCCATCTGTTTTTTGAACCCGTGTTGTAGAAGAATCTGTGTTTGAAGTAGTAGTTAAACTCACTGGCACTGCAATTTCCAACGGTTCGTTTGGTGCTATATTTTCTCCTAATGTGGAAGCCACTGCTGTGGTAATCATTGGTATAATTGAAGGAATGATAGGAGTGTCAGTTTCTTTCATAGTTTCCTTATCTTGGACAAGCCGGTCCATTTGGGATTCCATTTCTTTGATCTGAGCAGTTAGTTTGAGGATGAGCTTCATCATCTCTTCTTTTTCACTTTGCTCTTGAAGGATTTATTTGGTCTGTGGATGCTCACTTTGAGGAAGCTTAAGCTATTTCCTCAAATCTACAATATCATCATTCTTTTTCTTAATCAACAATTGTCCTGCCTGAACATTTGAGGGATCATATCCCACCGGTAATCCTCTAAGGCTTTAATCCTTAGGTCCTTTGCATACAAAGATCCTTTGTCTAGCTTCATTCGATCTTGTATGTTAAGAATCGTATTCTACAACTTGGTAGCACTCATTGCCTTTGTCACCACAGTTGAATACAAAATTTCAGAGCTATGTCTATGAAATTCAATTTGGTCTAGCTCATGAACATTTTCAGTGTCTACTTCAAACTCCACCTTTTTATAATCTGCCACTGTGTTTGGTGCTAAATTAGTTGGTTGTAAAAATGACATAATAATTTTGTTTGTAGAATAGTCAAAGGCTGTCAGTAGCCTATTTTGATTCCATGGTTTTTTCTTGAAGAATTGAGAATATATCTCTGATTTAATTTCCTCATTCTTCTGCTTTATCTGTTTATATTTTTCCTCGATATCTAAGTCTTTTTCCTTAGCTGTCTGTGAGTAAGAGGCCTCCATATTTTGTTTCTCAATCATTTGAGTATCGTTTTTACCTATTGTTTGCTCTTTTTATATCTCTGCAAGAGTTTCATTGATTATCATTGTAGCTTCATCATTATTTACCTCTGGCTCATTTGTATCTTCAACATCAATTACCTTTACTTTCCCAATTGAACTGAATTTAAGCCTTTTATTATAAATCAGTTTGAATTTTGTTTCTATACTTGTTTCTCCTGTGTATGTTCCTTCTTCTCTGTTTCTTTTGGTTGAAGTCTCTGGCTACTTCAGAACTTCCAGGGCTTGTGTTGTAACCATTTTTCCCGATGTCTCTGTATTAGTGATTGTATATGTCAGTGTGTTCTCCACCCAATCTTCTTGATTGTAAAACTTCTTAATCTCTGGCTTGGGCACATGTATGAGGTGTGTTAGTTTACATTTTACCCTTAATTTTCTCAGGATCCCTTGAGGATCATAGTTCCATGGAAACATTTCTTGAAATTTGAACTCTACTAGTCTCTTTGAGATTTCTTTTTTTGCCTCTTTGTTATTTATGATGAAAGGACCAACCTGATTCTTCAGCTTGAATTGAGTCTTTTTCCTTGCAGCTAAGAAGTTGATAGATTATGAATTGAGAATTTGTCTTAAATATTCCAATGCAAAAATTCTCATGTTCATGTAATTTGGCAATTTATAAGGTAACAAGTTGGATCCAAAAATTCTTATCTCTGTATGCTTTCCATAAAGAAACCAATATCCCATTTTATTCTGTTTTGATAGTTGCAAGATTCTTTTCATTTCTTCATTAACTCTGGGCTGCTCTGCTTTCTACAAAATATTCATTGCTGGATGGAGGAAAAGGTCTGAAAAATCTGTATAAGTGAATTCACTACTCTCTTTCCTTAGCAAGGAAGTCCATAAGACAATAGATAAAGGCTTACCCTCCAACTCCATCTTTTGCAATGCAATTGGAAAATTATGAGCTTAGAAGAATAAAAACAAGTGAAACAAGTAGGAAGAGTATCTAAAAACCCTTTCAGTGGGTGGTTTGGTAAGTTGATGATGAATACTATGTGTTATGACTATGGCATAATAAAAAATGATTTCTGGAGGTTGGCCTGGAGATAAGGTGGATATAAAGCCAAGAATGTATTCATCAGTGAATCCATATCTAAAGTATCCTAGTATAAAATATAGCATTGAAATAATATGCCTAGACCATTCAGGAAATTTTGCAGTGGAATAAGGAGGGTTCAGCTTAGGAATGTCAACATGGGAAGGAAAAATGTTTTGAAATATCATAAACTTCTTTGGGAAATTCGAGCCTAAGTACAACTGAGTCAAAGCTTCTATAGATAGGGGAACTGATTGAGGATCAGACTGTAATTGTAGCATTTGATTTATTGACTCTGTTGTAATGGTAAAAGGGATTTCTCTGTCTGCATTAACAATGGCCCTTTGGTCTGGTTCATAATGATTTTGACACAGTCTAACAAGGTCTTGTCTAGGGTGGGTCAATGGAACTACATATTTGGGCAAATGAGTCTCCCAAATAGGCATTTCATCTTTGTCCAAGTACTTATCATAACACCAATTATGTATTTCTAAAAGGTTGAATTCTACAACAGGATCAACAATCTTGTAGTCCATATCAGTCAATGGAAGTGTTTCTTCAATAGCTGCAGGTGGCTAGAGGGGATTCACTGATACAGTGGATTTAGCAGTGAGGGCTGGAGTAGATTTAACAGCTTTAGGTGTTACAAATTTAGGAGGTTTGGATCCTCCAGACTTGGTTGGTTTAGAACCTCTAGGTTTAGCTGTGATCTTCTTTTTGGTCATTTTGGACTAACTACTGCAAGCTTAAATTGTTTGCAGGAGTTGTTTTTCTTTGTCATAGGATATAAACTGGAATAAGACAAAAAATGAGGGTTTCCTGAATAGATTGACTGCAAAAAGGGGTTTTTAAGATATCTAAAGGCTTTAAACCCTTTTCTGTATGTGAAATTGATCTTCAGAGGTCACAAATTGAGGAAATTGGCTAAAAAAGTGGTTCTTTTGGACTTAGAACTTTCTAGGAAAAATTGGCTAGAGTTTGGCCTCTTTTTCGGGCTTTTTTAGGTAACTTGGCTTGGAAAACCCCTTAATTAGAGGCTCGGTTTAATAATTCTTGGTCTAAACTTGAAATTGCAGGTTTTAATTGTCGAGAAATACCTTTAAATGCAAGTATTTGGTTGCTCGAAGGGTTCTTGAGAATATATTTGGTTTAATCTGAGGACTGGTCCGAATTGTTGGTGCAGCAAATGGCTTTACTGATCTTCAATGTGAAATATGTGGTCAAATTTTGATTTTCTCTATGTATAAGTCGACAATTTTGAGTAAAGGGTTCTTACACAGTCAAGCGGAAGTTTTTTACAGTCAGGAATGTGAAAATAAATATCAAAGTGATATAACAAAAGTTTTAAACTTTGATTTTTTAATTATCATAGATGCATTAAATGCAGGTCTTATCATATGGCGGGAGTGGTTTTTATTTTAAAATGCGAAACCGGTAGCAGTTTTCGCATTCAATTCTGGTGGTAAGTGGTTTGTATTGAAATGAACGCGATCCAATAGATATTCTCCATGTCACAGGAGGTGGAATTGATGAAACAACCCATTTCGCGTTTGTTTTGGCTTTGGGCGGACGAACAGTTTGTGAGCGCGATATCGTTTTTGCGTCATTGGATCTAAAAAATGGGAGTGACCGATCACGATTTGCTTGGAAGATGCAGCCAAAAAGATGGTGGGACCGGGGTTTGAATGCATAAGCAGGGTTTATCAAAGGTTTCATATATGTAAAGTTTGTATTTATATATATGGTTAAAAAGGGTTAAATGATGGTATTGATATATATGGTTTTATAAATAAGGGCGGAGGGGTATGAGGCAGGGTTGTATGTTTAACTATGGTTTAACCTATGTAAAGCTAGGGGATTTACATAGCGAGGATAGGGTATAAAGGGAAGGTTTAATTTTAAATGAAAATAAACCTTAATATTAATCGCTTTATCACCTCGAGTTAACTTTATATAAGGTGTGGGGATTTATATAACATGGTGAAGATATGGATACGGAAAAGGGCTTAGTTTTATTGAAATAAACCTTAGTCTATTTCGATAAAACTTGGGTTATAAAATATAAGGAGGAGAGGTTAATGCATGTATTTACAAAGGTGCAAGCTTTTATGCGTATGCGGGAGGTTAAAGTTTTTTTGAACCTTTATAAAAACACTTGATTTGATTCAAAATCTTAGGATATAGGTTTGATGAGTGAGGTTAAATATGTTTTGTCAAAAACATTTGCAATATGTCTTAATAAAACACATTTGGCGCAACTTTTAGTTTATTATATAGTTTTTAGACTTGTTGAAAGGTTTAATAACCATAGGGGGCAGGGTATTTAATTAAAGCTAGTTTTAGACCAAAGGGGGTATTATTTGGGTTTTTAATTTAGCATGTGGATATTAACTTTGGTCTAAAAACTTTATAATAGTGGGTTTTAGGGGGGTATTTTAAATAAAGAGAATTATATAGATAGGATAAGATAGTTTTTAGGGAATTAATGACATAAGTTAAAAGTTAATATGACAAGGGGAGATGTAATACACAAAAATACACTAAATGACCAAGTAGAGTGAATAAATAAAGGCAAAGCTCATTATAGCATCATTTCACACATTTACTTAGGATAGAGTGTCTTTTGAGGATTTTTGTGTTTTTTATGAATGAAGGAAGTTAATTAAATGAGATTTTAAGTTTCATTAAGAAAGAATGTTTCTTTACTTATGAAGATGACTTAAATGTATGAATGAGGGATAAATAATGGTAAAGGGGATTTTATCATAAGAATTAAACATTTTCCACTATTCAGTCAATGAGCCTTGGGTCCGGTCCCAACAGAAGTCAGATAAATTCTCTGAGCCTCTTTGACTGAAAGTATAGAATAATGAATACCTACAGGGGAAGAGAAATTAGTGATTTTTTCTCGGTGATGAATATTACATGCTTTTCCCACTTCTTTCTACCTACCTAACATTACTATAAATTTTTTTCTTCCTTTTAGCAGGTGCATTTAAGCTTGCTACCTTGAAACATTTTATTCTTTTGAAAGCATAAAACTATCTAATTCTACCTTATTTCAATCGAGGGCTCAAATTAAACTGATGAGCTTCTCATTATTCTTTACCTTTCTACTGATTTGTTGGGATTAAACAGTCTGACAAAAGTTTATTCACTATAAAAACATGGAAATTGAAAACATGACAAGTCAAGTTTAAACAATTTAACTTATCATGGATTATGGCATTTATTGACACTCTGCCATAATCATTTTAAAAAAGTAAAAAGTAGTGGCATTTGGACTTGCACACTTTCATGTTTTATTTGTGTCATTTTTCTTTTGGGGTCTATATTTTTTAAGTCCTTTGATCTTTCTTTTAGGACCTGTTACCCTCTCTCTTTTTTATTTTTTGATTTTTGATTTTTTTTTGAAAATATGGGGAAACAACCTGCAGAAAGAAACGTATGTACATATTTTACAAGACTATGAAAAGTCAATTCAAAATTATGAATCATATATTTATAGGACCCTAATAGCGGCTTCACATGGGGATGGCATTTCCTGGTGAAATGTCAAGAACTCTAAGACTAGTAGCCTTCAATTTTGACCAAGCCGATCCAGTAATTGTTTTTTGTTTTCTGCAAAAACTCATATTTATGATATTTTACTCTTCAAAGCTTGGGGCCTTCTCTCCGGGCTTCAACTTTTGAAAGAAAATATCCAATCCAATCTAGAAAATTCAATGGATATTTTACAATGATGTAAAAAGTAACTGGAACTAACTATTGGTTAACTCAGAAGAATAGTAATGTTTGAGCATTCTTCCATTAACTGGTCCTTCTTGAATATTTGTTCCATCCAAATCTTTAATGAAGAAAGAATTTTTACCCCTATATCCATAAATTACATAAGGTCCTTTCCATAGAAAGTCAAACTTCCCATGCTTACCTTTGTCCTCTCTCCTAGAATCCCAATTTAACACTTGATCTCCAATGTAAAAGTCATATTCTTTACTTCTTTTATCAAAAAATTTCTTGATTTTATCATGAATGACTTGGGATTTCTCATAGACTTCTTCGCTTTTTTTTTGTAGATGAATAGTTTGATTTATTCTCCTTTGTATATCATTGATTTCCACTTGTGATTCTTGAATGATCTTCATTACTGGAACACCTAAGGATGATGGGAAAACTGTATCCATCCCATAAAAAAATTGATAAGGGGAAGTTCCAATTGACTTTTTGGTGGTAAGTCTATCTGCCCATAAGGCATAGACTAACTTTTTATTCCAAGTCTTTTTGTTATCTTCAAGTAATTTTTTAATAATATTTACAAGGCTTTTATTCGAAGATTCAGCCAAGCCATTACCCTGAGGGTAATAAGTAGTAGAGTGGCCTAGGGTAATATGATACTTGTGACAAAAGGCAATCATTTTCTTAGATTTAAATGTTGCTACATTATTAGTAATTATTTTCCAAGTACATCCAAATCTAGATAAAAGGTTGTTTTCTATGAAAGAGACAATGACTGTGTTAGTGCCTTGTCTGGTAAGAATGGATTCAATCCATTTAGTAAAGTAATTTGTGGCAGTCAAAATCCACATATGTTGGCCAGAGGATAGAGGGTGAATTTCTCCAATGAAGTCTAAACCCCATTGTTGAAATGGCATCTCAGTTGAAATTGGCTTTAAGGGTAAAGGTAACAATTTCTTTTTTCCTTCAAAAATTTGACATTTGTGACATGAAGTAACAAATTTCTTAACATCAAAAAATAAGGTAGGCCAGTAAAAAACAACTCTAAGGATCTTACCTGTAGTACTTTTCCAGTATAAATTCCCTCCACAGTCACCTGCATGAAATTCTTCAATAATTTTGTTAGCTTATGCTTTTAGTAAACAATTTAGTAATATCCCACTATGTTCTTTCCAAAAAAGCACATTATCTAAAATACAAAATCTCATTGCTTTAAGTTTAAGAAATCTATCTTTTGTCCTTGATAATCTAGGAGTAGCTTGTAAGTTTGTAAGTACAAAGATAATATTTGAGTACCAAGGTGAATCTAGAAAGGCTTCGCTGATCATTGGAGTCGCCATCTCTTCTTAGCCATCAATGTGAGCAATAAAATTTATGTCTAATGCATTGCAGTTGGATTCAGCCATCAATCTAGCTAGTCCTTGTCCTTTAATGAGTTTTTTTGGTTTAATTTCTATGTCATATTCTAGGATAGTGGAAATCCACTTACCTCTTCTTCCATCAGGGCTATCCTGAGTAAGAATGTCTTTAACTACTGAATTAGGGACATAGGCAATTATGTGGGAATAGAGAATGTAAACTCTGAAATATTTTATAGCTTTAACCGAGGCTAAGGATTGTTTCTCCTTTATGTTATATTTCAGAGGTGCATCTCTAAGAGTCTTACTGAAAAAAGTTATAGGCTGTTCAAAACCTTGATCATTCTTCTGCAGTAAAACTGCAGCAATGGTATGTTCTGATGCAAAGGAAAAGATTATAAAGTCTTTCTTGAAATCTAGACTGATTAAGGCTGGTTTTTTAGTTAAAGCCTGTTTTATAGAATCAAATGATTGTTTGGCTTCAACAGTCCATTTTAAAGTTGAGTCTTTTTTGAGAATATTGTTGAATTCTCTAATGATTTCAGCTAATTTTGAAATAAATCTTCTCAAAAAGTTAATTTTACCTAAGAAAGCTTGTAATTCTTTGATATTTCTAGGTGGACAAATGTTCAAAATTGCTTCTATCCTAGAAGGATCGATTATAATTCCCTATTTTGAGATTATATGTCCTATTAACTTACCTTCTTCTAGTCCAAAGAGAGTTTTCTTGGGATTTAAAGATATGCCAAATTTCCTAAATTTAATAAAGACCTGTCTCAAATGATCCAAGTGTTCATTATTTGTTTTGGAAAATAAAGTAATGTCATCTAGATAAATTACCAAGAATTCATGAATCTCCTTAGCAAAGGCTATGTCCATAGCTCTCTGAAAGGTTTCTCTTGCATTCATCAAACCAAAGGGAATTTTCACATACATGAAAGTGCCCCAAGGAGTGGTGAAAGTTGTGATAGCCTGATCTTCCTTTTGGACTAGGATCTGGTTGTATCATGAAAAACCATCTAAAAAAGAAATTCTAGAGGAACCAACTACCCTTTGTAATATGTGATCCATCTTTGGTAAAGGGTAATTACCCTTTAAAGACACTTTGTTAAGAATTCTAAAGTCAACACATAACCTAATTTTACCTGTTTTCTTTCTTGTTGGTACTAGGTTTGAAACCCAATAAGAATATCTAATTGGTGTAATAATTTGAGCATCGTACATGCGTTTTACTTCCTTTTCTATCAAAGGTAATAGAACATGATTAATTCTCCTCAATTTTTTATTGAAGGGTTTCTGATAATATTGTATGGGAATTTTGTGTTGTATTATGTTTTTGTCATAAGCTTTAAGATCATCATAACTCCAAGCAAACACATCTTGATATTCCTTTAAAAGATCAATGTATTATTCCTTTTCTTGTTAAGGTAAATATTTCAACAGTTTAATCATTTTTGGTTTTAATTCTGTCCCAATGTTACGCTCCTCAATGTCAAACCTAACTGGTCCATTTTTGGCTTTTTAGGCACATCATTGGAATAAAAAAGGTCTTCCAAAGAAGTTAAACCTTTAGGCAAAAAATTATCTTTCAAATCTAACATGTCAATTTCTTCTTCAGTGATTTGCTCAATATCTATATTTTCTAAGTTATCTATATCAAATTGAGTAAATACAGTTGGTTTGTTAAATTTATGTACATCTATGTTGTCTATTTCACAATCAAAATCTGAATGTATATTACAGTCTATATCTATTTTAAAATTTTGAAAATTTTCCTCATTATTCAAAAAATGGTAAATCTATTCATCCTGAGAGAAAATCTACCAGTACTTGAGGTTGTCTGGGATAATTGGTCTATGTTTAACCTCAGCAGTATACCTTTGAGTTGGTTGGAATGGTAAGTTACAAGTACTAGCAAAAGTTGCTAGACAATGTGCTTGAATGTTTTGTTTTTTGGGTATAGAAGCAAACTTGCATTCCAATAAATTATCAGTTAAATCAATTGTTGTATCTCTGTATATGGCTAGTCTAGGGTTATAAATAGAATAATCTCCATTTATTTGCTTAATGATTAATTCTGAATCTCCCATGATTAGTATTCTTTTTCCTTCTAAGTTTCTGATGATTTGGAGGCCTAGAATGAGTGCCTCATACTCTTCCATGTTGTTGGTACTTTTGAAGTTGAGTCTGAAGGCATGTCCTGAATGATTAGTTTCCATATTTGTAATCCATACTCTTGCTCCTGATCCTAATTTATTTATAGAGCCATCAAAGTCTAAGTGCCAAGGAGACTCATGAAATATGTTTTCATTGTTTGGTTTTGGCTTTTTATCAATCAGTTCAGTTTGGATTTCATTGTTATCAGAGTTACACAAAATAAAAGAGTCAACGTCAGTTGGTGTAGAATAAATGGGGTAATTTATGGATCTCTCAGCACTACTGACCATGAATTTCATTAAAGTTTCCTTATATAGCTTTTTGGGTTGACCAAACACTGATATTGTAGCATAGCTCATGTCCAATTGTAGAGATCCCTGCAACTTTTCTCCCCATGAGCGAGAAAAAAGCATACCATAATTTGGTTGGATGTCAGCTACTACAATGTCCATTACCATACTCTTACCAAGGTACTGAACTAAATTCACACACAAGTCTTTAATTAATCCTAAGCACTTAACTTTTCTAGAATCAAATGAGAACAAATCTTTGTAAGGCCTGGTTATTTCTAGATTAAGAGTTTCTATGATAGCTTTGTGAATTAAATTATGGGAAGCTCCTGAATCTAACATAGCGTTGTGTAAAATCTAATCATGGATGGTAAGTCTGATATAGAAATGAGGGATTGATCCATCTGAATGCTTTCCATTCACATGAGGGCCAAAAATCAACTCAGGTTGATCATCATTCAAATTAATGGCATCTTCACCATCATTCATATTTAAAGTTTCAGTTATAGCTGATTTGTATAAGTCATTTTTAACCAATTATGTTAAAGGAATATGTATTTTTAACTTAGAAATTCCAGTCTGAATATTGAATGAGGATTGAGATTTACAAATTTGAACTAATTCATCTTTAGTAACTATAATCTGAGTTGGTTTTTCTTGATTTTCAACATTTTTATTTTTATCTTCAATTGTTTTGGCATTCTCTGTCCGAGTTTCTTGAGTTTTTCTGTTTTTAATTTTCTATTCAGGGACTATTTGTGTGGCAACAGAAATTTTATCAGACTTAGAATTATCAGCAAGTGTTCTGGAATTATCTGTTCTAGGATTTGCTAATTTAGAATCAGGAAGATTCTTTTTAGGATCAGAATTTGTTGTTTTTAATGAATCCGAGTCTTTAGGAGTATTACCTTTATATTAATCTTTAGAAGATTGAGCTACTTCATCAGTAATGTCAACAATTTTGGGACTTGTTGATTTTTTAGGACTAGAATGATTGGAATTTTTCTTATTTTCCCTTGGGAGAATTTGAAAAACTTTTTTTTTAGGCTTCTAAGTTTTTCTTATTTTGATTTTTGGAATTGTTTTAGTACAAGACTCATTATTTTTCTTGTTTCTAAGGTTATACTGACTGTGAATTTCATTAATAGCAAAGTCATAACCTTGTTTGTAGTCAAAGGATTCACTAGAGTTTAATTTGAGTTGGATAAGATCAAATAGTTCTAGATCTTCCAAAGTGAGGAAAATGGTGTTGTTTTCATCTATTCCCATTAGATGATTGATGTCATCCTCATCTTCATCATTACTTTGAGAACTTTTAGCATAGTTCTCCTGAAATGGGGGCCTAATGTTTTGGTTTGGAGCAGCTTCTTTGGATTTTCTAGGGTTATTATTTTTTCTGAAATTGGGATTTCTGATCTGAGGTTGATTATCCCATTGAGGTTCTCTATCTATATTATCTAATCTTTCTACCACCCTTTCTAAAGTTTTAGCAAAGAAATATAATTTAACATCTGAGTTTGAACTTTCTTCTTTAATTGTAACTCTTATTTCATTTCTAAGTCTGGCCTTCCTAGCTAAAATGTTGATTTCTACACTGACAGAATCTAATTGCATCTGTTCTAAGGTTTGGGCATCTCTTTCCCTTAATTGATAGGCCATATCTGTATCAAATCCATCAGGGAATTTGAGAAAAACAGAGTAAGGTGTAGGTTTAAGGGCTGCAGGAATAGAATTATAGACACTGTTATACCTAGTGCAATAGTCTTGGACAGACTCAGTAGGAGATCTTTTCAAAGCATCAAACTCAGGAAAATTTTAAGGGGGTTCTTTTTTCTTTCCCATTTATTTAAAAATATTCTATGAAATGAAGCTAAATCAACTACACTACCAACATCTAAATTTTTGAACCATTTTTTAACTTCTCCTGTCAAACTTTGGGCAAATAACCTCATGTAGACATCTGACTCATCAATTTCATAAATTTCACAGTAATCTGTCATTTTAGTTACATGTTGTTGAGTAGTATATTGTGAAATGCCATCAAATAGTGGTACATTTTTTTGGTAATCTGGAGGCATATCATGGAGGTTTTGGGGTAAAACAAGGGGAGCATACCTAGCAGCCATGGTTTGAAGCTTTGCTGAACTGGGAGGTATAACAGTAATGATAGGGGCAATGCTGGATATGGTAGCTGATGAATTAAAAAATGTAGTTGAAGATCAGGGAAATGAAGATAGTATGTAAATGGAATTGCTGGGAAATAAATATGTGGTGCTTATAAAATTTGAATGCAAAGTAGTGGATGCAGTGGATTGAGTGGATGAAGGAAATAATATCGTAGGCTACGAAGGCAACTTAGGAATGAAATGGTCTGTAGATGAACTTGCAGAAGTATCTATAAATGAAGTGACAACATATAAAGATGAATCTTCTGTTGGTATTATTGTTGTGTGCAATTGAGAAACTGGAGGTTTTATGTAAGACAACAAATGAGATAATTAAATAGCTTCATTAATATATTTAATCAATGAAACATTAATCTTTTCAATTGTATTTTGATATTCAGATTTATTTGACTTTGTTGCTTCTGAAATATTTTTCTGTTTTGCATTAAAAAATGAAACGAAAACAAGATCTATAAAAATATTTTTCAAATCAGTTTCAGATTTAGTTTTAAACAATGAATATTCAAACTTCATATCAAAAGAAATATCATTTAAACTCAATAACTCTTTGGGTAGAGAATTGGCTTTCCTTAATGGTACTTCAGTTTCTAAATTAACAGTTTGTTTTTTCTTTTTTCCAATCTATTCTGGGTTATCTACTACAACTGCAGGTTTAGGATCCGTGTTAGACCTGGTGCAGTTGGTTTTCCTAGAAGCCAGAATGACTGTTTTGAATACCCACAACTTATAAAAATAATCTTAAAGTAAAAAGATAATTGAAAGATCTTCCTTTAAGACTAAATTTAAGACTGGAGATTGGTTAGTTCCCTAGTATGGTCGCCAGTATGTTATCACTCTAGTAATTTATTAAGTTGTGGGATTTGAGTTTTTAGTCTAAGAACACTAGAGGTAACCACAAACCTACTTCAAATTCTAGGATCTAGCCTTCCTAAAATTCAGAGAGGGCTCTCTCTTTAAGATTTATCTTTGTTATTTATTTATGTTTTAGGCTAGTTATGATAGAACAATTGGTTTTGTTTTTAAAGGTTTTGGTGGGAAAAAATCACTTAGAGGTAAACTAGAGAGAAATCTACTTGTCCATTGGGCTATGGAGTCTAAATCTAGCTAGCAGCACTAGAAGTCAGGAACAAAAAGGTACAAATGTATTCAGGTCAAGATAGATAACCCTCAGAGATTTGAAAAAGTGTTTTTTGGTGAAATGGTATGATCAGGATAAAAGGCTATGAAGGATCCTTTGATCCAGAAAATGGAAGAATGAAGTAGGGGTCAAACGGGAGTAGGAACAATCAAGGATTCCTAACACTGGAAATCAGCAGAAAACATTAAAATGGTAACTAGTTAAAATAGGGAGCACTAGACTAACCTGTAGTAATATTCCTAGTTACACATTCACATAGAACAAAGATATAATGAATTGCATGAAACTCAGAAAAGAAAAGAATGACAAGAATAAAGTACTTCACTCATCAGCTTATCACAGGGATCCTGAATTATGATGCCATTTTAGCTTGGTCCAGTCTTCTACTTCGAAATCAACACATAATAGCCTCCAATTTTCAGCAAAAAAAGTCTATAGTAAAGTCTAGCAATTTTATTCCACACTCAATACTTCTAATGTAGAAGTATTTATACAAAATGTAGTTACAAATATCCTAGGAGAAATCAAGGAGTATCTTTAGGAAATAGAAAATATCTTTACAAAATAACAGGGACAATTGCTTAACAAATCAACAAGCTGTCCTCTTATCCAAAATAAATAGAACTACTTTATCTAATCAAGGAGCTTTTGAGTGATTAGCTGTCCTGCTTTGTTGGCTGCTAGAAAATATCTTCATTTGAGTTGCCTTAGCTGATACTCTTTCATATGTTACTCTTTAACACTGCTCTTTAACTCTGATACACTTTTGACTGATATTTCCACTGTTTTACTCTTGTAAAAATATTTCTTTCTGCAGTAAAAAATCAGCAGACTGTCCTTTTACTTCACTGTTTCTTCTTGATTGTTTTCAAGGTAATTTCTTCACTGTTTTACCTCTCATTTTTACATTAAATCCGTAAAATTTTGCCATTGTTTTTCACTAGGAATTTTGACATTCTTTAGCTTTCAAAAATTTTCATATGCCTCCGTGTATTTAGCAAAATTGGGTTTGAACACAAAAATATGTTTGATCTCATGTTGTAGAAAGAACAAATCTTCAAAGTGCTGAAGGAGGAATTTTGTTGTGGGAGTGCCTTATGGCAATGGTTTGCTGACTTGCTCCTTGGCAAATTACCTGATCTTCTTATCATAATATTTTTGGGGCATTAGTTTTTCTTTTAAGACATGAATGTCTGGCAAGCCCTTCTGTCTTAAGTTTGTATATTTCACCATAAACTTTGCTATGGCAATGTTCATTGACTCACACTTCTGTTCCAGGTAGTTCATCAAATTTTTCTTTGTTACCACCTTTTTAATCTGTAAAATGGTCTCTATTCTATCCAATACCTGTAATTTTTCCAATTCTGCTCTAATTTTACTATTAAGGAATGTGATGAGTTTTAAAGCCAGAGCTGGCTTATCAGTTAACTCATCCTTGGTCTTTTGATTCTCTGCTTGAGCTGCTAACAATAAATCTCTTTGTTCATAGATAATCTGAATTGAAGGCCATTGACTGTGAATGGCCTCAATTATGTTTTTCCATACATGATTCCTTACAAATGAAATTTGTTCAGTGAATGTTAGCTCTTTTTGTAAGCCCTTGATTTGTTCCCCAAGTCTAATTGACTTCTGTTCATGGATTTTAGCATTTATCTGGGCTAACTTATTTGTGGCTTCAAGATTGTCAATCATCTTCTTTAGGCTATTGATTTCATCAGTTTTCAAGGAATTTTCCTCCATAGCCCTAACAATTTGACCTGCTCCATCTGTTTGTTGAACCTGTGTTGTAGCAGAATCTGTGTTTGAAGTAGTAGTTAAGCTCACTGGCACTGCAGTTCCCAGTGGTTCCTTTGGTGCTATATTTTCTCCTAATGTGGAAGCCACTGCTGTGATAATCATTGGTATAACTAAAGGAATGATAGGAGTATCAGTTTCTTTCACAATTTTCTTATCTTGGAGAAGCCGGTCCATTTGGGATTCCATTTCTTTGATCTCAGCAGTTAGTTAGTTTGAGGATGAGCTTCATCATCTCTTCTTTTTCACTTTGCTCTTGAAGGATTTATTTGGTCCGTGGATGCTCAATTTGAGGAAGCTTAAGCTATTTCCTCAAATATTCAATATGATCATTCTTTTTATTAATAAAAAATTCCCCTGCCTGAACATTTGAGGGATCATATCTCACCGGTAAAATTAAATCCTCTAAGGCCTTAATCCTTAGGTCCTTTTCATACAAAGATTCATTGTCTAGCTTCATTTGATCTTGTATGTTAAGAATAGTATTCTGCAACTTGGTAGCACTCATTGGCTTTTTCACCACAGTTGAATACAACATTTCAGAGCTATGTCTATGAAATTCAATTTGGTCTAGCTCATGAACATTTTCAGTGTCTACTTCAAACTCCACCTTTTTATAATTTTCCACTCTCTTTGGTGCTGAAGTAGTTGGTTGTAAAAATGACATAATAATTTTGTTTGTAGAATAGTCAAAGGCTGTCAGTAGCCTATTTTTATTCCCTCGTTTTTTCTTGAGGAATTGAGAATATATCTCTGATTTAATTTCCTCATTCTTCTAGTTTATCTGTTCATATTTTTCCTTGATATCTAAGTATTTTTCCTAAACTGTCTGTGAGGAAGAGGCCTCCATATTTTGTTTCTCAATCATTTGAGTATCATTTTTACCTGTTGTTTGCTATTTTTCAATCTCTGTAAGAGTTTCATTGATTATCATTGTAGCTTCATCATTATTTACCTCTAGCTCATTTGTATCTTCAACATCAATTACCTTTACTTTCCGAATTGAACTGAATTTAAGCCTTTTATTATAAATAAATTTGAATTTTGTTTCTATAGTTGTTTCTGCTGTGTATGTTCCTTCTTCTCTGTTTCTTTTGGCTGAAGTCTCTGGCTGCTTCACAACTTCCAGGGCTTGGGTTGTAACCATTTTTCCCACTATCTCTGTATTAGTGACTGTATCTATCAGTGTGTTCTCCACCCAATATTCTTGACTGGAAAAATTCTCAATCTCTGGCTTGGGCTCATGTATGAAGGGTGTTAGTTTACATGTTACCCTTAAATTGCTCAGGATCCCTTGAGGATCATAGTTCCATGGAAAACTTTCTTGAAATTTGAACTCTACTAGTCTCTTCGAGATTTATTTTTTTGCCTCTCTGTTATTTATGATGAAAGGACCAACCTGATTCTTCAGCTTGAATTGAGTCTTTTTCCTTGGAGCTAAGAAGTTGATAGAGTTAGAATTGAGAATTTGTCTTAAATATTCCAATGCAAAAATTCTCATGTTCATGTATTTTGGCAACTTATAAGCTAATAAGTTGGATCCAAAAATTCTTATCTCTGTATGCTTTTCATAAAGAAACCAGTATCCCATTTTATTCTGTTTTGATAGTTGCAAGATTCTTTTCATTTCTTCATTGACTCTGGGCTGCTCTTCTTTCTACAAAATATTCATTGTTGGATGGAGGAAAAGGTCTGAAAAACCTGTATAAGTGAATTCACTACTCTCTTTCCTTAGCAAGGAAGTCCATAAGACAATAGATAAAGGCTTACCCTCCAAGTCCATCTTTTGCAATGCAATTGGAAAATTATGAGCTTAGAAGAATAAAAACAAGTGAAACAAGTAGGAAGAGTATCTAAAAACCCTTTCAGTGGGTGCTTTGGTAAGCTGATGATGAATACTATGTGTTATGAATATGGCATAATAAAAAATGATTTTTGGAGGTTGGCCTGGAGATAAGGTGGATAGAAAGCCAAGAATGTATTCATCAGTGAATCCATCTCTAAAATATCCTAGTATAAAAGTTAGCATTGAAATAATATGTCTAGACCATTCAGGAAATTTGGCAGTGGAATAAGGAGGGTTCAGCTTAGGAATGTCAACATGGGAAGGAAAAATGTTTTGAAATATCATAAAATTCTTTGGGAAATCCGGGTCTAAGTACAACTGAGTCAAAGCTTCTATAGATAGGGGAACTGATTGAGGATCAGATTGTAATTGCAGCATTTGATTTATTGACTCTGTTGTAATGGTAAAAGGGATTTCTATGTCTGCATTAGCAATGGCCCTTTGGTCTGGTTCATAATGATTTTGACACAGTCTAACAAGGTCTTGTCTAGGGTGGGTCAATGGAACTACATATTTGGGCAAATGAGTCTCCCAAATAGGCATTTCATCTTTGTCCAAGTACTTATCATAGCACCAATTATGTATTTCTAAAAGGTTGAATTCTACAACAGGATCAACAATCTTGTAGTCCATATCAGTCAATGGAAGTGTTTCTTCAACAACTGCAGGTGGCTAGAGGGGATTCACTGATACAATGGATTTAGCAGTGAGGGCTGGAGTAGATTTAACAGCTTTAGGTGTTACAAATTTAGGAGGTTTGGATCCTCCAGGCTTGGTTGGTTTAGAACCTCGAGGTTTAGCTGTGATCTTCTTTTTGGTCATTTTGGACTAACTACTGCAAGCTTAAATTGTTTGCAGGAGTGAATTTTCTTTGTCAGAGGATGTAAACTAGAATAAGATAGAAAACGAGGGTTTCCTGAATAGATTGACTGCAAAAAGGGGTTTTTAGGATATTTTAAGGCTTTAAACCCTTTAGTGTATGTGAAATTGATCTTTAGAGGTCACAAATTGAGGAAATTGGCTAAAAAAGTGCTTCTTTCAGACTCAGAACTTTCTGGAAAAAATTGGCCAAGGTTTGGCCTCTTTTTCAGTGTTTTTGGGCAATCTCTTCAGGTAAAACCCTTAATTGAAAACCTAGTTCGATGATTTTGGGTCTAAAATTTGAAATTGCAGGTCTTGATTGTTGAGAAATACCTTTGAATGCAGGTATTTGGTTGCTTGAAGGGTTCTTAGGAAACCACGATTGAATTTGAAGTCTGGTTCGGATTGTTGGTGTAGTCGAATGGCTTTAATGGACTTCAATGGGGAATCTATGGTCAATTTTGACTTTCTCCAGGTATAAGTCAACAATTTTGAGTAAAGTTTTCTTACACGATCGAACAAAGGTTTTTTATAGTTTGAATGCACAAAATAAACATCAAAGTAATGTAACAAAGGTTTTAAACTTTGATTTTTAATTATCATCGATGCATTGAATGCAGGTCTTATCAAATGGCGGGAGTAGTTTTATTTTTAAATGTGAAACTGGCAGTAGTTTTAGCATTCGATTATGGTGGTAATTGGTTTCTATTGAAACGAACGCGATCAAATATATGTTCACCACGCCACAGGAGGCGAAATTGACGAAACGACCCATTTTGTGTCTGTTTGGGCTTTGGGCGGACGATTAGTTTATAGGCGCGATATTGATTTTGTGTCATCATATCTGTTGAAAGGAATCAAATGGTGAGGATTTGATTGAAATTTGTAGGCAATCAAAAGATGGTGGGACCGGGGTTTGAATGTATAAGTGGGGTTTATCAAAGGTTTCAAATATGTAAAGTCGGATATATATATAAGAGTTTTATATATAAGCGAAGGTGCATGAGGCGGGGTTGCATATTTAATTATGGTTTAACCTATGTAAAGGTATGGGCTTTACATAGTGGGGATAGGGTTATAAAATGAAAAGGAAAAAGCTTAAGTTTTGCAACATTTCAACCGTAGCCTTAGGTTAAAAAATTATTTTGCTTGCAAAGAGGCGGATTGTTGCATGTGACGAGTTTCCAAGCCTTTTTCAACTTTATAGAGGGATAAAACATTTTTCACACTTAGGCTAAAATGATATGAGTGGGGTAAACGTATTTTATTGCAAAATACATAGGATATGCGTGGAAAGCCACATTTTGAATATTTATTTTATTATATAGTTTTTAGAATTGTGGAAGGGTCTAATAACCATAGGGGGCAGGGTATTTAACTAAAGTTAGTTTTAGACCAAAGGGGGTATTATTTGAGTTTTTAATTTAGTATGTGCATATTAAATTTGGTATAAAAACTTTATAATAGTGGGTTTTGGGGGGTATTTTAGATAAGGGAATTACATAGATAGGATAAGGTATTTTTAAGGAATTAATAAAGTAAGTTAGAAGTTAATATGACAAGGGGAAAATGAATAAACAAAAATACACTAAATGACCAAGTAGATTGAATAAATAAAATCATAGCTTATTATTTCATCATTTCACCAATTTACTTAGGATAGAGTGTTTTTTGAGGGTTTTTGTATTTTTATGAATGAAGGAAGTTAATTAAATGGGATTTTAAGTTTCATTAAGTAAGAAGGATTCTTTGCTTATGAAGATGACTTAAATGTATGAATGAGGGATGAATAATGGTAAAGGGGATTTTATCATAAGAATTCAACATTTTCCACTATCCAGTCGTCAAGCCTTGGGTCTGGTCCCAACAGAAGTCAGAGAAATGCTCTGAGCCTCTTTGACTGGAAGTATAGAATACTGAATACCTACAAGGGGAGGGAAATTAGTTATTTTTGTCCAGTGATGAATATTACATGATTTTTCCCACTTCTTTCTACCTACCCAACATTACCCTAACATTTTTTCTTCCTTTTAGCAGGTGCATATAAGCTTGATACCTTGAAACATTTTATTCTTTTGAAAGCATAAAACTATATAATTCTACCTTATTTCATCTGAGGACTCATATTAAACTGATGAGCTCCTCATTATTCTCTACCTATCTACTGATTTGTCAAGATTAAACTGTCTGACAAAACTTTATTCAATATCTAAAACATGGAAATTGAAAACATGACAAGTCAAGTTTAGACAGTTTAACTCATCATGGATTATGGCATTTATTGACACTCTGCCATAATCATTTGCAAAAATTAAAAAGTAGTGGCATTTGGACTTGCACACTTTCATGTTTTATTTTCATCTTTTTTCTTTTGGGGTCTATATTTTTTTTAAGTCCTTTGATCTTTCTTTTAGGACTTTTTACCCTCTTTTTGATTTTTTTATTTTTTCAAAATATGGGAAAACAACTTGCAGAAAGCAAGGTATGTACATATTTTACAAGACTATCAAGGGTCAATTCAAAATTATGAATCCTATATTTATAGGACCCTTAACATGGTCTATTCATAAATCTATTTACATGGCCATATGTAGAAACCCATTTACATGTAAATGGATTTTTATACAAACCACACATTTGTTTCTTTTCCACATAGCAACAGTGAAAATTCAGTCATGAAAATTCTCATTATGCGATATGGGTGGTATTTAATTATTTTAGTGGGTTTTAATCTCACAAATCCATGAATGTGAATTCCTTCTTGATCCGAGAAATTCCAACCAAGTTTTTCAAGAAAAAATTATAAATATATGCCTAGCTTATAGAAGTGACAATTGGGGAATATATAATGGTATTAAATTCAATTATTTACAAACATTTATCTTTATTGTTCATGTAATTATGGTTACAACTTACAACTGGAGAATCATTATAGTCCAAATTAGACAAACATCTCGATTCTTCTTCATCCCATAGGACTAGAAGCAACATCATAATACTACTAAATATCCAAGCATTTTTATGTGTGTAATATTAAAATTTTTCATTGCAAAGTTGAGGAAACATTTTTGGTCTAATTTCCCTTATTTTCTTGATGCAATATCATTTTATAATGAAAGGACATAATGTATCCTTGATCTTATTTCCTTGATGTAGTATCCTTTAATAATGAAAGGATACTACATATTCATGCGAGAATAATAATCATATTTTGTGATTAAAAATATTAGTATGCATATCTAATATGATATATTAATAATATCTTATCATTAAAAGTATCAAAAAATACTTCACTAAGTTGTCATTTGAGTTTTACTTAGAAGAAAATATTGGTGGAGAAACTTAAGGGATGCTTATCCACATTTATGAATGACATTTCCAGTAAATTTTCATAACACCAAGGATTTGAACCACAGATGAAATTGCTTGTTATGAAATTAACGATATCCCCAACAACATTGAAAATAAACTAAACGCAAGTTGATTCTTTTGGTTCTTGAGATATCATTTATAGTAAGCTGTTGAATACCATGTGAAATCACAAATATGAAAGTGATTATTAAGATAATTAAGGAGTGCACCAAAAAGCATATTTTCTTAGTGGCAACCATAAAATGGTGACATCAAATATCCTTTAGCTGATTGCATAGGATAAATATTATAATTCCCATCTTGTTTGTTTTTCTATTATATATAATTATAATCCTGATATTTCAACTAATACCTTATCAATATTTTCTTAGTGATAATATTACACACTCACAAATGAAAATTTTATTTCTTGAAAGAATTTCTTCTAATTTATTATGTTACTTTCGTCATGAAAAGGAAAAGATGAAAATCATTGTATCCAATACATACATAAATTGCAGCTATCATAATTCAAAATTCCATTTTCTTCAAGGTTTCTTTTAATATGTCACGATGTAAAGCAAGTAATGGATATGAAAAACACAAAATATAGTTAGATTTTCAAAGAACCATAAAAATAAAATTATGTTTAGATATTTCCCATAACAAAAAACCTAAATATTTTGCATTTGAAATTTATTTAGAGAGAAGCTCATGGCGTGTCCAATGCAATGTTGACATGCACAACAATAATGTGTCATTTTATCAACAATTTAGATTCCATGGCAATGTTTATGTTAAAACATGATACGTAAATTAATCTAGCTATAGATAAACAATATGAAACAAGGAATATTTATCTAATTTTATCATTGTTAGCATTATATGTTTTACAAAGTTTGGGTATAGTCATACAAAGTCTATAACACAGATCCATCATATGAATTCAAAAGAAGAGATTCATGGCTTTAATAAAAATATTAGGATCCAAACTATTATAAATAATAAGGCATGGATTTTCTAAGACTAATAAAAAAAACTTATAGAAGCTCCATAAATGAAGGCAGAGGAACCTTTAGAAAAGAGTGGGGATCTTGAGAGGAACGCAGCTAAATAAAAGGATATCATCAACAAAAATGTGATGCAATAAAGTCTTTGGTAGAGAGGTTTGATATTTTTCAAAGAGCCAATCTACCTCTCTTAAGTAATAAGCTCAACTGAGACAATCCACCACCAACAAAAAAAGAAAATGTGAAAAAAGGGACATCCCTTCCTTAGATCACAAAATGCATGAAAAAGCTTTAGAAAACCCTCATAAATTAAAAAAGAACGAAATATATGGAGCTAATACATCCCAATATCCAATTTACCAAACTTGGATCTATTTTTATCAGGAATACGGAGAACACAGAAAAATTCAACTTACATCATCATAGGTCATCGAAAAAACAATGTTTCAGATTGTCTCCAATTGTCTAGCTATTTTAATAGAATGAGTTATTTCCTACACCAAAGGCACTACATCATGAATATGTTTATGTTGAAGAAATCCAAAATTTTTCTTCAATATAGTTATGAGAAATGGCTTTTGGTATTGTTTTGTAGATAACATTACAACACAAAGTGGGGAGGAAACCCTCAAAAGTCCACGTGGTTTTCTTCTTTGGAATAAGAGTAATAAAGGTGGAACTCAAAGCCCCTAGAAATATCCATAACTATTTGGATTCACTAACCATATTTAAGAGGTTACCGTTGAAGAATTCATAGAATCCCAAACAAAAATCTATTGTCAAATTTTCTAGCTTTGGTCTTTTACCACTTTTCATGAATTAAATAGTGTAGAGAATCTCATATTTAGAAATATCCTTTGTTATGGCATCATTCATTTCATCTATTATCATTATTTGGAACATATTTGTAACTTCTAATAATCTCATGGGTAGGGCATCCGAGCATCCCCCCTTAAGGTCACCCAAACACGGCACTTTAGGGGAAAATGTAAGTCACCAACATTGGGGAAACGCGTTTTACGTCGCATTTCCTTAAGTTTCTCCAAAGGGGAACGTGAAGAAAATGTTTATAGAAATTCCCCTTTCCTATCAAAATCATGCAGAAACATAGGGGGGGGAATGACCCCACTATGGTTCTACTAACTACATAAATTGCATTTTAGCATACATATATTTTGAGCCAATAATATTCAAAAGAAGGAAAAAATGGTAAGGGTTTGAGTCCAATGATCCCTTTGGGAAGAAGATATTTTTTTCCTTACTATGATGCCAACAATTTGGTAGATAGTAAATCCAATGAAAGATGGTTTTCCTTGGATTAATAGGAGGAAAAAAATTGAAATACTAATGTCAAAATATTATACATAGGCTTTTCATACAAAGAATTCTTGTTATGTAATGTAGTCCTTACATAATATTGATGATAATAGTCGATGAGTTTTAGCTTAGTTTTTCAAGACTAGAGTATTTTTAAAACCAATATGAAAATAATTTTCTTTTATAATCTTTCCATTCGAAAAAAGAAAACTCATCATTAAAAAAGTTTTAAATTTCACATATTTTAAAAATAAAATAAAAATAAAATATTTTTGATCCAAATATGTAATGCAATATTTATTATTTAAGCAATTATTACATTAAAACACTATTCATTTAAAAAATTTAATATATATTTGAAATAAATTAATATTATCATCTTCCATATAAAAATAAAAGTTCAAACTTAAATATATGACTGTAATTATTCATCTATTGACTAGTAACAAAATATAGTCTCTCTTACACATGTGAAGTATATAAACAAAATGTAAAATAGATATACACGAGGTTTTATTATAACAATAATCTAGAATAAATTCAAATTATACAAATTGAAATTTCTTATATTTATACTTATGTTAAAATTCATATACTTCCATTGTATCTTATTGTATTTAGGTTGAAATTCATATATTTGGATCATTATATTCATACTTCACTAGTTACGAGTCTCTCTTAAAAATTATGATATAATTATGAAATTCATATATTTGGACACGTGATTGGATTTCTTCTAAAATTTCTGATCATATTCCTGCAAATCTATGCAAAATTAGGGCCTCCTTAAAACAAATCGATAATAAAGTGGTACTCAATAAACAAGGTGAAAAAAGGAGTAGGCCAATGATAATATTATTGCATACAGCATAATATTTACAATAAACCAACAATACATAGCTTAACATGAAATTCTCATATGGATAGTCTATTTCAACTAGGATTTCAATTAACTTAAATTCATTATCTTACCAAAACTTATATTGCAAGATTTGTGGGAAAATGTCAAAAACATCTAATATTTATAATTTATCATCTATTAGTATGGAAAACCAACAACATACGGTCAAAGATAATTCACACATGGATCCCTCACGAAGCAACAAAATTTTTCTTAGTTTTGTTCTCTTGTATTTTTTACAAGAATCCATATCATTCGATCTTGATCCCCAAAGCTGCCACTCATTCTGTATGAAAGATATGTATGATTACACCACTTATCGCGCTCATATACGCATCAATTCATAAAGAAAAACAGTTGGGATGATGGATGGTAAAATATTTATTCTAATTTTCTATCACTTTCACACTAGGAATATTAATTTATTCAATCTATTGTTGCATAATGATCTTTCTAGTAATCAATTTGGAAAGTGATTAATACACATCCTTTTTCAAAAATTTCAACACCTACAATTTTTTTTCATATATTATCAAATGTGTTTGATGATTAATTCCATTTTCCATGATAATGGTTATTCTGAATAATGCCTGAAGTTTTTACACCTCAAAATGGTGTAGATCTAATCAATTCATTATTTGCTAGCTTCGATATAGGATATTCAAAACAATTTCCTCAACTAAGAATTCTTATAGTGTGTTTATGCTACGTGTGTTTAAAAAAACATCACCATGGATTTCGATTTTTTGTAAGCAACAGTGGCTTTTATTATTTGCGCTACAACGCAGGTTTCCAAGAAATTTAACCAAATATGTCGTTTTAGTAAGGAAATTAAGTGAAATTATTACATTATATTTTAGATTCATTTCTCTGAAAGCAGAATCTCATTCGAAGTGTAAAATGATGCGAATTTAATTTTAGCAACAATAAAGTACTATCTTTTACGGAAGACAATAAATTTTTATGGTATACTTTGAAAAATATTATAGGTTTCTTTTTCTTCCATGGAATGGAATATGTAGATGGTAGTGAGAAATTCAATTACCTACAACAATGTCTTTGAAGGAATCAACGAGATTTGAAGCTATGACTTATGGATTTTTCTTAGACTATATATGCATTCAATTTTATAATTTAAATGAATAATCTTTCATCAATTGAAATGATTGAACTAATAGAAAAGTATATACGTCGCTCAATGGTTATTATTTCCCCTCCCTTAGTGTCCCTTAAATATCTAAACAACCTCGGAACCTCATCTACATCTCGCACGCCACTAGATTCAAATATTTTTCCCTTCACTAAACCTCCCATTCATATGGGCTTTGTGAGCCATAGGGATTTCTTACATGCTTTACACTGTAGTACATGTAAGCTCCTGCGAGCCAAGACACCGAACAAGATTTTTTTTGCATATTACTTTTATAATTAAAATATTATCTATATAGATAAAAATAAAGGCACATAGTAAAGTGGGTGGGAGTACACAAAGATACAAAGAATTACTCCATTTAAGAAATATTTTTTATTTGTTAGCATGATTCTATTGAACATATAATCATACCCATGGATAATGTTCTGTTGATATTATCATCAAATAAAAAATTCAACCTTAAATATGGATATAGAACAAACAAAAGTATGTTGAAGAATTTGGATGGGCATAAAAAAATAATGACCCTTCCTAGTGCCATATGAGTTCTATGAATTTTCATGCCCAAAATGTATGGGATAACCCAGTACATTACAATATGAGTGTGTATAGGGAAAAAAATATTACTTCGCTATAATATGAAGGCTTATCATATTAATCATGAATTTTTATATGAGCATCATCCATGAATTATGTCATTCCCTTCATCTTTGATCTGAACAAAATTTATGCGTACCTATTTACCCCCCGCCCTCAGTAATTTTATATAACACCTAATAGAAGTTTCGAAATGTATCCGGATATACAGTGGTTTCACCCTTTTTAGAAAATAATTTTTTGCTTTTCCGAGCAACTAAGTTTTAGCGAAGAAAATGTTCATTATGCAACGTAGGTAGTATTAAATTATTTTATTAGATTTACCTGATAAGGTCATGACTGTCAATTCCTTCTTCGTATATTCCAGCCAACATTTTCAATGAAATATTATAAATATTGACATGTAGAAAATCTATAAATTGTAATGAACAGTCTGGGTATAAATCCGGTGGTACTCTAGTTAATTGTTTACCAAAATTCATATCTATTTTTCAAATTAGTTAAAGCTAGAGAATCGATAGTCAAATTAGAGAAAAAAACCTTTCTTCTTCATCGAGAGGATAAGAAACATCATGATAATATACAAATATCTAGCACTGGTCATGTGTCTCATATTCTTGTGTCTCATATTCTTGTTCATTACCAAAGTTGAGGAAACACTTTGGTCTAATTTAACTCATTTTATTGGTATTTCCTTTAATAATGAAAGGATACAAAGTGTCTATTAGGGTATGATAATAATCTTTCATCTTTAAAAATGTTATTCAGCTTCTTTACTATGATATCTTAATCATCCCTTGTCATTACAAATATGGGAACCATGCACCCATTGATGCTCACCAATATTTAGAACATTAAACAAATGAGCTATCCCTTCTCTTAAAATATTATTTATATGAATGCAATGTGAAATCACAAATATGAAAGAAAATACTAAAATAATTAATCAAGACAAATATGAAAGAGATCACTAAAAAAATTATTCGAGATCAAAATCAACCATAAAATGGTGACATCAAATATCTTTTAGCTGATTCCATGGGACACTATTATAATCCCAGCTTGTGTATTTATTTATTATCTATTTTTATTATCCTAGTATCTAGGGCAATACCGTCTCAATATTGTTTCAGTGGTAGTGTTACACTCACATCAAAAAATATTACTATCGAAAGCCTTTCTTCCAATTTATTATGTTACTATCATAGAAAGAAGGATGAAATCATTGTGCAATACATACATAAGACCTCTTAGTCATAAATCAAAATTCCATTTTGCTCGGCCTTTGTTTTAATATTTTCCATAGCAATGGTTATGAAATGATAATATGGATAAGCTTTTCAATGCACCATAAAAATAAAATTTTCTTTAGATGTATCCATAACATAAATAAGTGTGCATTTGAAATTGACGTAGAAGATTGAATCATAGGGTGCCAACGCCAATATGATATCTACAACAATCATGTGTCATTTTATCAACAATTTACATTCCATGGAAATGTTTGTTAAACTTGATATATTAATCTAGCGAGGAGATAAAAAGTAAAAAACAATGAATTGTTGTCTAATTTTATCAGGTATTACAACTACGACCACTCATGCCAACATGTGACATATTAGCTAGATTAATCTTTCGAGGGAAAAACTTCTATTTTAATTCTAGTTTTGAAGTTTTATGTAAATTTTCACATGACCATAAAAATAAATTAATATAAAAGAGATAAGCACAAAACTTTGTCATTTCCATATCTCAAACTAGTTCGATTTGCAATAGGGAAGAGGAAGAAGAGTAGTTGGAGGACGAAGAAGAGTATAAAAGGATGATTTTTTTCAAGGATTATCTTTCTCTCTATCTCGCTAGGGTTTGTGTAGTTGTTGATTACAAGAATATGAAATTATTAGGGTAGTTGTTGGGGGTCGAAATTATAATTTAATGTTGGGGCCAAAGTTGTAGTATACGGGTTTCGGTATCAAAGTTCTGGAAGAGGTTAAAACAAATATTGTTTAAGTGAAGCTTGGGTCTTGAGGATTTTCGGATTTTGTCTTTAGGGATTAGAAGCCTCTTTGTAAAGTAGATTATAAAGAAGAAAAAAAGGATTTTATGGGTTTTCCCCTTGGAGGTTTTACCACGGCTTGGGCCTATATCTTACTGTACCTTTTCACTATGTCATCTTCTTTTATTTTGGTAATTTCTTGATGAACATAATAAAATAAGTAACAAAATATTAACTAACATCACAAAGTAATTATTAAATTAATGAAAATAAGTTATAGTAATCAAGTCTCCATATTTTCCCATGGATGCGTTTTTACGTGACCAGAGTGAACCCCCCTATGCCCCCTATACACATCACATATGTTATAGTGCCATGGCAAATAATAGACTAATAATATAACACATAACCGAAATTCTGCCACATTTCCTTTGTCGAAAAAATCATTTAAACCAACAACATATAATCCACATATAGGACCAAATAAATGACATGATCACCAACTAATTTCAAATATACATAGTGATTTTCTTTGCTTGTTCATTTGCATATTTTCTTGGCTTGTTAATTTGGTGTTATCTTTGAATGAGTTGTATAATAATTTAAATTATTCTTAGTGGTGGATAGATTCTTGATTAGTTCATGCCTCAAAAAGATAGATTGAGAATTAGAAGAATATGATTGTCTCTCATTATACATATTTTGGGGTATTTGGAGTAGAAATGAAAAAATTTCCAAAAAATTATCCTTTATTTGGGGTCCTTTTTTCAGAATATCTTAGCATGATTTCAATATTTTGGACCATGGATGATTAAGCCACACAATAATTAGATTCCTTAAGGATATTGGGTTTTTCATTCGTGGAATGTTGTGATATATTATAGGGGGAATGTGGGTGTGGAGCTTATATAATGATGAATATTGTATATTCCTATCATTTCTTGCAATTCAGGGAGTTATAACTGATGTTGAACTCAAATATGGTAGCTCCGGGAATTCTTGTGGTGTGTATCCTGGCTAAAAGGTGTCATTTAAAAGGCTAAGTTCAGTCCCTTTCCCACAGGGTGCCTTCTTTATTCTAGATGTAACTAATTTGTGCTTTGTAATTGTCCTTCATGCACATTTAACCTTTCCCATATTTACCGAGTAAATAAAATGGTATTGAGCCTCCTCTCCAAAAGGGTTACTCTATTCAGCTTGGAGTTATCCATTATAAAATTCCCATCGTCGCATTGTAGGCAGTTCTAGGGCTTTCACAGTCTAGAGGCAGCACAGGTTTTTTCTAGTAGCACTTGAGTTCTTGATCTTTCTTCATTTTTTTGTCCTCCTTTTAATGATAGCGTTTTTAGATTTAAATTATTCTTAGTAACAAATTTTAGTATATAGCATTCATTTTTCTAGCTATTTGATTGGATTCAATGTGGGCCTTTGGTTCAGTTCTTTCATTTGATAGAGCACTTTTGCTGCTTTGGTTCATTGTCGATATACTTGTTTGTTTAACTATGTGAAATTAGGGATGACGGTAAGATGCAAATGTAAATTTTTTGTTTTTTGTTTTTAATGAATGCCGGTCGTTTCATTGGTTAAAAGAAAAGAAGACATATTGGGGAAAAAAGTTGAAAAAATTCCATCTCTAGTGGCTTTATACAACAATCCATATGATCATCTTGATCCCCAAGTATGCCATTAATTTTGAATAATTACGCCACTTTAACTCTTAGAGACACATCACCTCATAAATAAAAACAATGGGAAGATGGAGGGTAGAATAATTATTCAATTTTCTCTAGCTTTTAGACTGAATATTAGTTATTCAATCCATTATTACATAATTTTCTTTATATTCTTCAATTTCTGAAGTGATTATTCCTCCATGTTTTTAAATTTAACATTTACAAAATTTTCTATTGTATAAAAGTATTTGATGATTCATCCCCTTTTCCATGTTATAGTTATTCTGTGATATTGCAATCTCAAAATGGAAATATGAAATATGCAATTCAAAATTTTCAAGCTAAAAAATAATGTAGGTTTTAATAAACTCACGGTTTTATAACCAAGGCATAGTATATTCACGATCATAGCCACAATAAAATTATATGTAATTTTATTCTATGCACATATAAAAAACTTCACCATGGATTTTAAAAAATGGTGGCCTTTCTATATGGGCTACAACATAGTTTCCAAGTTTATTGAAATTGGTCATTTTTAGTAAGAAAATTCAACTAAATTTTTGGGCTTATTTTTTATTCATCTCAAAGCACAATCCCATTCCAAATCTATGTGTACAAAAGGAAAACTCTATGTCAACTACCAATGGTGTTAATTTAATGTCCCTCTAACTTTTCATTGTTCCTTCATTTAGACCAAAAACATTAACTACTGACATTGCTAGAAATCAAGTATTATTTTTCGAATACACATATTTAGATTTAAGACATTCAAATGTGATAGGATATTTTTGAAGAAAAATGTTATAGGATTTCCTTTCTATTCCCTAGAATATGATGTGACCTCCGCTTCAATGATGCATTGAGTTTCACCAGTTAAATAATTATTAACTAAAATACCTATGTCTAGATTTGGGGCCATGATGGATATTTTTAGAATAAAAATCTTATAGGATTTCCTTTCTCTTCCCTATAATAACAGACGGGACCTCCTTTAACTAAATGCATTTATTTTTATAAAGTGAAATAATTAATAACTACAATAATATTAGCAATTAAGAAACTTTTTAAAATTTAAACTTCTATAGGCTATGTATATATTTATAGTATTTGCTTGAGAATTTTTTGGGTGGATGTGCTTAGACAAAAAATTCATAATCATGGGATTTTTGAGGTAAAACCCAATAAAATTATTTAATACATGCCCATGCTTTTAGATATTGAACATTTCCTTGACTAAATTTTAGATTGCCTTTGAAAAGAAAAAAAAATGTATGGTGTAAAAAAATGTTACATGTATGGACATAAGTAAATTCAGTTTACATGTAAATGGATTTTTACACAAACCATACAATTTTTTTCTTTCCTCACTTCAAAAATTTTATAAAGAAAATATTAAATTATATAAACATGAGTATTTTAGTGGGTTTTAATCTGAAAATCCATGAGTGTGAATTCAGCTTCTTCGTCAAGAAATTCTAACCAAAATTTTGAAGAAAAAATATTATAAATATATGCATATCTTATAGAAGTGACAAAATTGGGTAATCTCTAATAGTATTGTAGTCAATTGTTACTAACATTTATCTTTATTGGTCATCTAATTGAGTTTTAGGAGTGGAGAATCACTATAGTCCAAATTAGACAAACAACCATTCTTCTTCATCATAGGACTAGAAGAAACATCTAATAATACCAAATATGCGAGCATTATTATGTGTCTAATATTCTTGTTGATTACCAAAGTTGAGGAAAAAATTTTGGTCTAATTACCCTTATTTCTTAGTGCAATATGTTTAATGAAGGGATGATATATCCTTGATCTTATTTCCTTGATGCGTGTGCTTTAATAATGAAAGGATGCCACATATCCCTGGAGAATGTGTTCTGTTTTTCATTAAGATATTAGTAAGTATCTCTCTTTTGTGATATATTAATCATATCTTATCATTAAAAATATCAAAAAATAGTTCGGTGAGTTGTCATTTGAGATTTACTTAGAAGGAAATTTTGGTGGAGAAACTTAAGTGCTTCTCCACATTTACGAATGACATTCTGATAAATTTTCATAACCTAGGGGATTTGAACCATGCACTTGCTGGCACTAAATTAACCATATTCCCAACAACATTGAAAATAAAAAAATTATTTGATTCCTTTGGTTCTTGAGATTTTATAGCTAAGCGGAATACCATGTGAAATCACAAATATGAAAGTGATTATTAAGATAATTAACCAGGACCAAAAGCATATTTTATTAGTGGAATAATAAATAGTGACCCTTAAATATCTTTTAGTTGATTGCATAGGAGCAATATTATAATCATTTTGTTTGTTTTCTATTATCTATTATTATAATCTGATATTTCAACCAATACTTTATCAATATTTTCTTAGTGATAATATTACACACTCACGAGCGAAGAAAATCTTATTTCTCCAAAAGAATTTCTTCCAATTTATCATGTTAATGTCATGGAAAGGAAATACTAAATCATTATATCCAATACATACATAAGTTAAGCTTATCATAAAATTCAAAATTCCATTTCTTCAACGATTTCTTTTAATGTGTCACATTTGCAAGTAATGGATGTGAAATGAAAATATGATTAGATTACTAGATGGACCCATAAAAGAAATTATATTGAGATATTTCAATAACAAAATTGAATATGTTTCATTTGAAATTTATGTAGAAGTGAATCCATGAGTGTGTCCAATGCAATGTTGATATGTATAAAAATAATGTGTCATTTTATCAACAATTTGAATTCTGGTAACAATGTTACGGTAAAACATGACACATAAACTAATTTAGAAAGAGTAAAAAGTAAGAAACAAGGAATACTTACCTAATTTTATCATTATTAGCATTATATGTTTTACAAAGTGTGGCTATAGTCGTAAAAATAATATACCACATATCTAAAATCTGAATTCAAATAGAAATAGGGTCATGGATTTGATCAAAATATTACCTAGGAGATCCAAACTATTATAAATAAGTTTGCAATTTTTCATTAATAAAAAAACTTGCTTGATTCCATAAATAAAGAGTATCTTCAGAAAGAATGGGGATGTTCAGGGAAAAATATGAGCAAATAAAAGGATATCATTAACAAAATCGATGCGATAAAACTGTGGTAGAGAGTTTTTAATATTTTCAAAAACTGATCTACCTCTCCTAAATGTCATGCAACCAGAGTCCACCACCAAAGAAAAGGTGATAAAGGACGTCCCTTTCTTACATCATGAGATGCATGACAAAAAACTTGATAAAACCCTATAAATTAAAAGGATCGAAAGATATCGATCTAATTATTATATCAAAAAATTATTCATTTAAAAAAATTTAATATATATGTAGAAATAAGTTAATATTATCATCTTCCATATAAAAATAAAATTTTAAACTTTTAGTATTTATTTCTTTACTAGTAACAAAATATAGTCTCTCTTACACATGTATAACAAACAAAGATAGAAATAATTATATTATTGATTTTATTATAACAATATTCTAGAATAAATTGAAAATTCTTATATTTATACTTATGCTAAAATTCATATAGTTCCATTTTATCTTATTGCAATAGGTTGAAATTCATATATTTAAACATATCTTCATACTTCTATGCTTACAATTCCGTTTTAGAGACATTGATATAATTTCATAAGATTTTTTTAACTAAAATTAAATTTTTTATATGTTTAACATTTTAGTTAACAATGTAAAATAATTTATAATATAAATAGATATAATAATTACAAATATATTTTTTGTAAAATAATAAATTTTTAATTAATAATTTAAATAAATATAATAAATAAATATATATATTTATAAAATAATATCCATCAAAAAAATCATTAATATATTAATATATATACTAAAAAATGAATTTCAAAGAAATGAACATGACTTCTATACTTCAAACCAAATATTATACGATGATTCGAAGAAAAGCTTCCCAAACATCGTCATTGTGATTGGGAAAAAATAATCCCAAGCATATCATAAGGGGATGCTTGTGTGTTCGAAATTGAAAGTTTTTGTGTACTAACAACAAAATAATGGCACGATGACAAATCCACATGATGCATAACAGAGTTACAAAGTCAAAATTGGGAGAAGTAAATTAGTAGGGGGTTTTACGGTAGTAAATATTAACTCGTATGTAGTAATTTAATTATTTATATACTATATTGTTTTTTTAATGATAATGAAGGTTGTAGTTTGACTCACATATGTTTTCTCTGAAATAATATAAATTTCGGCACAATTTTTCAGAAATTGGGTTGAATTATTTAGAAAATCTTGGTTAGAAGTGTCAAAATTCAAGATTATGGGAGGGTTCTTGATGGTGTTGAATCCATTTTTTATCATAAAAAAATTTTCAAAGCCTCGAAGGATTGGATTTCTTCTAAAATTTGTGGTCGGATTCTCGTGAATTGAGGTAAAATTAGAGACTGCGATCAATCCCTTACTTAGATCCTGAGATGGATGAAAAAAGTTTGATAAAGTCCCATATATTAAAAAATGAAAAATATGGAGCTGATACATCCCATTATACAATTTTCCATACTTAGATCTAATCTGATCTAAATAAGGATAACACAGAAAATTCCAACTTACATCATCATAGATCTTTGAAAAATCAAATTTTATGATTATCTCTTTTTTCTTAGAAATTTTAATGGAATGATTTATTTCCTACACCAAAGCCACTACATCATGAATCTATCTATACTAAAGAAATCCAAATTGTTCCTTCCAAATACAATTTGGGCAAAGTATTTTTTGTTATTATTTTGTAGATAAAAATTACAACATGAAGATATAAAAGTTACGATTTGCTTCTTTGTAATAAGATTAATGAAGGTGGAATTAAAATCCCCTATAACTATATATAACCATAATATCCATAAAAATTTGGATTAATTTACCATCTTTAAGAGGTTACCTTTGGAATAATTCGGAAGAATCCCAAATAGAATTCAAGCATCAAATTGTCAAATTGTCCAACCTTGGGATTTTACCATTTTTTATTGAAAGTGTCAAGAACCTAATCTTTAGAAATATCCTCTGTTAAGACATCATTCATTTCATCTACTATCAATCTCACGGACATATTTATAACTTGAAGAACCTCATGGGTAGGGCATGCAGACATCTCGCTTAAGGGCACCCAAAAACGTAGATTTCAAGATAACGTTATTCAAAAGAAGGAAAAATGGGAAGGGTTTGGTCGAATGATCTCTTCAAAGAAGGTAATTTTTCCTTTCCACGATTCCAAAATATGATTTTGTTTAGATTAATAGGAGGAAAGACTTGAATTATATTTTTGAAAGATTAGATGAGTTTTCATACGAAAGTTATTTGATATAATTTTTTCCTCACATAATATTGATGGTAATAGTCCATGTACTTTTATAGCTTTTTCAAGTTTATAGTATTTTTTAAACCAATCTAAAAATGCTTGTTTTTTTAAATATTCAATTAAAAAAGAAAAGTTTCATTATTAAGGGTTTTAGATTTCATATATTTTTTAAAATAAAATATAAAACATAAATTAGATACTTTATGCTAAATTTAATTATATGCAATACAATATTTAGATTATTATTAGATTTGGGTATTCTTCATTTAAAAAATTTAAGATATATTCGAAAGAAATTGATATTATTATTTTATAAAAATAAAATTATTCATCTCTACACTACTAACCAATAGTCTATATATGTGTGTAAAATAAAAAAGTACAACAAATTTAAGAAATAGGGAAAAATAAAAATTGCACTGCAATAACAATGATTCCAAATAAATCCAAATTATACTAATTGATAATTCTTATTTTTAAATTTATTAGTAATACGTATGTTTTGGATTCTCTTTGTGTCGTTTGTGGAAGGAGGTGATCACCATGGGCAACAAAATTGCCACCACGATTCTGAGCAAATCATAACATCGCTTTGCACAAATACCTTATTGAGGCCTTGATTTGAGGCTCACTTGCATGAATATCTTAGCATTATTTCCAGACATTAGAGCATGGTTACCTAATTAACACAAAATAATTAGCATCCTTAAGGTATTACGTTGTTTTCACTGGTCGGATGATGTGACAGATTAGGGTGTGGGGATTATATTATGATGGTTAAGTTAGTCCTATCATTCTTCTAGTTTGAGAACTAAAAAAAATATTTGAGCATATATGGTGGCTCTAGGGGAGTCTTACGGCATTCATCATGATGAAAGTTCTTATTTAAAGGGCTACGAATTGATCAATTTTTGGGGATATGTTATTTATTCATTTCCTAACTCAGCATGACTGACATGCTCCTAAATTCCCATTAACCTCCTATTCATCCTTTCTGGAACTTCCGTTATGCTAAGGTGTGTATGGATTATTATTCTTCCTTACTATACTTGCTTCTTATTGAACTATTCAAGTTCATTCTGGTTTATGCTGTATATTTATCCCAACAACTTAATTTGTTCACTTTGTTTGATTTTCCACACAAGGACTTAAACTATTTGAACTTGTGAACTTTATATTTCTTAATGAGGAAATAAATCCATGTATTATGAGAATTTGTCTATAAATGAGACTTTCTACATATATTTACCCATTGATGGAATAAACATGGATCTACACCGCTATGCACAAATTGTAATATTCCCTCTAACCTTGTAGAAGTAGAGGATAATCTTACCCAATTTTACTTTCCAAACAAACATTCTTCATAAAAATCAAAATCTCACAAGGTAATTAGAAATACATTTTACAATAGAATTATTCTATAGTACTTAAGAGCCCGTATGTCCTATATTTCCTAGTCTTTGATGCCATAGCATAGTCATTTCTTGAGAAGATGCAATTTTTTTTGTTATTTAGAGTTACTCTTGAACAATGATTTTCCATATTCTTCCTAATAAATTCATTTGAAATCCCCTCTATAATTCCATTACACCTTGAATCATCTTGCATGTACAATTTTCAAGCATTACTTTGACAACTACATCACTCTGTACTTACATAAATCAATTTTTTGGCTAATCCTATGATGTGCATAACACCATGGAATTTTCTAATCCTTCCACCCATAAGCTTCAACTCAAAATTTTCTTCTCCGATGATTTTAGTTGTTGAGTATCCTCCTTAAGAAACCATTGCCACCATCAAATCTTTCATATTTGCAAATCAACTCCATGTGAGGATTGATATGAAAGGGTATTACTAAGTTGATGAGTCATGCCTCATGATCTACATTTTTACTTGAATAAGAAAAGTAGAATCCCTCCTTTATGCGAGGATATATTTTTCTTCTAAAAAGGAGCATCTTCAAATACCTTCCCTTTTGTGAGGAATTTTGGATATATACAATGTTTCTTGCGGTGCTCTTCTTTTTCCAAATCTCTAACATAGCTTTTTGTACTTTATTAGATATTTTGATCTTCATATAGATCTATATCTCACTTGAGGACTTATTTCTATTTTTATTTTTAGGATCATCCTCTTACAAAAGCAGAAGCCATCTCCATTTCATCTTTCCATGTTTTGTTGTCTCATCTTTTATGACATCTCAAGGGTGACATGATTTTACTCTAAAAATTTAAAGTATTTTTATTACTACCTATGGAAACGACTAGACTATCCCATGAGTTGGTATATAACATTTGAAAAAATTGCACTTATCTTCATCTAAAATATTAATATCAATAGATAATAGTTTCCTTACCACAATATTAAAGAAATTCATATACTTTGTCGCTAAATCTCTATTCTTCATCCTCAGCATTATAAAAATTCTTCACAAGAACAATTTTTTTCACCAATTTATTACATGAATACAAAGCTCATAGCTTATCCCATAAATATTTTGTTGCATCTTCCTTAGAACATTGGTAATATTGAATATGAGACACAAGAACATATTTTCTCTTTCCTTTCTATCAACTTGATCCATTATTTTTTTTACATATATATTGGCACAATACTTAGATGTAGTGATCCACTTATTTATTTCCAACATAAAATATTCCATTTTGAACCACGATAGCTCAAAGCTCTTCCATTGAATTTCTTGATCCCTCTCTTTGAATTTCTTGCCATTTCATTTTCACCATAAGAATCAATTCCATAGATCCCCCATTATAATAAGCTACACCACATGTCGGAGCCAAACCCTGAATCCTGAAGGTGTCCACTTAAATCCAAAATTGTTTTGATACTAAATGTATGCTTTAAACTTGTAGAATTAATTATTTCTCATATATTATTAATAAAACATAAAATATGTAATTTAAAACACACACATAAACATATATATTTTATCCTTGAAACTAAAACTCAGAAAATGAATGATATTTTTTAATATATATATTATTTTACATAATAGTGTAATACAATATATATCTTTGTGGAATCCATGAATTTTTAATATTTTTACTCATCTTTAGAATACAATCACAATTCCTTAATGGAAACTATAAAACCATGGAAAAAGCCACCATGCACACAAAACCTCTTTTAACAAAAATTGTCTATCGAGAATTATAAAAGGAGATGTAGAGGTTCTACATGAAAAAAATATCTTCGGGGAATACTATCGTCAAATCTTCAAATAGGGAGGCTACCACCCTCTTACTACATTACACATTTTACGGCGTGTGATATAGTCATGATAATATAACACATGACTGACATTTTCAAAGGAAGGCAATTGTGGCTTTGATCAAAATATCGGGATCAAAACTATTATCAGTAAGACATGGCTTCACAAAGATTAATAACAAGACTTGTAGCAGCTCCATAATATAAGAATATACTTTTAAAATAATTATGATCTTGAGAGGTACTAGAAGAATAGTAAAAGGATGCGTCATGAATATGAGATGAAATAAAGTATTTTGTAGAGGGATTTTAATATTTTTTAAAGAGATAATCTACCTTTCCTCAGCAATAAGATTGCTAAGAAATTCAACCACCAATATAAAATGAAAATGTGGTATAGGACATCCCTTCCTTAGATCATGCAATGGATGAAATTTTTTTGATAAAGTCCCATATATGAAAATAGAAGTATGTAGTTGATACATCTCATTATCCAATTTACCATACGTAGATTTAATCTAATATAAAAGAAGGATATAGCTAAATTTTGTTCTCCAAAAAAAAGCTATTTATAAATGAATGCGCAAATGATAAATTTGTGATTACAAAATAGAAGACTAAATTTTTCATATATACAACTATTAGTAGCTAATTTTTGGTATCTTATAAAATGACCTAAATTTAGTCATATTTCTTTTGTCATTAATTGGTTTAATGAGTAACAAAATTTGCATATATATGACTATTAGTAGCTAATATACAATATCTTATAACATGACCAAACTTTAGTCATATATCTTTGGTCATTAATTGGTCTCAAACGATGACAAAATTTGCATATATATGACTATTAGTAGCTAATTTAAAGTATCTTATAACACGACCAACATTTTGGTCATTTGTTTTGATCATTAATTGGTTTTCCTCGGGTGATCATATAGTAATATATTTTTTTGTATATTTGGTCATTAATTGTGACAATTAATGACCAAAATTAATGATAAAATAAATGGTTAAATCAATGACCAAATCAATGATTAAATTAATGAACAAATCGGTGACTAAATTAAATATACTATTTGACAAAAAATTGAAATAATCAATTAATGATTAAGTTAAAAACAACTAAAAAGTTGTAGTAAAATGACAAAATACGTAAATTAGCTACTATTGGTCACGATAGAAAATAGTCGTTTGTATGTAAATTTTAGTCATATTTTAGTAATTAATTAGCGATTTTTAACTAGTGCTCGTATTCTCGTTTGGAACATGTACATAAGCATCACAACCTAATACCCTAATATGTTTAAGAGAGTGTTTCTTAAAAAATCATACCTCAGGTGGAGTCATGTAATCTAATGCTATTGAGGGTAATATAGCTACCAAACAGCATGTAGTTTCCACTGACTTTGTCTAAAATTCATGTCCTAACTCAACACGACTGAGCATGCTCCTTGATTTCTCCATTAACCTCCTATTCATATTTTCCTAGAACTCCATTATGCTAAGGTGTATATGGATTATTATTTCTTCCTTAATGTACTTAATTCTTCTTTTGAAATATTCAAATTCATTCTCACAAAAAAATTTACAATTATATGTTATCAACACCTTAATTTTATTTTATGTTTGATTTTCCACAAAGAGACTTAAACTATTTGAACTTGTTAATGACTTTAGATTTCTTCATGAAATATTCCATGTATTACTCGGGGGTATGCGTAAATGAGAAATTGTACATAGAATTACCCATTGATGGAATAAACATGGCTCTACACATGCTTATGTACCAATTGTAATATTCCCTCTGCCTTGTAGAGGTAAGGACCTAATCTTACCCAATTTTACTTTCCAAACAAACATTCTTCATAAAAATGAAATTCTACAGAGTAATTAGAAATACATTTTACCATATAATTATTGTGTAGTACTTAAAGGCCCTTATGTAAGATGTTCCTAATCTTTGGTGCCATAGCATAGTCATTTCTTGAGAAGATGCAATTTTTTTTTCATTCTTTCACTACACTCTTAGGAACAATGGAGTTCTTGCACCCATACCTAAAAATTATTCCCAATAAATTATATATAGTTCCAATTTTAAATCCCCTCTATAATGCCATTACTCCTTGAGCTATCTTGCATGTATAATTTTCAAGCATTACTTTTACACATACCACTCATATTACTATAAATCAAGTTTTTGGCTAATCCTAGGATGTGCATAACACCATGGAATTTTATAATCCTTCCACCCTTAAGATTCAACTCAAATTTTCATTTCCAATCATTTTAGTTCTCAAGTCTCCTCTGAAAACATCACCACGATCAAACCTTTCATATTTTCAAATCAATTCCCTTCGAGGATTCATATGAAAGGATTTGCCTAGTTGACGAGTCATGCCTCATGATCTACATTTGTACTTAGATAAAGAAAAGTATGCATCCCCTCCTTTATATGAGGATATTTTTGTCTTATAAATTGGGGCATCTTCAAATACCTTCCCTTTGTGAGAAATTTTGGATATACAATATTTCATGCAATGCTCTTTTTCCCCGTCTCTAACATAGCCTTTTGTACTTTCTTAGATATTTTGATCTTCCTCTGAATTTATATCTCCCACTTTGGACGTGTTTCTATTTTTTATTTTTAGGATCATCCTCTTACAAACAAGGCATCTCCATTTCATATTTACATGTTTTTTTGTCTCATCTTTGCAAAAAAGCAAGGATGAGATGATTTTATAAAAATTTAAAATAGTTGTATTACTACTTATGGAAACAACTAGAATATCCCATGATTTTGGTATATAACATGTGAAAACATTACACTTATCTTCATCTAAAATAATAATATCAATAAATAATAGTTTCCTTACCACATTATTGAAGGAATTCATATACTTTGTTGCTAAATCTCCATCCTTCATCCTCATGTTATAAAAATTCTTCACAAGAAATTTTTGTTGACCAGTTTCTTACCTAGTTACAAAGCTCGTAACTTATCTCACAAATATTTTGTTGAAGCTTCCCTTGAAACATTAGTAATAGTGAATCTGAGAGAAAAAAACATTTTTTTATATTTTCCTTTCTATCAATTGAGGTCCATTATTTTTTTGACATATATGTTGGTGCAATAATTAGATCCATAGTGATCCACTTATCTATTTCCGACAACAAATATTCCATTTTGAACTTCGATAGCTCAAATCTCTTGAGATAACTCAAAGCTCTTCCCTTTGAATGTCTCCATCCCTCTCTTTGAATTTTCTCACCTTTTCCTTTTCACTATAGAATCACTTCCATATATCCCCCACTATAATAAGGTATACCACATGTCGGAACCAAACCCTAGCCACAGTGTCCTTAAGTCCAAAATTGTTTTGATACTACATTTATGCTTTAAACATGTACAATTAATTATTTATAATATATTCTTAATAAAACATAAAATATCAAATTTACAAAAAACACACATAAACATAGATCTTTTATCCTTGAAAACTAAAGAAAGCTGGGAAAATGAATGATATTTTTAAATATATATACTATTTTACACAATATTTTAATACAATATATATCCCGTTGAATCCATGAATATTAAATCTATTTACTCATCATTAGAATACAATCACAAATCCTTAATCGAAACTATAAAACATGGAAAAAACGACCATGCACACAAAACCACTTTTAGAAAAAAACTATCTAGCAAAAATTATAAAAAGGGTAAGTAAAATAGGTCTAGAAAAAATATCTTTCGGGGGTGCTACCCCAAACCGTCAAATACGGGTGAAATGAAAGGATTTTTCATTATTTTAATATATGGGACTTTATCAAGATTTTTTCATCCATCTCATAATCTATGGAGGGATTTACTCTACACACTATTTTTTTATGTTGGTGTTCAAATGTCTTAGCAAGCTTATTGCTCATGAAAGGAAAATTCACTCTTTAAAAAATACCAAAATCCCTCTACAAAATACTTTATTTCATCTCATATTCATTGATGGCATCCTTTTTTTATTTCTCTCTAGTCCCTCTCAAGATCATCATTATTTCAAAAGGATTTTCTTATTTTATGGAGTTACTTCAACTCTTGTTAGTATCCTTCAGAAGTCATGTCTTATTATATATATTTTGGATCGTAATATTGTGATCAAAACCATGACTCTCTTTCCTTTTGAATAAATGTTGGTCACGTGTTATATTATTTGCATGACTATATCACATGTTTTTAAAATGTGTAATGAATATTAAGAGGGTGGTAGCTCACCCATAATGGAAATGTTTCTCACGCATTTTCTTGAGTTTCTCAAAAAAGAAAAGGACATGGGAAATGTTTCCCAAAATGTCCCTTTCCATGGAAGGATTAGAAACATGGGGGAATGCACTCTTTCGGATGCATCCCCATGGAAAAATAGTTCACTGATCGGGTCATAATTTTGGTACAAGATGTATATTTCAAGATAAATTTGTTAAAAGAAGAAAAAATGGGAAGGTTTGGTCCAATAATCTCTTCAAAGAAGGTATTTTTCCTTTCCACTATTCGAAAAGATGATTTTTTTATATATTAATAGGAGGAAATACTTGATTATATTTTTGAGAAATATTAGATAGGTTTTTCATACAATATATTCTTCTTATGCAATGTTTTCCTCACATAATATTGTTGGTAATAGTCTGTAATTTTCTTAACTTTTCATGTTAAGATTATTTTGTAAACCAATATAAAAGTGCTTGTTTGTTTTCTAAATATTTCATTTTCAAAGAGAAAAATTTCACATTTGTCAAACGTTTTAAATTTCATATATTTTAAAATAAAATATAAAACATAAATTAGATTCAATATTAAATATGTCTCTTGTCACGACTTCGATGATGGAAGAAGGATTTGGAGCGAGAATAATTGATCTTGATCTCCCCTTTGGATCCGTTAAGACGCTCAACTATCATCTTCCACAGCTGGAAAAAAATAAAAATTATTGGAAGATATCACGATTAGAAACAAAAAATTTTACAATTCTCAGGTGCTAGAATGAGTGTAGAGATCTTGGTCGAAGGTGAAGAGTCACTCGAAGTTCATGAGGTATACATAAAAAATGTGCACGATGTTGGTTCACTAAGGTGACTATTATAGGCAACCTTTATGCTTCTCATTCAATTGTCAACCTAGGGTAAGCCTTATTATTTAAAGAGTGCACGCACATTATATGTGAGTGACATCAAGAATAGTTACTCTATATTACCATGAAGAATATTGTCTAGTTCAATCAACTTATGGAATTGTAAAAATCTTTGCTAACTATTCTATCTAAGAAGCTTGATGAGGATCACCTATGATTGAACAACACATTGATGAGTTGAACAACGGAGTCTTCTTTGAATGGAGCAACAAACTCAATGACTTTAAGAACAATTGATTACCTAATTTTTCAATGGAATTCCCTTTGCAAAAAAACTACTTCAACATTCCTCTTGCATTCAACAACAACACTGCAAGAAGTTTTAGTACTACGGAAGGATCTAATTCTTAGCGATATAAAGCATTGAATAGAAATCATGCTAAATATCATAAAGGATATAAAGAAATTGAGAAAATTATGAAAGCATCTAGGTTATAGCAATTACTAGAAACCATAAAACGGAAGAAATAAACTATCTTACGCGCAAGACGCAACATCATAGGCATAGAAGTTAACAAGTGGAAATATGTCTCACGAATGCATTAGATAATTGAACATAAATTTCGTAATTAATGTACAACTAGAGATGAGCGCGAAACTCCCGAGGGTTGGGCCCAAACCACGAAGTCTAACGCGACGAAAAACTCGGGGAAATGAATATTCAAAATACAAAAATTATTTATTAAATAAAAATTTAGACATGAATATAATTGAATAGGTGATGTCCTGATACGTCTATTACATAATATAATTCTATTAGATCCCTTTTTTTTGTTCATCTTTAGCCTTTTTTTAAGTAGATTTCGTTCAATGGAATGGTCTTCTCCAAACGACGACCTTGCTCATGGCTATCATTGGAGTTCTTCGAACGTGGATGCAGCTCTTTACGCATACAACGGTCACACAGGGGTCATTATGATTGTATGTTCTCTATCGTCGGCTATCTTTTGGTTGTCGTCGATTCGGTTTCTTTCACATCACTGCGAATAAATATGTAATAAGTAAAATTCCTATTGTTTTAACATTATTTTTTATCGTTAGTCCATTTATTTTAATTTTACGTTAATATTCCTTCCCTTTCTTGTTGAGATGAGGAAAAATCCCTAAAATTGTATGATAATTTGAGGTAAAGTAGAGGTGAAAATGCACCTTGTTTACGGTCCAACATATACACTTTTCGTGCACGAGGTCATCGTGAAAAAAAATCATTGAGGTGTAATAGGTTAGAGAATAGGCGGGGGTAGAATTCTTCTTTGTATGCTTTGAAACCTTGTTTACGATTGATTCTTGCAAACACGGTGTATTTGTACTTATGCAGCCGGTTCGTAGTCATGATCATAACCCTCGAGTACTAGATGAGGGGGAAATCTATACCTACACCCCTATCCATACGGGACCCATGTTGAAGACCATATTGCTATATAAAAGGAATTTTGAGGCGGCCTTTGAATTTTTATGTAGCCAAATGGCTCCCTATTTCACATTATTTGTGGAGGCCATCCACCTTTATTTGGGTTGCTACTAGAGCTACTTCTTGAATTTCTTCGAAATATTCTAGTCCATGCTATATAATGTCTTTATGGATAGGCCCCATCTTAGTCCTTAACCTTTCTTCGCATAAAATTCTTGTGTTGGATGAAAATTTGCGGGGGTTTTCCTTGTGTTCCCCTATAACCCATAGTTCTAGGTCATATTTCTCTCTTCTCTCGAAAATTTTATAGGCTTTGGCCCACCTAATATGGTTTTTAGCAAAAGAGAGGAAGGCACAGGCCCCCGAATATATCCTATAAAGGGACTAGGATTCTTGTCCATGTTGTCCTCTAGGAAGAATTCATACATGTAGAGTTCATAGAAAAGGCGTTGGACCTTTTCATCTTGATCGTTGCATCGATAGACAAATTCCTCTATAGTTTTTGAAATTTGTAGCCTTCCACACTTTGATGGCCTTGACCTTCAATAGTAAATATCATTTGGTTAGAAATAGAGCATAGTTGGTGGCTCGTACCCTACATGTTAGCACATTAGAGTACATAGAGAAAATCATAGTGATTTTTTTTCTTGTAATATTTTTCCACACAGTCTCGACGTAACGTTTTACCTTTACCTACTCTTCTACCGAAGTGAGAAAATGTTTCATCCTATGTTGTAGAAAGACTTGTGAATTTATTTAACGATTACTTGATGTCTTGTCTTTGACACTACTTCCTCTTTGCATTTTTCTAAGACATACGTTTTGATTAATTCATTATACCACTTTTTATTGACGGCTCTTTCAACTAGAGGAGCATAGGAAGGGGTTTGCTCATTTAGGTTTCCTTTTCTTCGGTGAATTCTTGCACAGTTTGTACGAGAGGATTTGGTAGTATCACCTTGCGATCTTTGTTTGTACCTCAATCTTAGTGGTGCTTTCTAAGTCGGTCTGCATCTTAGCCTCGGTAGTGTCTTCTAAGTCGGTACGCATCTCAGCCTCGGCGGTGTCTTCTAAGTCGGTCTATATCACGACCCCGGTAGTGTTTAAAAAATTAGTATGACTGCTTTTTTTGACACGTTTGTGGTGGTCAATTATTCTTAGGATTTCGGGCCTTGCTTGCCTATTTTAACCATTTCCTCAAATGTTTTATCATTTCCTTAACCTTTTGCAGGATTTTTATTAATATCTTGAACCTCTTTTGACTAAATTTTCTTTTGGTGCGGTTTCGGTAGGGTTTCAAGGAGCAACAACATTTCACGAGAAATAGTGGTGTTAATTTTTGGATTATGCCTTGATGTGGTATTTTTCTACACCAATACTCCGGTTACTTCTCATGAGGGTCCCAACTAGGTGAGACAGTATTCCCTCGAACGTCGATAGCACGTTTTCCATGCTTGCATTTTGTTCCCGAGGGATTGTGTCTCCTGGTAGGTTCTCGAGGATTCGACTACCTTGCATGCTCTTCATATTGACTCCATCACTCTCGAGAGGATACAAGGGCCCCAAAATCTTGTGATTCCTCTTGATGGGGTGAGAAAATATCTTAGTGAGCGAGTTGCTAGCATTGGTGATTGGTCTAACGGTTCTTCTTGTTTTTAAGCTTTCTTAGATAGGCTTAGTTTCATGGGATGCCTCATTTTCTCCGGGACTCGAGCCATCACTTCCTCATAATCTTGTAGGGGTATATTTTGAGGAATTGAGGGTAGTGAGTAGGATGGCTCTGCCTCCTCTAGGAATTCTGAGGTTTCTTGTTGTTAATGTAGTATTTTGGACCACATTTTCTTGCCTGGTTCTGAATTTGAGGCACAGGTCCTTTTCCTTCTAGGTATGTTCTTTCCAAGGAACTCAATTTAGGTCCCGACAAGGTTTTCCTCAGGTGCATGCACGGTAGGGTTAGCAAGGTTGTCCGAGGATATCTGCTACTTTCCCAACTCATGCATGGTGATTAATTTTATTAATCCATGGTGAATAAAAACCACTTTAGGGTTTTTAGATTTTCTTATTAGAACAACAGTGTCGTGTAATATAGAATTTACAAGCCAGGCATATTAAGCTGAAATATTTTTTTTAAGCACAACTAACAATTTAAGTTGATGGGGTTTTACCACGTCTTGTTGTCCATCGCATGGGATGAATCTCTAGATGAATATTTGTCGAGTTCTTGCCATGGGCGATGTAGAGGTGGGAGTTAATCCCTTTCCTTTCTCACTCAATTTTTTTCTAGATCCTGGTATTCTCTGTTGCCTCTCATAAGAGAAGGTGTTTTTCGGTCCATCTCTCTCTCTCTGTTGGTATTCAGGAAACTTTATCAATAATATCATGCGGCAATAGGTATAATCCTTCCACAGGCTTTGGATTTTCCCTTTTTCTACGGGGAACTCAATTGATATGTTTGTATCAAATCCTTGTAATTTGTGTAAATATGGTAGCCAACCAACTTTCTAGAGGATAGTGTGAAGTGAATCTAAAATTAGGAAGTTAATTGATTCTGGAGAGATTTTTCCTCCCTGGCTGATTACATTTCTTGAGCCTAATTTCTCCTTCGATTGTGTCCTCTTTTTTCCATTTTGGTTAGAATGAATATTGTATGCAAGCGAAGGGGAATTGTAGCCTTACGGCAGGTAGCTTCATACCTTCATTGCAATAATCATTTGGTCTTATCGTTATATCCAGTGATTTTGTGTGGGAAATTCACATGATTGATAATTATGGATTATTGCACCACCTCTCTCGAAGTAACGGCAACCACGTCCTCCAGTATGAGAAGATTTGATCAATCATGAATGCATACGGTCAAATGTAAGTTAGGTAATCTCAGTTTGTACGTGAGAACGAGTCCATGGCTTTCGAGCTCAATGTAAGAGGAGTGATTGCAAGGTAATTATGAGTGCATGTAGTGTAAAGGTCAAAATTTGAAGTTATCATAAGTGTATCCTCATGCGGTAATGGGAGAGGGGAAGAAAGTAGTATAGCTATTATTTATGATATGATGTCCTTCTTTGCAATTTTTAAAATGCAGTAAATCATGTATTATATAGATAATGGTACAATTGTCGTCACCAGAAGTTAAATGTCACAAGCATAAATTTTTTATAGTTACTTATGTGGTAGAATAGTATTATCACTAATTCGAGTAGTGGGTTTATGCTAAGAATGAGAGCATTAGGAGATAAGGTATATGTAAGAGTAATTGGCTATTGTTGAAACATACTCTCATATGATAAGTAGAGCCTTGTTGCCGGGGAAAGGCGTCTATAGCCTTGATAGTGTTTTTATGCTATTTAACATGAAAAATGAGCAGGATACTTTTATGTAAAAGCAATTATTCTACCAATATTGTGGAGGAATTACCATGCACATGTATTAGCTAGATAGCAACGGTGCCACTCACCACACAAAGTTGAAAAGTGATGGGGTAGCTCATGATGAGACCTCTGTCCTTCAGAACGATGGAAATTTCATTACCCTGGTGTGATGGCCATCGTGGGCATATACTACTAAAAATCTTATGAACATGGTAAGACGGCTCATGATAGAGACACCTTATCCTCTCTTAATTGCATATAACATAGTATTTCTCTTTAAAAAATTAAGCATTTTGACTTATGAGGAGGCCGCTATCTGGTATGATGGCTAGATAGTTAGAGTGACGTTGTTAGGATTGTAATAGAGTGAAACGGAGCCGGCTAAGTGATGAGCCCCTCTTTCCTTTAAGTAGTTGAAAGGTCATTACCACACAGTGTGATGACCCAATGTGGTATCACCTACTAAACCCTTATGAACATGGTAGGTTGCCTCATGATGAGACCACAAGTATCCTCTCTTAAAAATTTGCATGTAAACATAATAGTTATTATTTATACCTGAAGAGAGGCTCAGTACTCTCTTGAGATTAGGGATGGTGTGAAAGTAAAAAGAATGCCAATACAATTAATACCCTTACTCCTATTTCTTTATGTCGAAGGAAATACTGCACAAAGGGGAGAGTGAAGAAATATATACCATTATAATACTATGTATTGTGTGATAACATATTTGGGCGGAGAATGACTTAGCTCTTCATTGCATAGATGTAAAATGTCAGCTTCTAGGTTAAAGATTATAGTGTCAAAGGATCATCGAAGTACTAATTTTACTTCTTTCCTCTTTTTCAGCTATCAATTTCTACTCAGAGATGTCTTTTACATCTAGGGTGTGGAATGAGGAGAGGATATCAAAAAAATAAAGAACGATCATGCTTCTTTAAAGAGAGGAAAAAAATCAGTTGTTCAGTTCCTTTGAATAACAACTATTTAATTAGACATTCATTCAAATGTTTTAACAATAAAACAAAAATGTGAAACATGGCTATACAATCCAATTGAACAACAATTGTTCAATTAGATTGAACTGTGATGGTCGAAAAAATTTGAAAAACAAGGAAAAATAAAAACGCAAAAACATGGTTGTTGATGATTGGTGAGTTTTCAATTGGATTAAATAGCGAGTTGTTCAAAGAATTTGAACAACAAGGAAAAATAAAAATGGAAAAATACGGTCGTTCAATTTGATTGAATAGTAGTCGTTCAAAGAATTTGAACGAGCGAGAAAATAAAAAACACATTTCAATCTGAAAATTTGATGTTGATTAAGATTAAACGGCGACCATTCAAAGAATTTGAAAAGCAGGGAGAAATAAAAGCACAAAAACATGGTTTTTTAATCCGATTGAACCATTATTTGTTCAATTGGATTGAAGAGCAGTCGTTCAAAGAATTTCAACAGCAAGGAGAAATAAAAAGTAAAAAACATGGTTGTTCAATTGAATTGAACAACATCCATTCAAATAATTTGAAGAGCAAGGAGAAATAAAAATGCAAAAACATGGTTGTTCAATACTGTTGAAAAACAACTATTGAATTGTATTAAACAACAGTCGTTCAAAGAATGTGAACAACACAAAGAAATAAAAACGCAAAAGCACAATTGTTCAATCCAATTGAACAACAATTATTCAATTGGATTGAACAATAGTCATTCAAAGAATTTGAACGACAAGGAGAAATAACAATTCAAAGACACAGTTTTTAAATCTGATTGAATAACAACTGTTCAATTGGGTTGAACAACGGTACATTCAAAAAATTTGGGCAATGACGAGGAAAAATAAAGGCACGAAGGATGAGAGAAAGGGTATATTGTAGGCATGCTAAGATGTACAACAAAATAATAAACTAAGAATTTTAAGGTAGTTATATACATTATTTTCAAATAAGAAGACTAGAAAAATCTCATGTACTCGAGGTTGTGGGGTTATCATCCCCTTCTACCACAACTTGGATGGTGGGATTGTTTTGTGCACAACACAGAAGAAAGACTCCTTTGTGATAGGTTTGTGATAGAGGTATACTGCGCCCATTGACTTGAAATGTAGAACCGGACCCGTCTATGGTGGTTCGGGTGAGGGTATTTTTTGTTGTGTACTTGGATTTTGTATGGGTGAGCCACCTTGTTTGTAATTTTCTGGAAAATCTTGGAATGCAGAGTCATAGACAAGTGCCCAATCTCCTTTATAGAATATCTTCTTTTTTATGAGGGTGTCATGCCACTGCTGGGTGTTATTGTATGATCCATGTGGTCTTGAGCTAATAGTCATATTTCATACAATTCATTTAGTTTCTAAGTCTTTTGATGCAGGCCTTTGTCAAGTCCAACCCTACTTCCTGGGTTGTACTTAGAGTCTTGACTTCGAATTCAATGTGGAAAACATGATCTCTTCCAAATAATAGATGATACGGAGAATATCTAGTGGTGTTTCACCATGTTGTGGCGGTAAGACCATAGCGCACATAGTCTAGTGGCCGAGTCCGCTGATGTGATGATTTGTTTTTTAGTAAGAATTACCTAAAGGACTTTGTTGGTGCTTTCGACCTATCGTTTGCCTTGGGTGGTAAAGGGATGTGACATTGTGGATGATATGATGATTCTTTAGAGTAGATGTGATTTTATTACCAATGAAATATTCCCCTCCATTAATTATCACTTCCGTGGTAGATCATATCGGACAAATAGCTCAAACGAAAGTTCTTTCTATGATTCTTTTATGGCTCTTTGTAAGGCTACTATTTCCACCCATTTTGTTACGTAGTATGTGGCAACCATTATGTAGGGTTTTTTATTTGATGATGGTTTAAATGGCCCAACGAATTCTAGTGCCCATCTTTCGAATGGTTCTACTGGTAATTGTGGTTGTAGTGGTAGTCCATCCACTTGGCTTGGGCGGCCAATTCTTTGCCAACCATCGCAGTTTTGGACATATTTTTTCAGATATTTGAAGATCGTAGGCCAATAATAACCCAATTGTAATACTTTGTGCCCCGTTCTATGACCGGCGAAATGGCCACCATATGGGTCACTGTGACAGGACTGTAGGATATCATAAATCTCGTCTTCCCGAATGCATCTATTTATATGCATGTCGATCCCTGTGTTAAAGAGGTATTCTTGATCGGGGAGAACCCATGCTTGCATTCTACAATCAGCTTCCGTTCCATTGATGTTAAATTCTGAGAAGTTTCCCTATTCCAAGTAATTTTCTACGTACGTAGCCTGTAACGTCTTTACGCTGCAAAAAAAATATGTTCGTCGGGGAAATTAATCGTTGTTACTAGTGTGTGTATGTCTTTAGAATACTGGATAGGAAGTCTGCGACCACGTTTTCTTTTTGTGGGTGGTCCTTGATGGTTATGTCAAATTCATACAAAAAGCAACAATAACAAGTTATTCTGCATTTCATGATTGGTTTATTGGCTAAATATTTAACGGTAGAGTGATCGGTATAAATTCTTGATAGCCAATTATATAATGTCTAAGATTTATTAATAGCATAAATGATAGAAAGGGCTCTTTTTACATTCGATTATTGTGCAGTTATTCGCTCGAGTTATATTTGCACTGATATAATAAATAGCATAAGGATTTTTGTCTTCTTCTTGACCAATAACTTCTCATGTTCTTTGTATCATATGGAGCGGAAGAAATGTAGAAAGGAAGCAACTCCCCGATTGGGAACGTATGTAATATTGGTTCTATCGAGACCAATGTTTTTAAATATGCAAAATAAATTTCACATTTATCAAACCAATGGAATTCGATGTTTCCAGTTAATGCATACATAGGTGGAAAAAATTGTGAGAAATTCTTTATAAACCTACGATATTACCCTGCATACCCCAGAAAAATATGCACCTCAGTTTATGTACAAGGTGTGGCTAATAAAAGGATTACGTCTAAGGTCTGCACGTATTCCTCTTTTGTAGACATATAGTGCCCAAAGATTACTCCTCGGTCATCATCATGAGGAACTTTTCATTAGCAAGCATAACATGGTAGCAATGCATCTTTCGATACCTTTTCTAGCGTTTCTAATGCTTGGTCGAAGTCATCACCATATGGGGTCGAGTCGTCCATGTAAATTTAGGGCCTCTCATTTATTAAATCAACAAAAATTACGAGTATGGCCCTTTGAAAGGTTGTTGGGGAATTGCATAGTGCGAATGGTAGTACCTTGTAGGAAAATCTACCCCATGGGTAGGTAAAGGTTGTTTTATCTTGGTCTTCGGGGGATATTTGGATTTGATTGTAACATTGAACCTATCGAGGAAGGAAAAGGCAGCTACATACATGTATCTAGGACTTGGTCAAGAAAAGGAGGGGAAGTGATCCTTGTGTTGCCTTATTCAATTCTCGGTAATCCACACGGATTATTCGTTCCCATTATTTTTAGGAACAACTACCGGAGGGAGACCCATTTGTTGTACGGAAATAAGGATAGTAAATTTCACATCCGGTAGTTTCTGTACCTCTTCTTTTACAACATCTTTTAGATGTGGTTTTTTAACCTACCTTTGGGGTTTTCAAATAGGTCGAGCCTCCTTGTCGGTATAGTGTGATGAGTGCATAGCGAGGGTATATTCCCTTCATGTACGGTACTCCCAAGAAAATTCTCCACCGATACCTCTGTAACACCTTTATGAGCTTCTGCCTTTGGTCGATATGAACTTCCGCATTGATATTCAAAATTTTCCCTGGCTCAATGCTCAGCGGTATGTTGTTGCGTACAACGATTGTGGGATATGTTGATCATCAAGGTTTGTCAAGAGGAATGTTCTTGCATTTCATCTTCAAGAATTGTTTTTAACCTTTTGGCATTTTATGTTTCTAGATGTAGATGGCTGGGATTCATAAAGTTATTGATTACATCATCTTGATTTGATCCTTAAATTAAGATCTTCGACTAATGTCGAGAGGTGTACATATGTTTTTCTCCCAATATATATGCGGATGCTTGTGAATGTTCATAGTGGGTAAAATTGGTTTGGCATGTACATAAGTAACGTTATTTATGGAATATCCCCTAGCAATGGTCATTTTCCTTGTCCCCGGCTGACCTATGTAAGTATCGAGATATTTCCAACCAAGGTCACCCAATAATTAAGGGGTGTCGTCCATACGGTCTTTGGGTTAATAACTAAGAAATAAACTAGATACTCCCATGATTCCACGAGAAACCGGACGTCCTACAATATTCCTTCGGCTATTAACATACCTATCGACGAGTTCCATAAGGCGTAGCTATGGTTCTAAGGCTGATATGCCTAAATTTTCATGAGGTCACATTGTTAAGATGTTAATGGCCGCCCCTAAGTCCGTGATGTGTTTGGAAAGGAGTGGCCGGATATTTGTACAATTACTATGGGATTCCTAGGTCTTCATATTTCATGAGGTCTCCTTACCAAACAATAAGTTAGATAGTGCTCCACCACATAAACGGTGGGCACAATTTTTGTTCTTTTTGCTTGCTTCTTTCCACAGAGTTCCTTAATTGTCTTGGCATGAATGGGAATTTATTTTATGGCCTATAGAATAGGGATCTTGATGCAAGGTTTCTAAATTCTCCCGAATATCAAAATATGGAGAGACCATTGGTCTAGGCGGCGTTAACCTTTCGGGGAAAGGAGTTGGAGAAATCCTAATATTTTCATGCTTCTCTTGGTTAGCAGATTTCTTTTTCTTGCTCCACCTCCTATTTGAGTTATATCTAGGCTCTGTTGGAGCTCTAGATTCAATTACTCAATAGGGTCGTACCTTATGCTAGTGAGATAATACGTCATGATCTCAAACTTAGTTCATTACATTGCTTCTGGTATTCGAATTTCGGGTTTTGGATTTTCTATAATATGGATTAAGCAGGCAGTCTTGTTGTTGGGATGATAGGCTCGGGGGATGTGATGGACGGGTACAAGGCTGGAAATGTAGGTTTATTTTGAATCTGTCCCCATTAGTGAGTGGGTCATTCCCGAGTCGTTGCCAATTTTGGGGCTAATTTGTGGTTTTAGAAGAGGATAAGTGTCCATGCTGATTTTTATATTGGTTGTTTTCCAATAATAAGGGGAACAAGGAAAGCTTTGCCAATTATTACCGAGGAGGGTTGTGTTGGCCAAGTGGTATAAGGCTCGCGAGATGACCAACTAGAGAAAGACACTTGATTCTACCAAACTACTGCGGAATTTTGTTGGTTAAATTGCGGAGAGGGCGAGGAACGAAGGCGAGGTCTTAAGGCATACCTAGTCATTCTTTCCATTGTCGATGTTGGTTCATCGAGTGTCTTCAGTTATATTCCTCTTACGCTTCTTTGTAAACTACTTTTATTATAAATTGAAGGGAAATTATCAGTGGCATGATCCTTAGTGGGGCTGCTTACAGAGCTGAATCATGTCTAAGGAGCATTCCCTTTGGTTGTGCTTCTTGATAGCATTGGCGAAGACCAGTTCTCATGTGCTAGCTTGCTTTTAATTGGCTTGTAGGACATCCAATCTGTGTTGTAAGAGTACCCAAGAATTGCAAATTATTCTCTGGTTACATTGAAAGCTGGAGTACAGCAAGATCTTTTCTTGTTGAGTCTCATCTGAGTGGCTTATTTAGAAGTGCTACCACGAGAGCACCGTCCCCTAGGAAGAATTAATTTCATCATATTATTCTTGGTAGATTTCCCCCTCTTCCCATTATATTAAGTGTTTCATCCATTCTTCTTTCATCCCCTTAATCATTGTTGCTTTTAAGATGCCTTTGGATAATGAAGTATATGGAACCTTTTGTGAATTATACTAAAATATTTTGACATATTCTTTTAATGTCTCATTGTATATTGTGAACATATTGAATATTTCATATTTTAATTCTCGAGTTTGGAAATAATATTGATATTTAGTTAGAAAAATGTTTAATGATTTGATCCCGAGTTATTGATGGTTCCCCCATCGGTCCATGAACCAACGTAATGCCGGCCCCATTCAAAGTAGGGAACAATTTTTGGTTTTTGGCCAGGTCGATTGGTATAGTCATATCCTACATAAGACGTCAAACAAAAATATAAATGCATCGGGATCTTCCAGAGTCAACCCCATGGAATATGGGGATGTTTTGTAGGGGGAATGGCTTTCATAGGGGTGTGTGACATGGTCAACAATGGGATACTCAAATTTCGATGTACGCCTACGATTAAGGTTTGATTATTTCCATTTGATCAAAAGATATGGCGGTAATCTTTGGGGATCTCTGTTGGAGGGTAATCTTAGTGGGATTGGATGGTGAGTGCGGAGGAGGTTTATAACACTTCCTCGTCTGGAATACCAAGCGTCTCGGTCTCAACCACTTTTTCGGTGGATTCGGGATCTAGGCTTCTACTTGTATTTCCCCGCTTGTTTCTCCTTCTCCTACTTGTAAATTTCAAGAAGCTCCCTCTCTTGAAGGGTCGGTACTTGTGTTCGGTGGTACGAAGGATTTATTTCGAGACCCTTTAGTCTCATTGAATCTCGACATGGGTTGCGGATAGTGAGGCTACTACGTAAGTGTATTAAGACTTTGAATAGAAGTGGTTCTAGGTCCTAGAGATGCAGGATTCAAATTTACATGTCGTTCATCTATATGTTGTTCTACCATGGATCCACTAGTCTTTTGGGTTTCGCGGAATTTTGCGGATGATTTTGATTTGTTTCTATCCTTTTCTTCTATTCATAAAACTAGAGCACCTATTCTACTAGCCTTTGAACAATTGCTTTGAGAAGTGGGATAGAGAGCAAGCGTTTTTCTTGCCGTCTGTAGCATAATCTTACCTCTCATTTTTAATACCCAATTCTTCATAGCAACGAGAGACAAATGAATGAATGATGTTTCTCTTAAACACTCTCCACGGAAACAACGCCGAAATGTTGGTTCACTAAGGTGAATATTATAGAAAACATTTATGCTTCTCATTCAATTTTCAACCCGAGGTAAGTATTATTATTTCAAGAGTGCAAGCACAAAATATTAAAGTGACATTAGGAATAGTTTCTCTATATTACCATGAAGAAGATTATCTAGTTCAATCAGCTTAAAAAGAAATGGAATTGTAAAATGTCACTAACTATTCTATCTAAAGAATCTTAAAGAGGATCACCTATGATTGAACAACACACTAATGAATTGAACATCAGTCCTACGAAATGGAACAATAAACTCAACGAATTGAGCAACAATTTATTATTTAATTCTCCAATGGAATTCTCTTTGAAAATTAACTAGATAACATTCCTCTGCATTAAGCAACAACAAGAAGTCCTACAGTATTGATGGAAGGATCTAAATCTTAGCGATAGAAATAATTGAACATAAATTTTGCTAAAGCACATAAACAAATATAAAGGAATTGAGAAAACGATGAGAGCATCTAACATTTATAAAAAAATTACTGCAAACCAGAAAAAAAGAGCAATAAACTGTCTTAGTGGCATAGGAAACTGTAGCATCATAGGCGTAGAAGTTAACAAGTGGAAATATGTCTCATAGAATACATCAGATAAGCGGAGCATGATTACGCCAGTGTGCAACACGGAGATGAGCACGGAAACTCCCGGGGCTGGGCCCAAACCACTAGAAATCTAATGTTATAAGAAAAATCATGAAATGACTATTCAAAATACCAAAATTATTTGTAAGTAAATTTAAGACATGAATACAAGCTGGAAAGTTAAATGTGATACATCTATTACATAAGAGAATTCCTATTCAGCTCCCTTTTTTCGTTCATCTTTTTCCTTTTTAAAGGCGATTTTTTCAGTGGAACGGTCTTCTTCAAACGACAGCCCGCTGCTCGTGGTTGCCGTTTGATTTATTTGGATGTGGATCTACCTTTTCACCTTCGGCTGGTCCCTGGGGGTCATTGTGATTGTGTGTTCTCTGTTGTAGTTTGTCTTTTGGTCATGTGATTAATTTGCTTTGTTATCACTAAAATAAAGATACAATGAGAAAAATTTACGTAAGTTTTTTAACATTCTTTTTATCATTAGACCATTTATCCTAATTTTGTGTTAATCCTCCTTTCGTTTTCTATTGAGATGAGGAAAAATCCCTAAAAGTGTATGATAATTCGAGGTAAAAGTAGGGTGAAAATGCATCTTCTTTCTGGCCCAACACATGACTCACATTATGTGTGTGAATATCTAAGATGGTAGCGTTGGAGGTGGTATTGGAAGGGTAGGTGTTGTGTTAAATCTTTTAAAAGCTTTTTATAGTCTAATTATTTTATGTTATGGAAATAGTTTTAGGTAATTTTTAAAATGCCATAAATATTTATTATAATTACAAATTTAAATTATATAATTCAAACTTAAAATTATTTTTTTAATTTTCAACTGAAGAATTAAATTATTTTTAAATATTGGATTTATTTATATTTATATATTAAAAAGTTATTTTTAAATCCAAATATCACAATATCAAGTATTGAAAAATTCCAATTAAATACCCAAACCTAGGGAGCACCTTCACTTACCATTTAACTCATGGCATAGTCTTCACCTTTTAGAAAATATGTCGATTACTATAAGTTGTAGGTGATGCCATATCCTATCGACTCTCTACTTGAAAATTTTCAATTGCCTAAATCCATCAATTGATGTGTCCTTTAAAGTGGATCTTTTATTTCAATGTCTATCTAATCCAATGAGATCGGAGGGTAGAATTATGAAGCAATATGTAACTATGAAGAAAGTAATGAGGGAGTAGTTTTAGGAACATACCAAATTTTCATAAACCAAAATGGAACTGACATGAAGCTCAATCTTGCAAACATCATCTATGATCATCACACAAAGTGTGTGTTGCACGTCTTTCTAGACAAGGAGGAAATTCTCATGTTAGATTATCTCTGCCTTGCAATATGTGTACCATTTACAGTGCCTCCATCCATATTCTCATTTTTTATGAGAAGTACTTGGAATCATGTTGGTGTTTATAGGATCTGCATTGGACGTTGAGTTCATATCATGAGCACATAATTATCTCTATGTTTTCTAATGTTGACCCCTTTGAACTTAATTATGTTTACAAGGGGTGTTATGTCGAAGCATTCCGGGAACATGAAATGAAAGGCAAAGTAGCCATGGAGGTGACTGAAAAATGGAAGGTGGCCCTCCAAGAAGCTCCATATATTTGTGGCTTGTTGTTCAAAATAGATGAAAGGTGAATGCATACATTATAGCTATTTTGAAGTGTATCGAAGTCTTTTAAAATTGTTGTCACTAATTTCTATCAAAACTGCATTTTTTTGTTGTTACATTGACCAAGACAAGTATTTGGATAAAATTTTCTACGATGTTTTGAAAGTCATGAAATGGGATATGTTATTAGTGGTTGCATATCGAGTTGGATTGGATGAATTTGTGGAGGATTTCCAAAATGAAATTCTAAGAAATAATCACCACCAAGGAGGTAGGGATTATTGGAATATGCGGGATAAGAAAGTATACTCTAGTTAAACATATTTTCATCTTGATATGTTCCAACTTTAAGAGGTCTTGTTATTTGTGTCACATTAGAGAAATGGTTGAATTAACGTCATTTCAATGGAAACTATCTTATCATCTGCTTGGTCATGATATGAACCTTCGGAATATAGACATTGGTATGGATATTTTATGAAATAGGCTATGAGGGTTATTAATCCTGATTATTATGGAAGATGTTGATGATAGGAGAAAATAAAAGTCATTTTGGATATATATGTGGTGGATCCTGGTAGTCTGATCTTGATGTGGTGGAGTTTGGAAGTGTGATATTGAGCTTGTTAATGTTCTCCTACATCAGGTATAGATGATTAGTGAAGAAGGTGGAGTGTTTTATGCCAATGGTATGCCCCCATGTCTTCCCAAATCAACTATTAAACATCATTACAAATCCAAAATTCCAAAATTAAATTTTTTTTAGAAACTAAACGACCGACCTCAAAACCTAAAAGAGAAATCGGTTTTGTGACATTGAGTTTCTTTTTGGAAAAAATTAGAGGCATTTTGAGGTCTAAAATGGGACTCCTAAGGAAATTATAAAATAATAGTGGAAATAATAAAATAATATTTAATTAAATCTATTATCACTCATTATGTTTTAAAACTTTCATTGATAGGGTCACAGAGGTCATTCACAAAAATTGATGTGGTCTCCCAAGTCATTTTTATGAGATGTCTGAAATTTATTTGCATTTGATGATGTCTACCTGATGTTTAAATCTCACCTCTAGCCATATGATTTCAGTCAAATCAAAATCACATAATACAAGTTGTCATTTGCATGCATTTAATAACAAAATTTTACACGTGTCAGATTTTCGGAATGTCATAGCGAATTGCAAAGGAAATAAGCATATTTTTCTACAAAACTGCCTAACAATTCCATAGCAAATATGTCAGTAACCAAACTATCTTTCTTATGAAGCTAGGTTTTTTCAGAAAAAGGTGTCATACTGGTGTGAGGTTTCATCTTATGATAAGTTAAGTAGAGGATAAGGTCTTTTAGGTTTGTTACGATAATTATCAAACATTCATAGTCGTATTTGTTGTAATGATTATCTTTTATGGTCGTATGTGCTATTATAAAAATCCTAGTTTTCAATTAACCTTTTAAAAATTACCGCAAGCTTGCCCTTTGTCATATTAATGTGTAATCCTTGCATGCGAATAGATTCTTGGAGAGCTACTTCATCACACCAAGAAATTTGTTGTCGAATTCAGTTCTACATGTGTCACCAACAAGCGAGGCAGTGAAGACTATAAAGCATCCATGGCTTCAAAAAACAAAAAAACAAGGGTGGTCATTGTCTCAGGTATAAACCCATAGATTTGAAACTTCTTAATGAAGACCCTACTGCTATGGAAGTTTTTCAGGAGGACAGGGTACCTATAATTCTGCTAGAAGTTGCATGGTTTCCCTGCACAGTTTTCAAAGGACTTTGCCACTAATTTTATAGACACAATGTCAAAGGTTGTGATTTTGAATCTCATAGTAACACTAGAGAGTATATCAAAAGCTACGGAAATCCCTAGAGGTGGTGAATAATGGTTTAGAGGCATAAATTTTACAATTCAAAGTTGTGAGGAGTTTCTCAAGCCGGAGCATAGAGGAGTTGATTTGACCAATGGCATCCCCAGGAGTTATATGAAGGAAAATTATGAAAATCTATTGCTGGTGATCCAAAAGTATTTCTCTTGCAAGGAAATATTCCACATGGTTTACTCTTACCATATGAGACTCCTTCTGCACTTTGTAGGTAAGAAATCACTTGACTTACCTTTAATTTTATATAGGATTTTGGGAAAGATGTCAGATAGAGTTCAAGTCAAGATAAAAGGTAATGAGACATCATTCTTTCACCATGGTCTGATAAAATTGTTAGTGTTGGAAGAGTTGAAAAGATTAAATAGAGATTGGAATTTATTTCTGTTTATGAGTGGGTATGAATTAGATGTAATGACTCCAAAGAAAATATTAAAACCTAGAACTACTACATCACCAGCTGCAATAGAAGAGATTGAAGAAGAAATAATATAGTCCCCTGCAGAACCAATGGACATAGGAGAAAAACCTTCGCAATAAATTTATATCCCCTAGCCATCACCTCCAAAAAAGAAACAAAATATTAGCAAACAAGGTAGCAAGAGGATAACTAGAAGTCAAACATTGGCCAAAGGAAATCTAGAATATATCCTTCATGCAATAGATATTGAGGAGTCCCCAATAGTGCAAGCAAAAGACATTGAAGATGATGGAAGGAAACTGAAGAAAGGTAAGACTATTGCAAAATTAGATTTTGCAGGAGAAGATGATGGTTTTATATTTCAGCCAAGGAATCTAATGACCAGGTTTTCAAAGAAGGCCATGGAGATAAAAATGATATAGAAATTCAGTGACGCCATGCAGCTAGTGAACATCATAGATTTATCTCCATCATCATTAAAAGAAGTTTTCATCAGGTAAAGAAAGAGAAAAGAGAAGTTAATTAAAAAATCAAAAACAGAATTCCTCAAAGAACAACTGAAGGAAGCAGGTGAAGAAATACTTGAGTTGAATTTAGCAAAAAAGAAGCATAGGTCTGAAAAGGTTGAATTTGACCAGATGATGAAAAAATGGGATATTCAACTCTCAAGTGTTTCAAAATCTATGGATAATGCCAAAAGACTACTGAAAGTGACTAAGCCTTTAAGATTTTGGTCAAACATACCAGGAAGATAAACTTACACTTGCAAGATGAAAGCATATCAGTAAAATATCAAGTGGAAGACCTTCAGGAGAAATTTCGCTTGATTGAAGAGGAGCTGGAGAAGAAAGGGCTAAGAATGAAAGTGTTTGAAGAACCTATAGGCCAACCTACTATGAATGAAGATGAAATTCCAAAAGACTGAAGAGTTGAGTTGAAAATTTTTTGATGAGGTTCATAGCTTGAAAAGGACTTAAATTTTGGCTTAGAAGATCAAATTTTGAAGAAAATCACAAAATCTGCAAACTTTGGTTCATTAGGAAGTTTCGTAGTGTGCTCTAGGCTTGAAGGCTGAAAAACACTAGGAAATTTCTGAGGATGCTCTTTTGCATTTAAAATCAATTTTATGAAGAATTAAGGAGGGAGGTTGACTGTATTTAGATATTTTGTCATAATAGATGTATTTTACGACCAAAGGTGACAAAAATATGGGTGAAAAGTGAGAAATATATTCGCTACAAAACAATGCTACAAAACTGCCTAAACTCCTCTGTTTTGTAGTGAAAGGTTTTTAAATGATTTTTGGAGGTTCAAACAGCGCATGGAATATCAGTCAACCACCTGGAGACATCCAGGATGAAAATTGGCCATCCCATCATAGATTCAATTCTTGACATAAGTGTCACTAATCCAGCTCAACATGAAGACCAAGATTAAAGTGGGTTTTTATCTTTCCTAAAATGTGGGACTATGTTTCCTAAATTTAGGAGGTACAATAAATGTCTTAGTGATAGTGAATGTTTCTCGAGCATGTGATCCTTATCATGTAACTTTCTCAATGTTGAAAAAAATGAATCTAATAAATATGAAGTAGAGTCCTATTAGGAATGTGATTCTTTAAAGGTTAGTGGTCTTTTTCTGTTCCAAGAAAGTAGTTTTCATTTATGGTAGGTGTCAAAGTTATAGCTCGAGGATGTTGCGATCTAGGAAGATCATTTTCAATGCAAAGAAGTCTATTTATAGATAGAACATTGAATATCAAAGGGTTGCAGAATATTACACCAAATTGCTACTCTCTAATGTTTTTTAGTTTTAGTAATATACTGTGACATTTTACTTCCACACCTGGGATTCGAATGAGGTGTTCAATACTTTTTTTTCTCTATATCTTTCATGTTTAATCATCTGCGGTGATTTTTATCTCTAATTACCCAAAACTCATGGTAATATTCTTTGAATTCATTTAGAGGTTAAATTTTTGTGTTTTTCTTATGTTGTGTGTATGTACCATCTTCTATTGAAACCTCTATTTGCCTTAGCTTCCATTAGAATAATTATTGTCATTGAGTTTACTCAAGTTGACCCCATAGCCCAATGGTAGCAAGCCTTTCATTTTTCAACCTGCAATCAATCAAAATCAAGTCACAGTTCATAGAGTTAGCCATCTAATAATATTTCCATTGAAAATCGTAAGTCCCCTTTGAGAGAGCCCTCTCAAACAGAAGAGGCTAATCTTCAATTAAAAGTGGTTTGAAAGAGTTACATTAATTTTATTTATGAGCAGCCTATTAGGAGCAATTTGGTGATAACAACATCATCAAATTTTAGAGGGAGAAAAGAAAAAAATGATTTTTAAATGTGTATTTTGAACTTATCTCCTAAATTTTTTACTCAAATTTCAAGTGAGAGTACTCGTTGGATGGAAAATTTAATTCCTCATACAAGGAGTATCCATGTTGTATACTTTCAATGGATCTAGCTACAGGAAAAATGAGAAATACATGAAAAACATGATTGCAATCATATTTTTTCATGTATTTCTCGTTTTTCGTGTAGTAAGGTCCTTAAAATGTATTCAACATGGGTACTCCTTGGATGAGGAATTAAATTTTTCTTCCAATGAGTACTACGACTTGAAATTTGAGTAAAAACTTTGGGAGATAAGTTGAAAATGCGAGTTGAAAAGTAGTTTTATTATTTTATTGTTTTTTAATATTTTTACCCTTTCACTTAAAAAATGGTGAATCATCCCCCATGGTTGACATCATCATCATGAATTGTATTGGTTCTTATAAAGTTAATTTTGGTTGTAAATTTTTTTTAGACCCATTTTAGACCTCAAAATTCCCCTAATGAGCCTTTATGAGGGTGGTTTCATTAGAGATAGGAGGCAAGAGGTTAGAATCGGTCACATTTAGTGTGGTGAATTTCAGGATGTCCTTGTCCCCTATGGGTACCTGAGGCTCTGGCCCTCCAACCTACTCAAATGACCATACCATGCCTTAAACATTTTAATTACCACATTGCTCTATGTTGTTTCAATTACTTTTAGCCCAATTCAATACTTAAAATATTAATATTTTCAATCGCAATTAATATTTCTAAGCATCAACAATAATTGAAGAAAAATAAATAAATGCAATGATAAAGGAGATAATAAACACATCAACAAGAGATACCAAATTTGATCAAAGACCGTGGAGAAAAACCCCACAAGGGGGAATAACCTTTTAAATTCTTCTTATATTAGATTATCATAATTTTTTTAGCGAAGATTAAAATGAGCCCAATACAAAATCATCGAGCAAATTTAACGCAACAACATTCAGAAATATGTTCCTAGGATAAATATATATCAAAGGCAACTTTTCATGTCTATGGTAAACTGCATTCAACTTTATTCGACCGTCAATTTTTTCCCTAGTTTCCAATCATATGTAGGAAGAGACATGCATGCAACTAAGAGCTTCCATTCACTCCCTTGAGACTACAAGCCTGTGGCTACAGTCGATTTTTCCTTTGACAAGCCTACGACTTTAACCCAAAACCCTAGATACATATGCAAGCTTCAGACCTTGTAATCTCGTACCTGTGCGCACGAATTTCTTTGGCTCTGCCTTAGACCTATGTGAACCAATCAATGAATAAGAGAAAAACAAGATTCTTGGTAATGTCCAAATCAACTAGAGGTCACTTTATTTTATAGGCTTATAAGGGTGACCAATTTCATGTTAGGGCCAACTTATCCAAATGTGCATATTTGGGCTTTTCTTCATAAGTACACTATCCCTTATCCAAATTGAGCCCTTCAATAGTCAAAATTGGTCCTCTTGAAAAGAGGAATCTAGTCCCATGGTTGGAATGTATCATTGAGCTTCAAAATTAGCAATCCCTCTCAGATGGGGAAAAATCACAACTACATCATGTCATGTGTATAATGTTGCTATTAGGGAAAATTATCTGGAAGTTTAAAAAAATTAACGAATCTCACTTATCCCTAATATGAAAAAAATATAAATTTTATTAATGTATTTATAAAATTATTCAAATTTATAAGGAATTTATATATACACTCTATATAATGTTAGTGATTTATAAGGTAAAATAATTTTATAATGTAAAATTTGGGTGAATCATTTTTATAAAAATGAAAATTAGGAAATATTTGTTTTTGGAAAACTCATGGAAAATTATCCAACATGCGAATATTAGCCCCTAAAATTTTCCATGGTTTTCATGCCATGTCCCATAACTGCTCAACTATATCTGTTGAAACATTCTCAAATATAAATAAGAAGAATCATCAGGGAGCCAAAGATACCACCCTCTACAATGTTGGAGAAAACATATCAATTTGAAACAATATAATGGAGCACATATCAACCCGAATCTTCATCAGGGGGCACATCTCAACCCAGAATCTCAGGGAGGAGCTAAAAATATCAACGATTTTTGTCAATATTCTATGACACAGATTGGTTTTCAACACGAGTCTCTATTATCCTCTCCAACATGGCCACACTCCCTTTAGCTCCTAGTGAATTTTGAGGATGAATGGGAATGATATAGATACAACCTCTATGATGTGGGTATCATGTTTTCAAAGAATAAAGGTTAACTAGCATGGGGTGGAAATTAGTTTGAAAACAATTTTTTTGTTAAAGAGATATGTTCTTATATTTCTAAGGGTATAATCTTGGTATTCGTGATCATTGGTTGAAAAATATGTGGCGATGGGAATCTGCACTAAAATTGAAATAATTTGTGTGGATTTTTCATCATAATTGAATTCGCACATGGGAGAATCTCTCTACAAGGGGATTCCAAGGGTCAAGGATTTGTCCTATGTGTAGAGGGGTGAATGAAGAGGTGGTTCACCTTTTCTTGGATTGTTAATTTGTTGTTAATATTTTGAATGAGTGGTGCATATATCCTTGATTGGTTCACGTCTCACAAGATGGACTGAGGACCAGACGAAATATAAATCACTCCTATTATACATATTTTGGGACATTTAGAGTAGAAATGATTTTTTTTTTCAAAAAAATTGTCCTTGATTTGACACTCACTTGCATGAAAATCTTAGCATTATTTCAAGAGATTGGATCATCTTGATATAATCCACACCAAATAATTAGCGTCCTTAAGGATATTAGGTTGTTTTCACTGGTGGGATGATGTCACAAATTATCCTTGGGAGGGGAATGTAGGTGTGGGGATTATATTATGATGAATATTGGATAGTCCTATCATTCCTTTTGGTTCAGCGGAGCTAGAACAAATATTTGAACATAAATGGTGGCTCTATGGGGATTCTTATGGTGTTCATCCCAGATGAAAGTGCTCATTTAAAGAGCTAAGGGTCAATCCACTTTTGGGATGCGTTCTCTATTCATTTCCTAACTCAACGTGACTGAACATGCTCCTTGATTTGTCCATTAACCTCCTATTAATCCTTTATGGAAATCCAATATGCTAAGGTGTGTATGGATTATTATTCTTCCTTAATATACTTAATTCTTAATGAACTATTCAAATTCATTACCACAAAATTTTCTACCATTATATGTTATCAACACCTTAATTTTATTCTCTGTTTTTTTCTTCCACAAGAGACTTAAACTATTTCAACTTTTCAAGGACTGTAGATTTCTTCACGAGGAAATAAATCCATGTATTACTTGAGAATTTGTCTGTAAATGAGAGATACATATATTTTCTCATTGATATAATAAACATGGATCTACACACATCACTATGCACCAATTGTAATATTCCCTCTGACCTTGTAGAAGTAGAGGATAATCTTACCCAATTTCATTTTCCAAACAAAATTTCTTCATAAAAATAAAAATCTAGGGAGTAATTAGAAGTATAATTTACCATACAATTATTGTGTAGTACTTAAAGGACCTTATGCCATTTATTTCCTAGTATTTGATGCCATGTCATAGTCATTTCTTGAGAAGATGAAATTTTTTTTTTCGTTTTTTCATTACACTCTTAGGAACAATGGAGTTATTGCACCCATAACTAAAAATTCTTCCCAATAAATTATATATATTTCCAATTTTAAATACCCTCTATAATGCCATTACTCCTTGAACCATCTTACATGTATACTTTTCAAGCATTACTTTTACACTTGCGTCACTCGTATTACTTATATAAATCACATTTTTGGCTAATCCTAGGATGTGCATAACACCATGCAATTTTCTAATCCTTCCACACATATGCTCAAACTCAAAATTTTCATTTCCAATGATTTTAGTTGTCGAGTCTCCTATTAAGAAAACATCACCACCATCAAACCTTTCATGTTTTCAAATCAACTCCATGTGAGGATTCATATGAAAGTATGTGCCTAAGTTGACGAGTCATGCCTCATGATGTACATGTGGTCTTGAATAAGAAAGCATGCATCCCCTCCTTTATCTGAGGATATTTTTTCTTCTGAAAAGGAGCATCTTAAAATAGCATCCCTTTGTGAGGAATTTTTGATATACAATATTTCTTGCAATGCTCTTGTTTTCCACATCTCTAACACATATTTTTGTAATTTCTTAGATATTTTGATCTTCCTCTAGATTTATATCTCCCAGTTGAGGACTTATTTTTATTTTTATTTTTAGGATCATACTCTTACAAACAAGGCATCCCCATTTCATATTTCCATTTCTTTTTTGTCTCATATTTTCTAGCAACAAGGATGAAATGATTTTATAAAAAATTAAAGTAGTTGTACTACTACCTATGGAAACAACTAGACTATCCCATGAGTTTGGTATAGAACATTTGAAAAAATTGCACTTATCTTCATCTAAAAGATTAATATCAATATATAATAGTTTCCTTACCACAATATTGAAGTAATTCGTATACCTTGTCGCTAAATCTCCATCCTTCATCCTCATGTTATATGAATTCTTCACAAGAACAATTTGTTCACTAGTTTCATACACACATACAAAGCTCGTAGATTATCCCAAAAATATTTTGTTGTAGCTTCCATTGAAATGTTAGTAATACTAAATCTGATAGACACAAACATATTTTCTCTTTTCCTTTCTATCCAACTTGGTCCATTATTTTGTTGACATATATGTTGGCACAATACTTAGATCCCTAGTGATCCACTTATATATTTACAACAACAAATATTCCATTTTGAAATTTGATAGCTCAAAGCTCTTCCATTGAATTTCTCGATCCCTCTCTTTGAATTTCTCACTATTTCCTTTTCACCATAAGAACTACTTCCATACATCCCCCACTATAATAAGGTCTACCAAATGTCGGAGCCAAACCCTAGCCGCAAAGGTGTTCGCTTAAACCTAAAATTGTTTTGATACAAAATTTATGCTTTAAAATTGTAAAATTAATTATTTCTAATATATTCTTAATAAAAAATAAAATATGAAATTTAAAACATGCACATAAAGATAGATATTTTATCCTCGAAACCTAAAATTTGGAAAACGAATGATATTTTTTATTTTATATACTCTTTTACACCATATTTTAATACAATATATATCGCATGGCATCCATGAATTGTCAATATATTTACTCATCATTATAATAAAATTACAATTCCTTAATCAAAACTATAAAATGATAGAAAAACCCACCATGCACACAAAACCACTTTTAACAAAAACTGTCTATAAAAAATTATAAAAAGGAGATGTAAAATATTTCTGAAAAAATATATCTTCCGGGGGTGCTATCCTCAAACCGTCAAATAAGGGGGAGCGACTACCCTCTTACTACGCCTTACACATTTTACAACGTGTGGTATAGTGATGCAAATAATATAACACATTAACATCTTTTGTATTCAAAAGGAAAGAGAGTCATGGTTTTGATCAAAATATCAGGATCCAAACTATTATCAATAAGACATGGCTTCTAAAGATTAATAACAAGACTTGTAGCATCTCCATAAAATAGGATGATGCTTCTGAAATAATGATGATCTTGAGAGGTACTAGAGTGAAATAAGAAAAGGATGCCATCAATGAATATGAGATCAAATAAATTATTTTGAAGAGGGATTTTGATATGTTTTAAAGAGCCAATCTGCCTTTACTGAGCAATAAGCTTGCTGATACATTTGACAACCAACATGAAAAGAAAAGGTGGTAGAGGACATCCCTTCCTTAGATCATAAGATGGATGAATTTTTTTTGATAAAGTCCCATATATTAAAAAAATGAAAAATATGGAGCTGATACATCCCATTATCCAATTTACCATATTTAGATCTAATCTAATCTAAATAAGGATAACACATAGAAAATCCAACTTACATGATCATAGGTCTTTGAAAAATCAAATTTTAGGGTTGTCTCCTTTTTATAATAAATTTTAATTTAATGATATATTTCCTACACCAAAACCACTACATCATGAATCTATCTATATGTTGAAGAAATCCAAATTGTTCCTTCCAAATAATTTTGAGCAAGGATTTTGTTATTATTCTGTAGATAAAATTGCAACGCAAAATGGGGAGAAAATCCTGAAAAGTCCACATGATTTTCTTCTTTATAATAAGAGTAATAAAGGTGGAATTCAAACTCCCTATACCTCTCCACAACCATACTCTCTCAATCCCAGATAGAATTCAATTTTGAAATTGTCAAACTGTCCAACCTTGGGATTTTACTATTTTTCATTAAGGAGAGAGTGTCGATAACCTCATATTTTGAAATATCCTCTGTTATGACATCATTCATTTGATTTATTACCAATATTAGGGACATATATATATCTTGAAGAACCTCATGGGTAGGGAATGCATACATCTAGCTTAAGGGCACCCAAACATGCCATTTTTGGAGAAATGTGTCACCTACAATGGGGAAATGTTTCTCATGCCTTTTCTTGAGGTTCTCAAAAAGGGAAAATGGGGAAATATTCCCCAAATGTCCCTTTCCCTCGAAGGATGAGAAACATGGGGGAATGGCCCCCACTCTTTGGGATGAGTCCCTATGGAAATATAGTTATACTAAGGTCATAAATTTGATACAAGATGTAGATTTCAAGATAATGTTATTCAAAAGAAGGAAAAATGGGAAGGGTTTGGTCGAATAATCTCTTCAGAGAAGGTATTTTTTCCTTTCCATGATTCCAAAATATGATTTTGTTTATATTAATAGGAAGAAAGACTTGAATTATATTTTTGAAAGATTAGATAGGTTTTTGATCCAAGAGATTCTTCTTATGAAATGTTTTCCTCACATAATATTGATGGTACTTTTCCTCAACTTTTCTAGTTTAGATTATTTTGTAAACCAATATAAAAATGTTTTTTTTTTCTAAATCTTTAAATTCAAAAAGAAAAAGCTCATTATTAAAAGAGTTTTAGATTTCACATAATTTTAAAATAAAATATAAAACATAAATTAAATACTTTTATGGTAAATTTTATTATATGTAATATAATATTTAAATTATTATTATATTTGAAGCATTCTTCATTTCAAAAAATTAGTATATATTTGAAATAAATTGATGTTATTATTTTCCATACAAAATTAAAAAATTAAACTAGAATTATTCACCTCTTGACTACTAACCAATACTTTATATATATGTAAAATAAAAAATCATAACAAATTTAAGAGATAAAAGAAAAATGTAATTTCACAATAACATTAATTCAAAAATAAATCCAAATTATACTAATTTGTAAATTCTTATTTTTATAGTTATTCATGTCATTATGTTTGGAATACTAACCAAATAGCATATATATGTATATATATAAACAGTATAATTTATCAATTTGTATAAATTCTTATTTTTATATTTATTTGTGTTATTATTTTACATAAAAAATAAAGTTTAAAGTAAAATTATACTGACAAAATAGTAATATATATATACCGTCCTTAAGGATATTGGGTTGTTTTCAGTCGTGGGATGTTGTGATAGAGTATCCTTGGGAGGGGAATGTGGGTGTGGGGCTTATATAATGTGGATGTGGGACCTTATGATGAAGCTTAGATAGTCCTATCACTTGTTGTGGATCGGGGGAGCTAGAACCAATATTTGAGCATAAAAGGTGGCTCTATGGGGGATTCTTGTGCTGTGCACCCTAAATAAAAGGGCTCCACATTCGATCCACTTTTGGGACACCTTATTTATTGCACTAGATGTGAATAATATGTGCTCTACTAGTTTCCTTCATGCACATTTCCTTTTCCCATATTTATCGAGTACAAAAAATAGTAGTTCACCTCCTCTCCAAAAGAGGTTGTTTTGTTTAGCCTAGAGATATCCATTATAAAATTCTTATCGTCGGCATTGTAGGAAGTTCTAGGGCTTTCACATTCTAGAGGAGGCACATGTTTTTTATAGTTACACTTGCAGGTTCTTCATCTTTCTTCAATTTTTTGGCCCGCTTTCAATACAAGTCTATCTCCACTATGTTTTAGTGTTTTTAGATTTTAAATTCTTATTTAGTAATATATTTTTGTATATAAGTTATTTTTCAACTATTTGATTGGATTCAATGTGGGCCTTTGGTTATTTTCAACATCTTTGACTGAGATGGCAGTTTTGCTGCTTTGGTTCATTATCTGATATACTTGTTTGTTGAACTATGGACAATGGGGACCACACCAAGATTTAAATGTAAATGCTTCTATTCTGGTTTTTAATGAATGTCAGTCATTTCATTGGTTAAAAAAATTGGAAAAATCCTAGAAAAAAGTTAAAAACATTTTATTTCCCATGTTTTATACAACAATACATATAGTCCATCTTTGATCCCAAAGTATGCCATTAATTCTGAATAATTATGCCACTTTACCTCTGATACATACATCACCTCATAAATAGAAATAATGGGACGATGGATGGTAGAATAATTATTCCAATTTTCTCTAACTTTCAGAGTTAAAATATTAATTTATTCAATCCATTGTTGTTGGAGATAATGCTTACATTCCATATTTGAGAAGTTGGTTTGATGGTTGAGAAATTCTCTCAACCTCTCTCTGTCTAATTTAGGAATAAGTTGGATCTCAGAAACTCTATTTAATAGAGTAATCTAAATGTAAATATGTGTATGTGAGTGTGTGCACATACACCATTTGTGCATAATATGATTGTGTTTCTGTAATTGTGTTGTTTTAGCTATTTCTATCATGGTATCAGAGAAAAGGATTAGAGGCCTGTGTGTTGTGTTGTGAAGAGAGCGATTTATGTTGGTTGGTGAGGTTGTGAAGAGGCGTCATTGAATCTCAATACACATTCATGGAAAGGTTATGTTGCTACTACGATTGGCAAAGAAACGGGTCGTTTCGACCTATAATATCAAAATCATATTTGTTTGGTTCTTAAGGCTTGCCAAACTCGATGGGTTGATGCTGCCCTCAAGGATAAGCTTTTATTAATGGCGATCGAATGTACTTATAGGAGGAGAAATAACGTGTTGTATGTGATCAAAGAAAATTGCAGTCTGTCCATGAAAGGATCCAAATTGTACCCATTTATTTATATTGTATGCCGCACCTGCTGTCCTATGTGTGACAGGATGTTATTTCCATCACTGTTGAATGAGATTGCTGTTGTGGTTTGTTGCTTCAATACACGTGCAAAACATATCTGAACATCTATAATCACAGTTCGAAGCTCGGAAGATCCATGTTTTTTTTTCTTCAGATATTTTTGTGGCTCTCTTCCTAAGATGAGGATTAAGATTTCTCTCACGAGGTAACTTCCGGCGGATCAAGAAAATGTGAAATGAATTTTTGCAAGGGTAATTTCAAGCGGATCAAGCAAAGGCGAAATGAGTATTGATCGTTAGAGTTGATACATCGGCAACAAGAGATCTTAGGTGTCTGTTGGGTCTAGAGTAAGGATCTGTGTGTTTTGATCTTATTTTACGCATTCAACATAATGGTTAATCATAGGGGCATGAAATGGTTACGATCTCCTCAAAAAGGAATATTGTATTTTCTGAGATTAAAAATCAAGCGGTCTGTTGAATTGTGGTTGTCTCTTATCAACATACGTCCTTTGGCTCGGGGGACCGGGATTCCATTATCACCTGATAAATTGTATTAACTGCAATGCCCAATAAAGTGTAAACGACAATCATTTAGGATAGCAGAAACATGGAATGTGTGAGGTGGCTAGCTGCGGCAACGCGAAATTATGTTGGTATTCTTAATTTAGAAATTGGATTGTATATAAATATGATGTAATAGTTGAATCTAGATACATTTCGTATCTAGACGGCTCTCCTATATAACTAGCGAATACAACGGTTTGCACCCATGTATTTCGGTAGATGGGAGCTCATCCATAAAATGACTAGCAGTTCAACTATGTGTCTGAAGCCAGTACTTAAAAGATCGAGTGGCAGTAAGGCTCAATATGGATGGTTGTCCAGATAGTTTGGCAGTTGCGGATCTAGGGAAGGATCCCTCGTTAGTGGTAGATGTGGAAGTGGTCTCCTAATGAGGTTATGCGATAGATTGGGATGCTGTCCAGTAATTGACTTCGGGAGGTCCTTGATTCGGGAGTTGAGGAAGTGAACTCGGGAATCCAACTTGCCAACTACACCTTTCCGAGGGTTATGAGGCAACTTGATGGAGCATCTACTGATAAGCTTGATTATTTTGTTAATTTTATGTAATGTAATCATTAAGGGGGGATGTTGGAGATAATGCTTACATTCCATATTTGAGAAGTTGGTTTGATGGTTGATAAATTCTCTCAACCTCTCTCTGTCTAATTTAGGAATAAGTTGGATCTCAGAAACTCTATTTAATAGAGTAATCTGAATGTAAATCTGTGTATGTGAGTGTGTGCACATACACCATTTGTGCATAATATGATTGTGTTTCTGTAATTGTGTTGTTTTAGCTATTTCTATCAATTGTTGCATAATTATCTTTATATTCTTCAATTTCGAAAGTGATTAATATACATAATTTTCCCAAAATTTCAACATTTATAAGATTTTTCTTATGTTCTCAAAAATGTATGATGATTCATTCCCCTTTTCCATGTTATTGGTTATTCTGAATAATGCAATCTCAAGATGGAAATATGCAATATGGAGTTCAATTTTTTCAAGCTAAAAAATAATGTAGGTTTTAATAAATTTACGGTTTGCTAACCAAGGCATAGTATACTCACGATGATAGCCCCAATAAAATTATATGTCATTTTGTTCTATGCATATATAACAAACTTCACCATGGATTTAAAAAAAATAGTGGCTTTTGTATATGGGATACAATATAGTTTCCATGTTTATCGAAATATGTCATTTTTAGTAAGAAAATTCAACCAAATCGTTGGGTTATTTTGGATTCATCTTAAAGCACAATCCCATTCCAATTCTATGTATACCACGCAAACTCTATATTTTCAATGGTGTAAATTTAATGTCCCTCTAACTCATCATTTTTCTTTCATTTAGACCAAAAACATTAATTACTCATTTTTGTAGAAATCAAGTAATATTTTTGGATTACACATCTTTAGATTTAAGATATTCAAATGTGATAAGGTATTTTCTGGAAGAAGTTTTTTTATAGGATTTCGTTTCTCTTCCATGGAATACGTGTAGATTTAAGATATTTAAATCTAATCAGATATTTTTTCGAAGAAAAATATTATAGGATTTCCTTTTTATTCCCTAGAATATGATCTATGAGCTCTACTTCAGCTAGATGCAATGTTTTTTATAAGTGAAATAATTAATAACTAAAATACACATGTCTAGATTTGAGACATTCAAATTTGGTGGGATTTTTTTTCAAAGAAAAATCTTATAGTATTTCCTTTATCTTCCCTATAATATGAGCTATGATCTCTACTTCAACTAGATGAATTGAGTTTTATAAGTGAAATAATTAATAACTACAATACTATTAACAATTACCCGAATTTTCTAATTAAGCTTATATAGGCTATGTATATATTTATAATATTTTCTTGAAAATTTTGGGTGGATGTGCTTAAACCAAAAAGGGAATTCATAATCATGGCATTTTGAGGGTAAAACCCAATAAAACAATTTAATACCTGCCCATGTTGGATAATGAAATTTTCTTGACTAAATTTTCGTTGCCTTCGAAAAGAAACAATTGCATGGTTTATGTAGAAATATATTTACATATGGAAATAAGTGGAATTCAATTTACATGTAAATGAATTTTTACACAAGCCACACATTTTTTTCTTTTCCATATCAACGAAAATTTAGTCAAGAAAATGTTGATTATGCCACATGGGTGGTATTAATTATTTTAGTGGGTTTTAATCTCAGAAATACATGACTATGAATTCCCTTATTGGTCCCAACAATTCCAACCAAAAATTTCAAGAAAATATTATAAATATATGCATATCTTATAGAAGTGACAGAACTGGGTAATCTCTAATAGGATTGTAGTCAGTTATTTACTAACTTTTATCTTAATAACCATTCTTCTTCATCATAGGACAAAAAGAAAAATCTAATAATACTAAATATGCAAGCATTCCTATGTGTCTAATATTCTTGTTGATTACCAACATTGAGGAAAAATTTTGGTTCAATTTCCCTTATTTTCTTGATGCAATATCATTTAATAATTAAATGATACAATGTATCTATGATCTTTTTTGCTTTATCCAGTATCCTTTAATAATGAAAGGATACCACATATCCATGGGAGAATCATAATCATCTTTTTTCATTACAAATCTTAGTAAGCATCTCTACTGTGATATCTTAATCATATCTTATCATTAAAAATCTTAGCAAATATTTCACTAATTTGTCCTTTGAAATTTATTTAGAATAAAATTTCGGTGGAGAAACTCAAGGGATGCTTCTCCACATTTATGAATGAAATTTCCAGTAAATCTGCATAACCTAGGGGATTTGAACCATGCATTTGCTAGCACTAAATTAACCATATGTACAACAACATTGACAACAAACAAATTAGTCGATTCCTTTGGTTCTTAATATCTCATTTATAGCTAAGTGGAATACCATGTGAAATCACAAATAGGAAAGTGATTATTAAGATAATTAATTAGGACCAAACACATATTTTCTTAGTGGAAACCATAAAATGTTGACATCAAATATCTTTTTTCTCATTCCATAGGAGAAATATTATAATCCAAAATTTTTGTTTTCTATTATCTGTCATTATAATCTCGATATTTGAACCAATACCTTATCAATATGTTCTCAGTGATAATATTGCACACTCACATAAAAAAATATTATTTCTCAAAAGCATTTCTTCCAATTTATTATGTTATTGTCATGGAAAGAAAATATGATATCATTACATCCAATACGTACATTGTAGAAATTTATATAACTGATATGTTATATCCAAAATTCTCCTGATCACACACTATTTGACTTCATGCACAATATAGAATCTATTCTACCATTGATCATTAATTGCGAAAATAAAACCAATCGCATGCGCACATTAAAACCATAAAAATTCACACATATGAACACAGTATTTAATGGGAAAGCTTAAAGCTAAGAACCCTCAACTATCTGTATATTATATGTCATAGAGATCATGTAACAATCATTATAGAAAGCTCCTCACAAGCTCTCAGTATAATCTCCAATTGCTACACACTAAACAGGTTCGATCTAGCAAATCACATGCTCCAATCTCTGCCACCTGATAGCCTGCCTCTACTGCGCAATCACTGCCGAAGAATGGCTCTAATTGAACTCGAATTGGTCCAACCTTGCTCACACAATCCTCATTGGCATCTCCAACCACTGTGTGTTGCAAATCATGCAGCACTATAGTCACAACTGATAGTCACACTGCTCTTTCACCTACCTCTTCATTGGTCTCCAGTGAAACTGTCCATGCACTGTAGTTAACTGATGTATTCTTTAGTTAATTAATGAGTTAATAATTAGTGAATTAATTAATAATTAATTCACACCACTCTCAGTAGTGTATCAATTAGTTAGACTAGATACAACTAGCTCAACTATGTTTAACTCAGTTAAACTGAAGACAAATCCACCAACTACCTCAATAACTCCACCAAACTCTGTCACATGAGTTCTAACTGAAGTATCCATGTAATAGCTCCACTTAACCCGCAGTAATAGCGTAATTCCTTTTTTCAGCTACTGTGCCACATCTGTTTAGTTAACTGAAGTGCTCCAAGAGAATAAGATAATTTTTATAGTCCAAATATTATTAAGAGATAATAATATTCGACATATCTATTTTAGAATGGCAATCTAAAAATAGATTCTGCCCAATATGTCTAAAAATAGAAGTCCATCTATTTTTCCAACTTGACCAACCATCCACAAATAGCATCCTGCAACTCATAGAATATGATCGACATGTCTAAAAATAGACATAGTCTAAAAATAGATTTGTGCCAAAAATAGCTTGCGGGTCCACTTAGTGAAGGCGACTTCTTTCCACTAAGCTCATCATCTTGTTGCAATCTCAACATACATGAATTGCAACTTTCATAATTCAAAATGCCATTTTCTTCAACGTTTCTTTCAATATGTCACATTTGCAAGTAATGGATATGAAACTAAAATATGGTTATCTTTTCAATGTATCATAAAATAAAATTATGTTTAGACATTTCCATAACGAAAACATGAGTATGTTGCATTCGAAATTGATGTAGAGAGTGAGTCATGGTGTGTGTACTACAATGCCGATATGTACAACAATCATGTGTCATTTTATCAGCAATTTCGATTCCCTTGCAATGTTTTTGTTAAAACATGACACATAAACAAAACTAGCAAGAGATAAAAAAGTACAAAGTGTGCCTATAGTCGTACAAAAAAAAACACATCCAACATCTGAATTCAAAGAGAAAGAGAGTCATGGATTTGGTCAAAATATTAGGATCCAAACTGTTATAAATAAGACATGACTTTTGAATTTTAATAACAAAACTTATAGAAAATCCATAAATGAAGAGGATCCTTTAGAAAGAATGGGGATCTTGAGAGGAAATAGAGAAAAATAAAAGGATATCATCAACAAAAATGTAATGCAATAAAGTCTCTGGTAGAGAGTTTATTGATATTTTTCAAACAACTAATCTACCTAACCTAAGTCATAATCTCGTAGAGACAGTCCACCACCAACAGACAAAGAAAAAGTGATAAAGGATGTCGCTTTCTTAGATCATGAGATGCACAAAAAATTATTGATAAAACCCCATAAATTAAAATAATGAAAGATATGAAGCTCATTATTACATTAAAACACTATTCTCTTAGAAAACATAAAATATATGTGAAATAAGTTAATATTATCATCTCTTTCATATAAAACTAGAAGTTTAAACTTAAATATATGACTGCAATTATTCATTTGCTAACAAGTAACAAAATATAGGCTCTCTTACACATGTATATAAATAAAAGGTAAAAATAGATATATACAAGTTTTTATTATAAAAATAATCTAGAATAAATAAAAAATTCTTATATTTATACTAATGTTAAAATTCATATGGTTACATTCTATCTTATTTCATTTAAGTTTTTTTTTTCTAAGTTAAACTACTTCTATTATATCATATAGAACAGAAAATTACAGGTCTCTTCCTGTAGATTTGACGACTCCAATCCAGAGGGAAGTTTCAACAGATTTCCACCAAAAGTTAGACTACCCTAGTCGGGGCAACCAGTCCTTAAAAACCAGAGGGTAACTACTGCCAGAAGTGGGAAACCAACAGATTTAGTTACCAAAATAGAACATGAGTCACAGAGTAGAAAATTCCAAAACATGAAAATGCTAATGAGAATTAAAAAATGAAACTAAGGTGAACCTGCATTCTTGTTGCTGGAGGTGTGAACATCTTCCTCCATTCTGCACACCTAGTACCCATCATCCATCTCCTTTCTTAGCACGTGGCGAGAAGGTTGAGGATGTGGCGACGCTGGGGATTCAAGTTTAGCCGAGGAAGCAGCTTGCAGTCCAGACTGTTCTGTCTTGTTTTTGGCCTCCTGGTCTGAGCTTTTACCTTCTATGTTGCTAGAGTTATCACTGGAATCTTTGCTACCTCTGGAGGCGCTTTGCACCAGAGAGCCTTCATCTTACGGGGGATGAAATCAGGCTCGGGATGAATGGTAGATTTATGCAACCTCCTCTTGCTGTGGTAGATGGAGGGAGTCAAACTAGGAGCAGGAGCTGTAGAGAGAGTTGGGTGTTCACGTTGATAGGGGGGTTCCTATCATGCTTATTCCATATAATAGAAAGGTTTAGGTCACGACCCTGGGAGAGTGAAAGTGGAGGATGGGAAGGCTGCCCATGCCCCCCAGCTCTTCTGCACCTCATTTGTGGCAACAAGGCATAATTATGTGAGGAGCCGAGTTGCAGGACCATGAGGGGGGTGTAGAAAAAACAGGAGAAGAACATCTTCCTGAGGGAAGGCTGGGGTTAGTTGAATAAGGAATGTGCACTAGAGGCGGAGGGAAATCGAGAGTAAAATGCACTGAGAGCAGACGGGAGGGAAAAAGTGAGGATGAGAGGGCTGAGGTGATGGGCTTAACGGCCATGGCAAGCAGCCTTAATAAGTTGCAGAGCTGGTACATCGAGGAGAAGGTGGTAGAGGTCAAGTTAATGGATCCCTCACACCAACATTTATCACGGTCCTTATTTCCATATGCAGTGACATGGAGCAACCAAGTGTCTCTCCACATGGCTGCCTGGTGGCGCACTGAATCACTGGTGAGCACCTGCATCTAGGGGGAGAAGATCTTTGTGCAACAGTAGAGTGCATTCATGTTTGAGTGCTTCATCATCCAAGGAGGAGAGAGTGCTAGAGCTGAGAGGAGCATTGTGTGAGACTCCCTTGTTGGCTAATAGAGCAGCAACCTTATTGGCCATTATTCTAATGTGCTTGAAGTTGACTGCTGAGTGGTTGTGAATCCAATGTTTTAGTAGTGTGATGTGAGTTTCCAGGCGCTAGCTCTTGGAAAACTTGGTGGCAGAAGATCCAGCATGAAGGCGTGTGTCCATTTCAATGATGATTTGGGAGTCGCCTTCAATTTCCAAGGGAAGGAAATTATTTTCCTGAGCCAGTAGGAGCCGTTGGAACATTCCCTCAAGCTCTGAAAAGTTGTTGGTGTCCCATCCTAAAGAACCAAAGAATATCATAAGCACATTGCCATCGGAATTTCTGAAAAATCCACTGGACCCAGCATCTCCCAAGTTCCCTTTGGATGCCCGATCAAAATTGAGCTTGAAGAGCCCGGGTGGAGGAGAAGAACAAGAATAAGGGGAGGAGGGGGAATGGTTTGAAGGGGGCTCTAAGATAATGAAAGGGTGGAGCATGAGATTCCAGTTATCCGAAATGATTTTTTCCCCTGGATGAGTGGGGAGATCAGAGTCCTACCATGATTGGAGGGCCAAGGTTTCTTGAAGATTGTTGCAGATGGAGTACCAAAGGATGTCAGGAGGGTTGCTTAGATCCCTAAATATTTCACAGTTTCATTCTTTCTTGATAGTCTATAGGATGTGCCCAGGGAGGATGGTCCAGAGGGCATTAAGAATTTCACAGAGGTAAGTAATGGCAGCCGAGCACCGGATGGTGTTGAGTATGTTTCCTAGAATTCTATTTGAGTGCCTGCTCAGCTACACTGCCTTCTCCCAAAGAGTAATGGTGAGGGTGCACTCGTTGAAGAGGTTCTCGTTGGTTTCTTCCTTACTTCCACAATTAGGGCATCGGGAGGGGCCAAAAAACTCCTTCCTGCAAATATTATCCCAATTGAGGATTCAAATTTTGCTGAGGAGCCAAAGGAAATTAGAAATCTTAGGCCATCTTCTATGATGCCAGATTTTATCCCAAATGATATCTTGTTGATCAGGGAGGTTAGGGAGGAGAAATCGATAGGCTTATTTGATAGAGAATGTCCCCATCAAGGTGTAAGCCCATGAAATTATTTCGTCCCCATTTTCTTGACGGATTCTTCATTTATCTAGTTCCTGCTTGATTTCATTCATGAGATGAAGACTGTGATGCTCCTGGAATTGATCTGCCAAGATCCACTGGCGAAATTGGGGAGGGATCTGCATGTTACTCTCTGATTCCCAAAATTGATTGATTCGAGGTTAGTTTTGGTGCACTAGGATGCCCTGCTAATCATATTTGGGGAAAAGTGTGACCAATTTGTGCATTTGTTGTCAGGAATCATTCTAGAAAATGGCTTGATTTCCTGACCTCACTTCCCAAAATCTATGGTCTCTTACTAGAGATTTGTGCTACTTAGACACCTTCCAGATGAGAGACATGTCCTTCTCAGCATCAAAGAAAATGAGATCTTTGATTGGCCAATTGTCAGCGTATTTGGAGATCCAAAGCTGCGCCCAAGGGATTTCTAGATTTGAGATCTACTGCCCCCATATTTTTGCTCCCATGACTTCATTACTATGCTGAGGATCTCTCACGCCTAGCCCACTTGAGATTCTTGGGGTGCATACATCTTTCCAGTAGACCAACACCCATTTCCTCTTATCCTTATTGCTTCCCCAAAGGAAATTTCGTTGAATATTTATAAAATCTTTGAGCACCCATTTAGGAGTAGCGAGCATAGAGAAAAGGTACAAAGGCATGGATTTGAGAACAGATTTTACTAGGATGAGGTAACCAGAAAGATTGAGGGCATGATGGGTCCAAAGAGAAAGGTGGTATCCAGTCTATCAATAAAATCTTTCAAGGAGGCATGCTTAATGGCAGAATCAGTGAGGGGAGCGCTCAGATACTTGGAGGGAAGGGAGGAGATTGAGAATCCCAGAATACGAGTAATATTGCATTGAGTGAGGAGAGGGGTATTGAAGAAGAAGATCTGGGATTTTTTCTTGTTGATAGAAGTTCCAACAGCTAGGGAGAAGCAGTCTAGAATGGTCTTAAACGAGGTTGCTTCCTGCACAGAGGGGTGACCGAAGAGCATGTTATCATCGACGAACTGCTGGTGGGTAATAGGAGGAGGACAGTGAAGGAAGATCCCTTTAATGGATCTAAATATAACATGGGATTTGATGGCCTTCTTAAGCCTTCCGCCATTAGGACAAAGAGAAAGGGAGACAGAGGAACCCCTTGATGGATTCATTTGGAAGGAGAGAAGGGCGCAGAGGGGGATCCATTGTATATAATGGAATATATTGGGGAAGTGATGAGGCTCATTATCCATTGGATCTAATTTTAATTGAATCCAAAGGCTGTCAACATTTGTTGAATATAATCCTAGCTAATTTTATTGAAGGCCTTGGAAAGGTCGACCTTTAGGAGCATACCTGGAATCTTGTACGCATTTAAGGAATGTGTGACCTCATGGCTGAGAATGATGTTGTTGAGTATATGTATTCCTTCAATGTAGCCAATTTGCTCCTGAGAGATGAGAAGGGGCAGCAGAGGCTTTAGGCGGTTATCGATCACCTTGGAGACTAACTTATACGGAATATTGCAGAGGGCTATTGGTTTGTATTTTATAGGAGTCGTCACCCGCTCCTCTTTGGGAATGAGAGTGATGAAATCAGAAATGAGAGCTAGGAGCATCCAATGCATTGACCTAGATTCTTCTACCATTTCCCATATTTCAGTCTTGATATCTTCCCAGAAAAAGTGGAAGAAGTTAGTGGTAAAGTCGTTCAACCCGGGGGCTTTACCTGCTTTGAGTTGAGCCATAGCTTGATCCACTTCTTGCATTAGAACCAGTCTGAACAGTATTTGGTTGTGTTCCGCCATGATCGTGGAAGGGATGTGCTGAATGATGTTGTTGATGGCTTCTTGGCAATCCAAATGAGATTGTGTTAGAATTTCCTTGAAGTGATTGAGAAGTTCTTGTTCAATCTCCTCATGCATTTCCAGGTTGTTACCTTGATCATTTTTTCAGATGGAGATTCGATTCACCATTATTCTCTGAATGGTAGATCGATGGAAGAATTTCGTGTTATTTTCTCCTTCTTTGAGCCATCGGATTCTGGATTTTTGTTTCCAGAGAATCTCTTCCTGCACTTCTCATTCCTCGATTTGGTTCTTGAGCTGTTGCTCCTGTCTGTCTAGCTCCTCTATGCATATAGTTTTTATGCGCCTTTGTTGAATTTCACCCATTCTTACTTATATATCTGTCTGGCTTTTGAAAATGTTGCCAAAGGTATGCCGGTTCCAATGCTTTAATATAGCTTTGATGATCTTGATTTTTTGCTGAAATCTGTACATGTGAGAGCCTTCATGGGGAATAATGTTGCACCACCATTCGACTACCATATCTTTGAAGCCTGGTTGGGGTAGAAAAATTTTTCAAAGCAGAATGGCTTGCGAAGGTCTCTGCCTGGTCTCTCCCATTGCAATTGAATGGGCTAATAGTCGGATCCGGTTGCAGGGAAGATGGTGGAGAAGATATATCCCCTCACATGGATGATCGTATCAGAAATTAGGAAGCAATCCAGTTTGGAAGCCATATGTTCGGAACCAATCCTGTGATTGTTCCAAGTGTGGGTCCCATTGGCGGTGGGGACATCAATTAGATGATTATGGAGTATAAATTATTTGAACTTTAGGCTCTCGGCTTCGACGTGCATGCATCCCTTGCACTTTTATCTGAGGCTGGTGATCATGTTGAAGTCACCTCCTAGGATTCAGAATGGGTGGGGGTTTTGATCATAGAAGGAAGCCATGTCATCTAATAACTAGATTTTTCGAGCAGAAATTTGGGGGAAGTAGACATTGGTGAGGAGGCCCTTTAGACTGGTACCAATGAGATGGAAAGTGACTTGAATGAAATGTCGGGAGGCTTGGTGATTGGAGAGGGAGATGAGGGCTAGATTCTAGGCAATTGCAAGCCTCTAGAGGCCCCAATCGCGTCGACAACTATGGTATTACAGCCAGGAAAAAGCCTGGATAGAATAGAGTGAAATGTGGAGCTAAAGCATTTGGTTTCTTGCATAAAGAAGATGGATGGATTATCACACCTTATAAAATTTTTTATCATAAGTAACATTGAGGGGATTTTGATCCCTTAGATATTCGAGGAGGTGAGCTTCATCATGTATGAGTTTGATTCAAAGCTTTGAAGAACTTTGTCAGTTTTGGATATCTGTCGGATTCAACTAGTTAATCCCCTAGGATTATCAATATTTGTAGGTCTGTCGACATTCCTCGTTTCCTTGATTCCCCAATGATATTTATATTTTCCCTTGGAATATATTCCCCTTGGATCCCTAATTGGGTGCTTCCTTTTATCAATTGGGCTTTGAGAAGGGCTTCCTCTAGATTGTCGATTTGTCTTGCAGGGATAGTGTGATATTCCTTAGATTTGAAAGCTTTTTCCAGCCCTGTAAGATCTAGATCCCCAAAGTCAATGGTTTCTAGTTCCTCGTCCATGTAGTAGATGGGAGTTATATATTTCCCATCTTCTAGGGTAATTTCTTGACTAGGGGTGGATCGAGGGTTGATTTCCATGTTAGACCTGGGCTTCAGGGGCAAAGCCTGAGACTGAGTGATGACATGGTTTGGGATCTCAAGTTGTTTATTCTTTTGATTGGATTGCTGTGGCTTTTTTTGTGCCATGAGGTCAAGAAATGGGATATCGAGGGGAGGTATGGATCCAAAAGCAAGGGAGGGATTGGGGGTGGCTTCCAGGGGAACTAAGGGCTGGTTCCTTTCTGAGTCAAGGTTGGCTAGGAGGTGGAAACTGTTACTCATGGAGGGCTGCGAGGGGCCAGGTGTGTTGGAACTCTTCTTTGCATGGTGTTTTTTACGGGAAAATTTGGTGAAACCATCTGGATCTGGGGAGGCAGGGTTTCGGGAGGGCTTGGGTGGAGAGTTATAAGGAAAATCTCTGAACAGATGGCCATGCATATGAAATTTATGAAAGTGGAAGGGAACATGATCATAATCAATAGATTAAATCCATTCAAAGTCTTCATGCCATAGACTTACCGAATCAGGGAGAAATTTTGCGAGATGCATGTAGACACATATGCGGGCATAGGAAATGTATCTATTGTGTTTGGTTTCTTCTGCGATTTTGATGAAGAATCCTAGGCTATGGACAATTTCTTCGAGGGTTATTTCTTCCCAATATTCTTGTGGCAGAGAATAGAGGTGGATCCACACTGATGCCCAGTTAAATTATTCTTTATCAGGATTGAAGCACTCTACACAATCTCGAAGAAACAACCTCGCTGCATTGAAGAAGTAAGGCCCTCAATCAATGATGTGATTCTTGTCTTCGAGGCAAGTAAAAATCATGTTGAAGAAGCCTTTAAGGCTGAGCCTGAGAGTGACTTGGCCCTCTAGCTTCCATTTGGCATTGATACATCCATATAGGGCTTGTTGAGTAGGCCAAAAACAGATGAACTTGCCTATTAAGGGATGATCATGCATATACTGAATTCTGTTGTTGATTCATTCAGCAGGGAAATGGATCTATGGCCTCTTGGGCTTGATTGGGATGCAGGTTGAGGAAGTCACTGTGTGTCCAGCCTTAGCACTGACCTCCTCTTGGGCCTGATTCGCCAGGTTTTCCCCAGTTCTAGCAGCGTCGTTGGAGCCTCCATAAATAGGGGGGTAACAGAATCCCCCTCCTCCTCCCTAATGTCTGCCATGCTGATGGAATGTTTCAGATAGGAATATCACGATCAATCAGGTGGTAGGGGTGGATCAAGAACCTTGACGACACCCACTGCAGGGGTGTTAAATAAACCCTAGGGTTTTAGGCCATGGCTCAACTCAGCTGTATGATCGCTCCCGCTCCTGTCCTTTTCCTATTTTCAGTAGTATGTCTTGATAGCATATTACTGTTAATAATCTTATTTCATTTAAGTTGAAATTCATATATTTAGACATATATTCATACTTCTCTAGTTACACGTCTCCTTTAGAAAATATGATATAAGCTCACAATTTCATAAGAGCTTTTTAAATAAAATTAAATATTTTTATATTTTTAAAATTTTTAGCTAAGAACGTAAAATAATTTACAATATAAATAAACACAATAATTAAAAGTATATATTTTGTAAAATAAGAAATTTGTAATTAATAATTTAAATAAATATAATAATTAAAAATTTATATTTATAAAATAATATACATCCAAACAAGATAATTAATATATTCATATATATACCAAAAAATAACTTCTAAGAGAAATGAACCCGACTTCTATAATTCAAACCAAACACTATCTGATGATTAGAAGAAAAGCATCCCAAACATGGTCGTTATGATTAGAAAAAAACATCCCAATCATATCATAAGGGGATGTGTATTTGAGAATTCAAATCTTGTGTGTACTAACGATGAAATAATGGCATGATGACACATTCAACGTGATACAAAATGTGAGGTTACAATGTTGAAATTGGGAACTAAATTAGTAGGGGGTCTTTTTATTGGTAAATATTAAGTAGTATGTAGTAAGTTAATTAGTAAATTAGAAGAAAAGTTTGGTGGAGAAAATCAAGGGATGCTTCTCCACATTTATGAACGACATTTCCAATAAATGTGCATAACCGAGGGGATTTGAACCATGAATTTGATGGCACAAAATTAACCATATTTCCAACAAAATTTACAACAAAAAAATTAGTTGATTCCTTTGGTTCTTAAGATCTCATTTATAGCTAAAAATAATAAAATGCGAAATCAAAAATATGAAAGTGATTATTAAGATAATTAATGAGGACCAAACACATATTTGCTTAGTGGAAACTATAAAATGTTGACATGAAATATCATTTTTCTCGTGCCATAGGAGAAATATTATAATCCGAACTTATTTTTTTTCAATTATATGTAATTATAATCTCGATATTTAAACCAATACCTTATCAATATTTTCTCGGTGATAATGTTACACACTCACATCAAAAAATATTAATTCTCCAAAGCATTTCTTCCAATTTCTTATGTTACTGTCATGGAAAGGAAGGATGAAATCATTATATCCAATACATACATAAATTGCGGCTATCTTAATTCGAAATTCCATTTTCTTCAACGTTTCTTTTAATATGTCACATTTGCAAGTAATGGATATGAAACGACAATATGGTTAGCTTTTAAATGAACCATAAAAATAAAATTATGTTTAGATATTTCCATAACAAAAACCTAAGTATGTTTCATTTGAAATTGATGTAGAGAGTGAGTCATGGCGTGTCTACTACAATGTTGATATGTACAATAATCATGTGTCTTTTTATCATCAATTTAGATTCCCTCACAATCTTTTTGTTAAAACATGAAACATAAACTAATATAGCAAGAGATAAAAAGTAAGAAACAAGGAATACTTATAATCTAATTTTATCATTATTAGCATTATATGTTTTACAAAGTGTGGCTATAGTCGTAAAAAAAAAAAAACACATATCCAACATTTGAATTGAAAGAGAAAGAGATTCATGGCTTTGGTCAAAATATTAGGATCCAAACTATTATAAATAAGACATGAATTTTGTAGTTTAATAACAAAACTTATAGCAATTCCATAAATGAGGAGGATCCTTTAGAAAGAATGGGGATCTTGAGAGGAAATAGAGCCAAATAAAAGGATATCATCAACAAAAATTTAATGCAATAAAGTCTCTGGTAGAGAGCTTTTTGATATTTTACAAACAACCAATCTACCTCACCTAAGTAATAATCTGAACGAGACAATCCACCACCAACAGACAAAGAAAAAGTGATAAAGGATGTCCCTTTCTTAGATCACGAGATGCATGAATTTTTTTTTTATAAAACCCCATAAATTAAAAGAATGAAAATATGGATCTCATTATTACATTAAAACACTATTCTTTTAGAAAAATTAAAATATATGTGAAATATAAATATTACCATCTTTCATATAAAAATAGAAGTTTAAACTTAAATATATGATTGCAATTATTCATTTGTTAATGAGTAACAAAATATACTCTCTCTTACACATGTATAATAAACAAAAGGTAAAAATAAATATATACAAGTTTTTATTATAAAAATAATCTAAAATAAATCGAAAATTCTTATATTTATACTTACTTTAAAATTCATATGGTTCCATTCTATCCTATTTCATTTAAGTTGAAATTAATATATTTAGACATATATTCATACTTCTCTAGTTACAAGTCTCCTTTAGAAAATATGATATAATTTCATAATTTCAAGAGAGTTTTTTTAACTAAAATTAATTTTTATATTTTTTAAAAATTTAGCTAAGAATGTAAAATAATTCATAATATGAATAAATACAAGAATTAAAAATATATATTTTGTAAAATAAGAAATATTTAATTGATAATTTAAATAAATATAATAATTAAAAATATATATTTATAAAATAATATACATCCAAACAAAATAATTAATTAATATATACACCAAAAATAAATTTTGAAAGAGATGAACCCGACTTCTATACTTCAAACCAAACATTATCCAATGATTAGAAGAAAAGCATCCCAACCATATCATAATGGGATGTGTGTTCGATAATTCAAAGCTTGTGTGTACTAACGATGAAATAATGGCACAATGAAAGATCCAATGCGATACAGAACGTGAGGATACAATGTTGAAATTGGGAACTAAATTAGTAGGGGGACTTTTTATTGGTAAATATTAAGTAGTATGTAGTAAGTTAATTATTTATATATTATCTTGTTTTTGGATGATAATGAAGGCTATTTTTTAACTCAGATATGTTTTCCTCGGAAACAATAGAAATTTCAAAACAATCTTGAGAAAATTGGGTTGAAATTTTTAAAAATCCTGGTTAGAGCTGTCAAACTTCAAGATTTTGGGTGCCCCAGGGTTCTTGATGGTGTTGAATCCATTTCCTTCATAAAAAAAAATGTCTCAAATACTTCAAGGATTGGATTGGTTCTAAAATTTCGGGTCGGATTCCCACAAATCCATGTAAAATTAACTTCAAGATTTTGGGTGCCCCAGGGTTCTTGATGGTGTTAAGTCCATTTCCGTCATAAAAAAATGGCTCAAATGCTCCAAGGATTGGATTGCTTCTAAAATTTCCGATCGGATTCTCACGAATCCATGTAAAATTAGGGCCTACTTAGATCTATTCCATTCGTTAGATCATGAGATGGATGAAAAAAGTTTGATAAAGTCCCGTATATTAAAAAAATGAAAAATATGGAGTTGATACATCCCATTATCCAATTACGATACTTAGATTTAATCCAATATAAATAAAGATAACACGTAGAAAAGTCCAACTTACATGATCATAGGTCTTGAAAAATCAAATTTTAGGGTTGTCCCCTTTTTCTTAGAAATTTTAATGGAATGATTTATTTCCTACACCAAAGCCACTACATCACGAATCTATCTACGTTGAAGAAATCCAAATTGTTCCTTCCGAATAATTTTTGGCAATGGTTTTTGTTTATTAGTTTGTAGATAAAATTACAATGCAAAATAGGGAGAAAATCCTCAAAAGTCCACATGATTTGCTTCTTTGTAATAAGAGGAATAAAGGTGGAATTCAAAGCCCCTATAACTCTCCATAACCATTTGGCTTCATTGAACACCTTTAAGAGGTTGCCTTTGAAGGATTCAGAGAATTCGAAATAGAAATCTACAACCTTGGGATTTTACCATTTTTCATGAAAGAGAGAGTGTCAAGAACCTCATGTTTAGAAGTATCATGTGTTACGACATCATTCATTTCATCTATTATCAATATTTGGTACATGTTTATAACTTGAAGAACCTCACGGGTAGGGCATGGGGACATCCAGCTTAAGGGCGCCCAAACACCCCACTTTTGGAGAAATGTGTCACCCAGAATGGGGAGATGTTTCTCATGAATTTTCTTGAGTTTCTGGAAAAGGTGACATGGGCAAATATTTCCCCAAATGTCCCTTTCCCTCGAAGGATGAGAAACATGGGGGAATGCCCCCCACTCTTTGGGATGAGTCCGTATGGAAAAATAGTCCTAGTAAGGTCATAAATTTGATACAAGACGTAGATTTCAAGGTAATGTTATTCAAAAGAAGGAAAAGTGGGAAGGGTTTGGTTGAATGATCTCTTCAAAGAAGGTATTTTTTAGTTTCCATGATTCCAAAAGGTGATATTGTTTAGATTAATAAGAGGAAAGACTTGAATTATATTTTTGAAAGATTAGATAGGTTTTTGGTACAAGAGATTCTTCTTATGTAATGTTTTCCTTGCATAATATTGATGGTAATAGTCCACGTACTTTTCCTTAACTTTTCAAGTTTAGAATATTTTGTAAACCAATATAAAGTGCTTGTTTTTTTTTTTTTCTAAAATTTTCAACTCAAAAAGAAAAAGCTCATTATTAAAAGAATTTTAGATTTCAAATAATTTTAAAATAAAATATAAACCATAAATTACATACTTTTATGCTAAATTTTATTATATGTAATATAATATTTAAATTATTATTATATTTAAAGCATTCTTCATTTAAAAAATTTAATATATATTTGAAAGAAATTGATGTTGTAGTTTCCCTTGAAACATTAGTAATAGTGAATTTGAGAGACACAAACATATTGTTCTCTTCTCCTTTCTATCCAACTTGTTCCATTATTTTGTTGACATATATATATGTTGGTGCACTACTTAGGTCCGTACGGATCCACTTAGCTATTTCCAACAACAAATATTCCAATTTGAACTTAGATAGCTCAAAGCTCTTCCAATGAATTTCTCCATCCTCTCTTTGAATTTCTCACCAATTCTACTTCACCATAATAATCACTTCCATAGATGCCCCACTATAATAAGGTCTACCACATGTCGGAGCCAAACCCTAGCCACAAAGGTGTCCCCTTAAATCCAAAATTGTTTTGATTCTAAATTTATGCTTTAAACTTGTACAGGAATTTAAAATTTACACATAAGCATAGATATTTTATCCTTGCAACCTAAAACTGGGAAAATGAATGATACTTTTTAATATATATACTCTTTTACACAATATTTTAATACAATATATATCCGGTGGTGTCCATGAATTGTCAATATATTTACTCATCATTAGAATACAATCACAATTCATTAATAAAAACTATAAAACCATGGAAAAAACCACCATGCACGCAAAACCACTTTTAACAAAAAATTCCTATCAAACATTATAAAAGGGGGATGTAAAATATTTATGAAAAAAATACCTTCAGGGGGTGCTACCCTCAAACGGTGAAAAAAGGGGGAGTTGTCACCCTCTTACTATGCATTACACAATTTACAACGTGTGGTATAGTCATGCAAATAATATAACACATGACCAACATTTGTGTTCAAAAGGAAAGAGAGTTGTTGCTTTGATCAAAATAGCAGGATCCAAAATATTATCAATAAGACATCACTTTTTAAGATTAATAATAATACTTGTAGCATCTTCGTAAAATAAGAAGATCCTTATGAAATAATGATGATCTTGAGAGGGACTAGAATGAAATAAAAAAAGGATGCCATCAATGAATATGAGATGAAATAAAGTAATTTCTAGAGGGATTTTGATAGTTTTTAAAGAGCCAATTTTCGTTTACTGAGCAATAATATTTCTAAGACATTTGATCACCAACATAAAAGTAAAAGGTGGTAGAGGACATCCCTTCCTTAGATCATGAGATGGATGTAAAAACTTTGATAAAGTCGCATATATAAAAACAATGAAAAATATGGAGCTGATACATCCCATTATCCAATTTATCATACCTATATGTAATCTAATCTAAATAAGGATAACACATAGAAAATTCCAACTTAGATGATCATAGGTCTTTGAAAAATCAAATTTTAGGGTTGTCTCATTTTTCTTAGCAATTTTAATGGAATGATTTATTTCGTACAGCAAAGCCACTACATCATGAATCTATCTATGTTGAAGAAATCCAAATTGTTCCTTCCAAATAATTTTGAGCAATGTTTTTTTGTTATTAGTTTGTAGATAAAATTACAACGCAAAATGGGGAGAAAATCCTCAAAATTCCACATGATTTGCTTCTTTGTAATAAGAATAATAAAGGTGTAATTCAAAGCCCTTATAACTCTCCATAACCATACTCTCCATAAATCATTTGGATACATTGACCATCTTTAAGAGGTTACCTTTGAAGATTTCAGAGGATCCCAAATAGAACTCTACTATCAAACTACCGAGCCTTGGGATTTTACCATTTTTCATGAAAGAGAGTGTCAAGAACCTCATCTTTAGGAATATCCTCCATTACAACATCATTCATTTAATCTATTATCAATCTAGGGGACATATTTATAATTTGAAGAACCTCATGGATAAAGGCACCCAAACACCCCACTTTTTGAGAAATGTGTCACCCACAATGGGGGAATGCTTCTCATGCATTTTATTGAGTTTCTCAAAAAGGGGAGATGGGGAAATATTTCCCCAAATGTCCCTTTCCCTCAAAGGATGAGAAACATGGGGAATGGCTCCCACTCTTTGGGATGCATCCCCATGGAAGGATAGTTCTAGTAACGTCATAAGTTTGATACAAGATGTATATTTCAAGATAACCTTATTCAAAAGAAGGAAAAATGGGAAGGATTTGGCCTAATGATCTCTTTAAAATGGTACTTTTTCCTTTCAACTATTCCAAAAGATGATTTTGTTTCAATTAATAGAAAGAGAGACTTGAATTATATTTTTGAAAGATTACATAGGTTTTTGATACAAGAGATTCTTCTTATACAATGTTTTCCTCACATAATATTGATGGTAATAGTCCATGTACTTTTCCTTAACTTTTCAAGTTTAGAATATTTTGTAAACCAATATAAAAGTGCTTGGTTTTTTTTTTCTAAATCTTTCAATTAAAAAAGAAAAAGCTCATTATTAAAAGAGTTTTAGATTTCAAATAATTTTAAAATAAAATATAAACCATAAATTACATACTCTTATGCTAAATTTTATTATATATAATATAATATTTAAATTATTATTATATTTAAAACATTCTTCATTTAAAAAATTTAATATATATTTGAAAGAAATTGATGTTATTATTTTCCATAAAAAATAAAAAATTAAATTAGAATTATTCACCCCTTGACTACTAACAAATAGTCTATAAATATATGTAAAATAAAACATCATAACAAATTTAAGACAAAAAAAAAATTCATCCAGATTATATTAATTAATGAATTCTTATTTTTATACTTATTCATGTCATTAAGTTTGGACTACCAACCAAATAGCATATATAGAGTATATAATTTATCAAATTTTATAAATTCTTATTTTTATATTTATTAGTGGTGTTATTTTCGATTAGAAAATAACTTTAAACTAAAATTATACTACTAACAAAATATATATATATATATATATATAAAATAAAAATTTATAAGACAAAAAAAAAATTAACACTTTTCATCACGATAATAATTCAAAATAAAACTAAATTATACAAATTGATAAATTCTTAATTTTATACTTATTAAATTTAGGTTAAAATTTATACGCTTTTTAAATCTAGTCCACGCAAATAGGAATTGAAATCCAGTCCAATATTCCACCGCCACTTATGAAATTGAAAATTAACGCATTCCAGACATCTAGTTACAGAGAAAAATTAACTGCCGCCACAGTTACAGAGAAAAGCATAACAATATCGCTCTGCACAGATACCGTTAAATCTCGTTAATAATTACGTTCAACCCACCTGTTCTCCAAAAACCTGATATCAAATTCACGCAGTTTCTCCAAGTGAAATGAGCAGATCAGTTCTCACCGGCAAATTTGAATTTGAGTCAAATTCAAATTACGTCACGCAGCTTCTCAACTTATTACAAATTTACTTTTGCTTGAATTTTCCAAACGATATATATATATATATATATATATATCCCAGAATTGGTGACACAGAAAATAAAGAAACTTGATTGAAAATAAATCTAAATTATTCAAATGATTCAAAATAAATCTAAATTATACCAATTGATAATTTGGACACATTGATAAATTCTTATTTTTGTACTTAGTAAACTGATATACAGTGGCCATGAAAACTTTATACAATTTGCAATATGGAATGAGAACGTCCAGGGTAACCCACCTGAGAGGTGCCGATAAAGAAATGATATAATCCATGATTAAAAATTACCAAAACGTCAAAAAGACATTTTCTCATACATATTATGAAGTTTAGATAAAACTACTGTCAAAGTTTAGATGAAATTTATTTGTGAGGTATACATTAGCAGCCCAGAATTTAATGTTTACTATATTTAAAATATAGGGATATGTGGCACTTGAAATATGCGATGCTTTCACTTTCACATTTAACAATGCATAAACTCATAAATGCAACAGTCTAAAAAGGATGTTTATAAATAAAAATAAAACTATTTGTGACACAAGATTATAACCTCCAAAATCAAGATAATTAAACAATGCAATATAATAAAACTGAAACGACGTATTTGCAATATTTCCAAGAAACTGTCATAAATTGATTTCAAATATTTACAACAAACTAACTTCAAAAAAATATAGCAATGTCTTTACTTACATACAGGGCCATCCCCTAAAACTTTACACACTAATAATGTGTGAAGCATTAAAATAAAGAATCATTGTCCAGGCTGCATCTAAAGTGCCTAGCAGAGCCAAGACAGAAGGTTCTCTTGCGTTGGCTCGTCGTAGCATTTCCCTTTGAAGATCGCTGGTCGTAGCATTTCTCTTTTCGATCTTCAAGGGCTCCTCTTCCCATTTATTTTCTCAGCTATTTTGGAGCCCTAAAACAATATTTGATCACTCAAACAGTAATGAGAATAGTAAATCAAAACATGTTCGAACCTTTGAACATTTCATCAACCAAATTATGAGAATAATGAAAGATAACCCTAAAGTAAAATACAGCATGAAATCAGATTCAGCTGCTGGATGATAATTAGGATCATTTCTATGGCAAAGCTTGAGGCATCCATACTCGTGAAATTTTCCATGAGGCCCAACGTATGGATTATCAGAACTAGTGATGCGCGGGCCATAAAGAACCATTGCTCCTTGTATATCATCACAAGTGAGGTGATGCTTTATTTGTCTAGGGGAAATGAAGCCAAACATGATGGAGCAACTGAGTTTGGAATGATCCAACCCAATCAAATGCCCAATTTCGTGAAGAGCTATAGTCTCAAGATCCATGGCCAAATCATCATCGGTCACCTCCATATTCACGGCCCAAATTTCTTCGCTGTCCAGGTAAAATCGACCATCTTCTGGTGGAAAACTAGAAGCTAGTGTGCCACCAGGGCCGTCAAAAGACCATGGATTTGTGTGGTCTCGCCCCGCGAACATAATCTTTATATTTGCTTCGTTATTATAGTCATGGCTCTCTCTGAAATCCAACTCAACAACTGCCGCCCACTTGCTGAAGGCCGAAGCAACTGCAAACCTAATGTCATCTATGCTCAGTATGGATGATTCTGAAAAATTGAAAAATGAATAAGTTAAGTTCCTTGTACTCAACCATTTTCCACCCAGTAATTTGTATTCCAAAGGTTTTTCCATATGATCAGTACTGCCATTGGAATAATGAGATAAATTGTTATTATCTTTAAGGTATTCCCTCACAGGCGTTACATGGACTTTAGATGCCGAATGGTTGACGGCTGACTGGGTTTCCTCAGGTTCAAATTTCTCCTTTCTACTTTTCTCTCTAATTTTGGAATTGCCATATTTATTAGCATATTGCAATTCCTGTGTTTTCTGGCATTCTCTGCAGAACAATGTGCCACTAACCTGACCAGCCAATAGTGCTATTGTCAAAAGGCAGGATATTAACCTGCAAACGCTGCCCATTTCAGTTTATGGATTCGCTGAATTTAAAGATTTAAAGAAATCTTCGAGAACCCTGAAATTCGCAGAACCAATAACACCCTCCCCCTCTTTGAAAACAAGATTCACAATATGAATCACAAAACACTATGATAACAAGATCGCAAGATCGCTGAAATTCGCAGTTGCATTTACAAGCTCGCTGAAAAGAAGAACAAGAACAAGTTCGCTATCGCAGATTTGAAAATGATAAGAATAAGGTACTGTGCCAGCGCTTTATAACTGATGGGTTGGGTTTTCTTACTACAGATAATATTATTTAATCAAAAAAAATTATAATAATATAAAATTAAAATTGATCGTTACAATTTCCGTTGAAAGACGCACGCCACTGGAGATAGTATCTTATTTTTTATATTATATTTCGGTTTTGAATTTTGTTAGTTATTTAATTAGATTATTATTTTTTATATTATATTTCAGAATTTAATTTATGCTATTATATAATTAGATTTTATTTATATGTGTTTTTAATATTTAATGATGTATTTTATCTTCCACTGTTTCTAAATCATATTAATAATTTTTAATGATGTATTTTATTTTCCACTGTTTTTAAAAGATCTATTTTAATCTACAGAAAATATCAATAATGGAAATAAGTGAACGCAAAAATCATATATACATATATTAATTTTGAAAAAAAATAACAATATTGGATGGTTTTATGATTGGAAATCTTTAAAAGATGTCTACTCTCAAATTTTTACCATATTAATATATTTGATAATTATGGTTTTATGGTGGGAAATACATTTATCGTATTCGAATTGGTGAAAATCTTTTTACCGTATTCGGGGGAAATCTGTTTACGTACTCAAATTCGCGGTTTTGTAATGGGAAATGTTTTTACCGTATTTGGTAAATATGGTTTTATGAAGATGTATTTTCCATGATTCGATTTTGATAAGCTCCGTAATCTCTGCGTCAATTTCGTAGGAATGTATTCAGCATCTTTCTTTATTCTGATCAACTCACGGCTCGTTTAACGGTAATCGGTAATCACATGAGCTACCAGAGCACTCGTGAGGATGACTTATTTCGAATAAACGCCATCAACATGTCTGAGACGAAAATCCGTGGGAGAGGGATAAAATTAATTCAGTCACCATATATATATATATATATATTCAAATTAGTGAAAATAGTTTTTTTTGAACCCGTGTTTAAAATATTAGAAAAGTGATTTAATATTATGTTGATTTTCAATGATGACTAATATATTAGATTAATTATATTTTATATGTAAATGAAGGTATTATATTATTACTCTCATAACAGGTTAGGTTATAATGGATATAATATTATTTTGTGTTAGGTTAGGAATTAAGGTTAATGTTATTAATAAATATATTATTTTAATATTAATTTATTACCAACTGTGGTTTAAATTAATAAAAATAGTTTTCTAGTTTTAAAGTAGTATGTTTCTTTCTTTATTTATTTTTAAGTTTTTTTTTCTTATAGATTTTTTTATAAGATAATAAGTTAATGACCCATACAAATACATTTATAAATACTGAAAATTTATCATTTTAGACATCGTCAATAAAGTCTTTTAGATGACATGTTTTTAAAAAAATAATGGTGATTAATCAATTCATATTCACAAATAATAGTTATCTTCATTATTACTTAACAACTAGATTATAATAAATTATATTATTAAAAAATTAAATTTTTCATATTTAAAATTTAATTAATACAAAAAAAATTATTTAAAAAAAAATTGAATATGGTCCCATAAATAACTTACTTTGCAAGCCTATGTTATATGAGATTATGTGAATTATGATATTTTTTTGTTTAAATCTCATGTACCCTATGGGTGAAGTGGTTATGGCTAGAAGTTATTGTGGTGGTAGTAATAATGGGGGTGTGACATTTATCTTATACCTTTCTCTTACATTTAGAATTAAATCCAAATTACAAAAAAATTATCATATTTAGTTTTTAAATTGCCCAAAGTTGGAAAAAACAAAAGTAAAATCTCATAATAATAATTGTAGATGTTAAAAGTGGAGCTCTTGATAGAACAAAATATATAAAACAACTTTAAAAATAAAATCATGTATAGTAAAAACATGTAAAAATTAAAATAAAATTGAACATATTTATGTGGAGTTATGCCATATGAAGATCCTATAAAATCTAAAGGTGGATGTTTAAATATGTTGTATTTATATTTATAATATTTTTGTTTTTCTCAACAACAATAATTTAGGAACATAAATATGAGTTATAAAATTAGAATATCTTTTGGCAAAGGAGTAATTCCTCTATAATAATAACTAATGCTTTTATTAAAACTTATATAACCAAATTAAAATAAAAATAAAAAAATAAAATACATAAACCATAAATAATTATAAAGTAATAAAATCTTATAAATTAAAAACAAGTTTGTGTAATTCTAAACCCTTTTCAAATTATTCAAATTACAACAGAAAGTTAGTTGATGTAATTACTTTTTTAGTATTCATTACTATTAAAAATAAATATTTATTTATATCTATTTTCATTAAGAATGAAGTAAATTTTCAATAAATATTCTTTAATAGGTAAAAAATTTAATTTAGATTTATTATTTTTTATCTTTATTTTCAAACTTGTTATTATATCATAGAAATTATAATTATATTATATATATACTAAGTCACCAGGTTCCTGTTTGTGTTGACGACGTTGAAATTCGAATAAAGTTCGGCATCTAAAATTTTTCCGATAAAGTTTGGCATAAAATTAGACATATAGAAATTTGAAAATATAAATATATATAACAATTTTAAGCATGTTGAAACATAAATATTATGCACATAAATAAATAAGCATGTCAATTTTCAAACTGCATAATGCACATTGCAAACACATAGGATTATTGCTCAAACATTTACATCATTTCCACATATAAACCATGAAAGAGAGTGCCAAATTTCCAATAAAGAACCAACTTCAGTCTTCCATAGATAGTAAACAAGGTGAGAAGTTCATCATAGACATTAGCAGTAGCTACTAGAGTTTAGCACCCATAAGAATATCAAATCATTTATTCCCCCTGCTGCTAGATTTATGCCTGCAACTCAAATCCAAATTTGAAATCTGAAGCAAAGTTGAGAATGAATTTTCTTCATCTGATTATACATCTGATCTCACCCATTTGGAATGCCTTCATTAAATGAAGTTAATCCAAAAACATGCATGAAAAAGGTCATAAATTTAGCATCCCTTTCTACAAAAAATAAACCACCATAACGGTAACAAAAGCATAATAAATAAATAAAAAGAAAGTCCCTTCTCTCTCTGTTTGCTTGCTAAAACAAGCCTAACAACTAAAATTAACAAAATCTAAAACATCAAAACCTAATAGCTAAACGAACAAAATCGAATTTTTCCGTGAATTTCAAAAAAAATTCGTCGAAGTTCGGCTTGAAATTCGTGTTCGCCTTCATGTTCATGCTCGCCTTCATGTTCGACTTGAAGTTCGGTGAACAAATTCGAATTTGTTCGAATTTGGTTCAAATTCAGCGAATTTCAAACTTCAACCATTAAGTTTGCCGAACCCAGTGACTATATATATATATATATTTAATGTTCATCCATATAAAACTACCCACATAATAACATATGGAGGTTGAGGGTCATCTCCTCAAACCTCGTCAAGATTTATGTGACCAATTTTCGTTATTTATCATTTCGACTATACATTTATTTTTGTTTAAGGGTATGATATCCCCAACGCCATCGCCAAAACCCTATACAAGTTTATCAATGTTTATGGTAGAGGGATTGGTCTTGAAACCATTAGTTTTAATTGAAAATTTTCAACTCTCTGAGGTTCCACTGTACTGAATTGAAATATTAAGAATATATCAGGTCCCATTTTAGAGCTACACAATTATGTTCTTAGTTCTTTGTCAGCTATACTTACTAGTCCTGAACATGAGTTATTGATTTCTGTTATGATAGCTTTTGCAATTATATTCTCTATATAATTTATGTACACATGGAATGCGGAATTTCAGCCTCTTCCTTAAGCCTCTACAGTGAATATGTTGCAGTAATCCATGGTTCCTTCATTTGCGTACAGACCTGTAATGTTTTGAGGAGCATATCTATATATTCTAAGTTTCTATTACTTATGATTAATCTCTCTTCATCATTTCCGCAATGTTTAATATCTATTTATGAATATTATTCATGATTTATAATGTCTGTACATACAAATGTTCTTTTACAGTTTTCACTGGTTTTGAGACTATTAATAATGTTTTACCAGTTCTTTCCTAGTCTTTTTTTCACACAGTAGTTATTTTTGTATTTAGATATTTAATAATGTAACAGTTTACTCTATTTACTTTTTCTTTCAGCTTTACTCTAGATGGTTGTCCGAACCACTCTTATCCCCTTAGTCTGTGTACTAGTTAAATTCTAGGCTATTATCCCCTTAGTCCATGTACTAGTTAAATAATTACGTTCAACCCACCTGTTCTCCAAAAACCTGATATCAAATTCACGCAGTTTCTCCAAGTGAAATGAGCAGATCAGTTCTCACCGGCAAATTTGAATTTGAGTCAAATTCAAATTACGTCACGCAGCTTCTCAAATTATTACAAATTTACTTTTGCTTGAATTTTCCAAACGATGTATATATATATTACAAATTTACTTTTGCTTGAATTTTCCAAATCTTTTTACCGTATTCGGGGGAAATCTGTTTACGTACTCAAATTCGCGGTTTTGTAATGGGAAATGTTTTTACCGTATTTGATGATGGTAAGCTATAATGAACTGCATTTGAGTGCCTAATCCTGTAGACAATGGCTTCGTTAAGGCTGAAGTAAACTTCACATCTCTATCTGAGAAGACTATTTTTGGTATATCATGTAATCTAAATATTTCTCTCATAAAGATGACAGCAATTTGCACAGTTTTAAAATTGGATTGTATAGGAATAAAATGGGCTGCTTTGGTCAAGCGATCCAGAACCACCATAATGGTGTCATTATATCTCTTTGTTCTTATTAAACTAACAATAAAATCCAGCGATATAACTTCCCATTTTCTTTCCGGTACTTGTATGGGTTGTAATAAACTGGCTGGGTGCTAATGTTCAATTTTTACTTGTTGGAATTCCGAACACTTGGTCATATATTCAGCAATGTATTTGCACATTCTGGGATAAAAGTAGTATTTTTTTATAGTTGTTAACATTTTTTGATAGCCAGGGTGCCCAACATACGAACTTCTATGATACTCATCAAGGATTAATCCTTTCGAACCTATTTGATTATTAATAAACATTTTTCCTTGAAAAATCAACATCTCTTTTTCATTGATGACATAGTCTGACTTTTTTCCTTGTACTTCCATATCTTGAGCTTGCTTCCACAGAAACTGATATTCAAGATCTTTTCTTGTAGCCTTCTTTACCTCACCTTGAAATTTAAATTCGACATCATTAAAATACAATTCATAAATATGATGTAAATTTATGCTTAATGTATCAGCAACTTGATTCTCTTTGCCTTTAACATGCTGCATTTCAAAATCAAACTCGTTCAGGAATGCATTCCATATTTCCTGGCGAGAATTCAAATTGGCTTGATTAAGGTAGCTGGTTAGACTGCCATGGTAAGTTGTTAGTACAATTTTTTTTCCCAAAAGGTAATGCCTCCATATCTTGAGTGCATGAACAACTACAGTCAATTCTAAATCATAGGCAGAGTATTATTTCTCGTGGTCTCTTAGGTTCCTGGATTCATATGCCACTACCTTTCCGTCTTGTGAAAAACACTACTCCTACTCCTTCTTTACTTGCATCAGTGCAGACCTCAAATTATAAATTTGGATATGCTACTTTCAAAAGAGGAGCAATGGTCAATAACTGTTTTAATTTTTCAAAACTAGATTGACATTCCATGGTCCAGTTGAATGTTTGCCCCTTGTGTTAAAAGGAATTTATAGGAAATGCAATATTAGAAAAACCTTCTATAAAACATCGTTAGTAACCAGCGAGTCCCATGAAGGACCGAATATCCGCCACATTTTTAGGAACCTTCCATTCCATAATAGTCTTTATCTTTTCAGGGTCCACTGCTATTCCTTCAGCCGAAATGATGTGTCCCAAATACTTCATTTGTTTGTTGAAAAAGTCACACTTATTAAATTTTGTTTATAGTTGATGCTCCCTTAAAATTTTCAGCATTATACATAGATGTTCCTTATGTTCCTCCTCATTTCCAGAATAGAATAATATATCGTCTATAAAAATCACAACGAATTTATCAAGATATGGATGGAATATGCCATGCATTAAGCTCATGAATGTTGCATGTGCATTGGTCAAACCAAATGGTAGAACCACAAATTCGTAATACCCATATTTGGTTCAGAAATTTGTTTTATAAATATCCTCATCCTTTATTCTTATTTGACGATATCCCGATCTTAAATCTTTTTTCGAAAAGAATGTTTCCCCTTTTACTTGATCGAACAGATTGTCAACCTGAGGTAGAGGATACTTAGTTTTAACAGTCAATTTATTAAGTTTTCTATAGTCCATACACATCCGCATAGTGCCATCCTTCTTCCTTACAAACAATACTGGTGCTCCCTAAGGAGACACGTTGGGACAGATATAACCGTTGTCCAACAATTCTTGCAATTGCATCTTCAGCTCTGTTAACTCAGGCACACTCATTCGGTAAGGTGCTTGCAATACCGGTGTTTCTCCTGGCGTTAACTCAATGTTAAATTCTATATCCCGCTTAGGTGGAAAACCATGTATGTTTTCTAGAAATACATCCATGAAATCTTGCACCACTGGTAAGTTTTCTGTTGCAAGAGCCTTATCTTTGGAATTGGGAAATCCCACCTAGATCGCATAGATTTCCTAATGCATTTTCCTAGCTGCGATGCTCTAATGGGATTTTGCTGAAGTGGCTTCTTAATTCCCTTCAGCTCTTGATCTGTCCCATCTTCAACCTTATAGTAAATAATTTTATCCTTGCAATCTACTAATGAGGAATATGCTTCCAACTAATCTACTATTTTTTTATATCTATTTTCATTAAGAATGAAGTAAATATTCAATTTTTTTTCTAATCAGGTAAAATATTTAATTTAGATTTATTATTTTTTATCTTTATTTTCAAACTTGTTATATATATATATATATATATATATAAACTTTCATATAATAAAATATAAATTATAATTTAATCATATTGGATATATAACTTAATATATCATATAAAAAATAAAAATGAGGTAAATAGGAAAATTAAAATAAGGAAGTAAGAACCAAAGAAAATTACGGTAAGGTGATGAAAATTATAAAATTTATATATTTATTTAAAAGTAATAATTAAATTGTTTAAATTGAGATGTATGTTAATAAAAAAAATGTTATAATGTGGGTTATATTTTTATCTAGATATTACTGAGTTCACTATATATCATTAGACTCACTAGGTATCTTAAAAATATAGCATAACCAAATCAAATAATTTAATCCTAATAAGAAATAATCGGTTGGAGGATGATTTGGCTAAATCTTGTCATCCTCCCTTTCTGGGGTTCATTTCCTTCAAGTGATTTTGATTAGTGTAAAGAAAAACAAATCACATTACTAAATTAAGAATAAAGTTTGATGATATTAATCTTTCAAAATTAAGATATTATGAGGGGATCAACACTAAACTAAAAAATCACTATTGTGATACTTAAAGGGTTGAAAATGAAAAACACTTTCTTTTAAAATGAGTAGTTTGTACCTAAATTAAATCTCAATTTCTCATATTATCAACCTTTCAAACCTTTTAATTAGTCAAAGTTATAGTGATATTGGAACATTTTTTTAATATTTTTTAAAAGTAAAAGTAAAATTTAAATTTTTTTCAAATAATCCATTTACTAAAGTGATTTCAATTTTAATAAATGTTAATGATTATCACTAAAAAAAAATTATTAAAATGTTTTAGCTAATATAAATCCAAACTATATATAAAATTCATGACGAATATGTAATACAATTGAAAATGATAAATACATGAAAAAAATTAAAACTAAGATATTTTATAATTTGTTAAAATTTTGATATTAAAATCTTTAATAATAAATTAAGAAATTGAAATTAAATTTAAGAAGATTGCTTCATATTTTCAAAACAAAATATATGTAAATCATAACAGAGTTGGATTTATATGGTTCAATAAAGAAATGTAAATGTGAAATAGAGATATTTGAAAGGAATTTAGCATTTCATTAAATGTGCTACACCTTTGAACTTTTATTTAGTTATAAAGGATATAGTTTTGAAATTGAAATTTCAAATGTTGGTGTAAGGTTTGAGGGTTTTACCTTTGATTCAGGTGACCAAGTGGCATTTGAAGGAATTCAAAATCTTCATGTCATATGTCACATCGACAATTAAGGTGAGAGGATGGAGGCAGTCTAGACAACCATCTGTATAGGCCTTAGGTAATGAATGTGGCGAGGTGTAAAGCTAGTTAGAACTTGGAATTAATGCCAAGTTAGGATGATTGACCTCGATTAATGAGATAATGGCCCTTTCAAATGCCTACATGCATATAGGAAATTGAAGTGAAGGTTAGTACAACTAGCTAGATAAATTCAAGTCACATAAGGTCAACATCAATAGTGAAGGAATAAGGTTGTCCCAGGAGAATGGGAAGAGGAAGAGGTTGAAAACATCCTCCTCCTCAGCGGGATTATGGCACTAAGAATTTCAGCAAGGACCTCTCCAGATCTACGAATGGTTACATACATGAGAGCTCAAGAGCTCAGAAATGTAGGTGACAACCTTTGAGCGTTGAGAAATATGTTAGGGTGGCAACTTCAGGAAAATGAATAAGGTCCAATGGTGGTGGAAGGCCATGTATTTAAACTATACTTCTACATATTTTAGGCCTCGGATACTTTGTGGGTTATAGCAAGAGGCATGGGAGGTCCCGCCTCCTACCTCGCCTCTAGCTACCATCAACACTTTAGACAATTCTACTTCCTAGATTCCTTTGTACTCTATCTCAGAAGTTGCTAAACCCCCAAATACTAGAAATTTGAAACCAAAGAGTGGGGGGGGGGGGGGTTATGGAAAATTGCAGCCTTTGGAAAGACAATCCTCCCCACAAACTTTACAAGCTAGTTAGTCATTTTAGATTTTTTCACAAGATCAAACGAGACATCATCTAGTAGAGGAATTTCTATGTCTCTATATTATGTAAATTTGCCATAATATTATGAATCCTTATTTACAGAAGGAAACTTTTGAGAGTTTTAATATAAAGAAACATTTTTTTTTTTCAAAATACGTATCTTATTTCATTGTAACATTTTATATTTAATTTTTTTGTAGTTACATATATAGTTTAATTAATAATTAATTTGTATATTCCATTTTAAAATAACAAGAAAACTAAATATATTGAAAGGGATTTAGAAAAAAAATGATTTTTTTTTGTTTTTCAAATTCAAACAAATAATATTTCTATGCCAAAGCTAAATCCAAATCAACCAAATAAAAAATATGTGGATAAAAAAATTTAAGCTAAGAGAGAACTTATAAATTATAAGAATATACAAACACTATTTTTACCACACTCCATTTTGAAGCATACAATCCAAATACTTCTCAATAGTTTACAAAAGATAAATTTTAAACAATAAACTTTATATAAAGACAATTCTTCCTAAAACATGGTTAATGGTTCTTATCCCATAATCTTTGTGGAAAAATTACTAATGGATTTCATATTCCACTTAGAAGCCAAGTATTGTATATATATATTTTATATGATGGCTTTATGCCTCATCCATGACCCTTGATCATTGTCAACTTCATTTACAATATATGATACTTACCTTCTCCTCTCAACCATGATCAAGGACTTGAGAATTGTTAATTGTGCACAATTCCTCATAATGGTTTCCATATCCGGTTTTAGGTTTCATATATGGTGCTCGAGCTCTAGTATGTTCATTTAGGGCCTAGATATTAATTGCATATGAATTCATACAATATGGGTTTAGTGAAAGGTAAATGTAAAAAACGACTTCATGCATTATGCATGCACATTTTAGATAGGCACATATTTATTTTGTTAAATTTTAATATGGCTTATACTCACTTATTTAATTAATATGGATCTCATAGATTCAACATAGATACATAGTGTAGGACATATATATAGAGTAAATCCTTAATAAATATGGATATCTCAATGCACATTGAAGTTGAGACTAGGGAAAAAAATCTCTCTACATAGATTTTAAACAACTAAAATAATTTTCTCCATTAAATAATTTTGTTAGTTGATTTTGGAGTTTTAGATGAATATGGTAATTGTATATTAAATGTGCACTTCTCTTACATGATTGGTAAACACCTATTAAAGGAAAAATACTACCATAATCCATTGGACCAAAAATAATATTTTTGTTCCATGGTACTTGTAATCACCTCATGAGATTTTCCACATTAGTTCTTTTTCCCTAGTCTTATGACTACTGATGAAGCAACATATGTTTGCTTTTCTCAACAGACTAGTTCATAAATATTTATATGTGAAAATTCAAATAGGACCTAAGAAACTTATATGTTCTCTCATTAACCAAAGTAAGGTATTTATTTCCATGCATCATGCATACATCCTTTTGATGGAATTGAAATGCATATTGGAGGCTAAATATCTCTTAGATATGATTTATGTCGTGGTTATTTTAAGGAACCTCAACTTGATAATTTGTTTTTTGGCATAAGACCTTTGTTTCCCTCCTTGACGATTGCATAGGCCCTAATACCCATCATATGTGGTATTTTTGTTAAATGGATTAGCATTTCATTACATTGGAATAAATATTGAATAATATGAATATGAATATAAGGTGCAATTAGGCCCTATAACTTTCTAAATGTTAGTTGATGTAATTACTTTCTTAGTATTCATTACTATTAGAAATAAATATTTATTTATATCTATTTTCATTGAGAATGAAGTAAATTTTCAAAAAATATTTTTTAATAGGTAAAAGATTTAATTTAGATTTATTATTTTTTATCTTTATTTTGAAACTTGTTATTATATATATATATATATATATATATATATATATATATATATATATATATATATATATATATATATATATAATGTTCATCCATATAAAACTACCGACATAATAAAGTATGGAGGTCGAGGGTCATCTCCTCAAGCCTCGTCAGGGTTTATGTGAGTGATTTTCATTATTTATCATTTCAAATGGAATTTTTTTTTTTTTTAAGGGTAGGATATCACTGTACAAGTTTATCAATGTTTATGGTACAGGGATTGGTCATGAAACCCTTAGTTATAATTGAAGGTTTTCAACTCTCCAGGGTTCCACTATACTGAATTGAAATATTGGGAATATAACAGGTCCCATTTTAGAGATATGAAATTACGTTTCTTAGTTCTTTGTCAACTATACTTACTAGAACTGAACATGAGTTATTGATTTATGTTATGATAGTTTTTCAATTATATTCTCTATATAATTTTTGTACATGTGGAATGTGGAATTTTGGCCTTTTCCTTAAGCCTCTACTGTGAATATGTTGCGGTAATCCATGGTTCGTTCATTTGCGTATAGAACTGTAATGTTTTGAGGAGCATATCTATATATTCTAAGTTTCTAATAATTATGATTAATCTCTCTTCATCATTTCTACAATGTTTAATATTTATTTATGAATATTATTCGTCATTTCTAATGTTTGTACATACAAATATTCTTTTACATTTTTTGCTGGTTTTGAGACTGTTTTTAATGTTTTAAATAAGAAAGATCAGTTCTTTCCGAATCTTTGTTTTCTCACAGTGGTTACTATTGTACTTAGATATTTAGTAATGTAACAGTTTACTCTATTTAATTTTTCTTTCAGCTTTACTCTAGATGGGTGTCAGACCACTCTAAAGGTATTATCCCCTTAGTCAGTGTACTAGTTAAATTCTACATACATGAAAAACTACCTTTTCCTTTGGATTTACTTCCTAACTTTTAGACTGTCAAATCTACTATGTTTATAGTTTTCTTTCACCCATAGTTAAATAATATAAAATTAAATATCATAAGTATAGAAACCTTTTTCCATAATCCGTTTCCTACAGGACTTTATTTCTTTGTAACTCTTATACAAGAAAAATCACATAAATTAACATTTCTATCTCTATATATGTTCATACAAATTCACATGGAAAAACATTCAAGTTTTCTTTTAACTCAAGTCTACTTATCTCACTTTCTGTAACTTTGATGGATTCTTCCCAACCTTGAGTGAAGTGATAACATCCTCCACTCCCCCTGTGCTCCGCGCCAAGGTAGAAATTCACATCAATTTATTATCTAAGGAGGTAGACCTCAGGACTCCCATCTAGTCTCTTCTCCCAAGTCAGATAGTAGAGTTCCATTGGTTCCCACCAGTTCTATAAGCTCTACTTCTTCAACATCTAGCTGTTTTTCTTTTCCTGTATATAACCACTTTCCTCCTCTAGGATTTTCTTTTTATTCCCCAGAGAAAAGGTAACTACCAATAACTTATTTATTCAACTACCTTGGAGCCTTGAAAACTTACCATTAGATTCATGGTACCATACCATAAGTAAACTTCATTTTCAAAAGGAATAAAATTGATTCATAACTTTGGATTAACATATTTGTTAATCTGCTAATTAAAAGTAAATACTTCAATGTCTGATTAAAAAAATATTTCTTTTAACAAAATAATCATTAGACATGGGTGTTACAGCTCCCTCGCCTAAAATGAACATCTCCTTTAGTGTTAAACCATTCCATTGAACAGCCTTGGATATGCCTCCTGCACAAATTTTTCATCTTCCCAAGTCACCTCCTTCGGGCTAAAGCGCTTCCATTGCACTTTAACTTGGTTCATAGCTCATGTCTGGAGCGCTATTTCTCTCTGTTCGAGGATACATTGAGGCTCTACCGGAAACTCACCGTCCAGTTCGACCTAGACATTCTACCAATGTATTACGTACATAGGATACTGGTTATATATTTTAAGCACAGACACATGGAAGATGTTATGCACTTGTATGTGTCTTGGTAAGGCTAATCGATAAGCTACTGGTCCCACCCTTTCCAAGATTTGGAAAGGTCCACAGAAGCAGGGAGCCAATTTAGCACAAGTAGTCCACCTCAGTGTACTCTTCTTGGGTCTAATTCTAACATAGATATGGACTCCCACTTCAAACTCCATGAGGTCCTTTTTCGGTCTGCATACACTTTCTTTCTATCTTGCGCACTCTTCAAATTTTGTCGAATATTCTTAAATTATTGCTCCATCTTGAAGAAAATAGTCTTGTTTCATCTTGTTTCATGACTACCCTAATTAATCTTGTTTCATGATTGCCCTAATTAATATCGTTTCATGACTGCCCTAATTAATAGGCATCTGACATAGTCTTCCATAGAGAGCTTCAAATGGGCTCATCTTGAGTGATTCCTGATAACCGTTATTATAAGAAAATTCTACCAAATGTAGGTAATCTTCCCATTTTCTTGTTTTCTACATTACATACATTCCTAGCATGTCTTCCAAAATTTGGTTTACCTATTCTATTTTCCCATCCATTTGATAATGGTAAGCCGTAATGAACTGGATTTGAGTTCCTAATCCTATAAACAATGCCTTCCTTATGCCTTAAGTAAAATTCACATCTCTATCCAAGAAGACTATTTTTGGTATACCATGTAATATGAATATTTCTTTCATAAAGATGTTGGCAATTTGTACGGTTTTAAAATTGGATTTTACAGGAACAAAATGGGCTGCTTTGGTCAAGAAATCCACAACCACCATAATGGAGTCATTATTTATCTTTTTTCTTATTAAACCAACAATAAAATCTAGCTATATAACTTCCCATTTCCATTCTGGTACTTGTATGGGTTGTAATAAAATGGTTGGGTGCTGATGTTCAAATTTTACTTGTTGGCATTCCAAATACTTGGTTAAATTTTTAGCAATGTCTTTGCACATTCCTGGAAAAAAGTAGTCTTTTTTATAGCTGTTATGTTCTTATAGCCAGGGTGTCCAGCATATGAACTTCTCCAATACTCATCCAGGACTAGTCATTTCAAACCTATTTGATTATTAATAAGCATTTTTCCTCGAAAAATCAACGTCTCTTTTTCATTGATGACATAGTCTAAATGTTTTGATTGTGCTTCCATATCTTGAGTTTGCTGCCATAGGAACCGATATTCAAGATATTTTCCTGCAGCCTTCTTTACCTCTTCTTGAAATTTGAATTCCACATCATCAAAATACAATTCATAAGTATGATGTAACTTTTTGCTTAATGCATCAAAAACTCAATTTTATTTTCCTTTAACATCCAACATTTCAAAATCAAAATTTCTCAGGAATGCATTCCATATTTCTTGGCGAGCATTCAGATCGACTTGCTTAAAGTAGTTGGCTAGACTGCTCTGGTCATTTTTTAGTACAAATTTTTTTCCCAATAGGTAGTGCCTCCATATCTTGAGTGCATGCACAATTGTCGTCAATTCTAAATCATAGGCAGAGTATCGTTGCTCGTGGTCTCTTAACTTCCTGGATTCATACACCACTATCTTTCTTTCTTGTGAAAACACTACTCCTACTCCTTTTTTACTTGCACCAGTGCAAACCTCAAATTATAAATTTTGATCTGCTACTTTTAGAACAGGAGCAATGGTCATTAACTATTTTGATTTCTCAAAACTAGATTGAAATTCCATGGTCTAGTTGAATTTTTCCCCCCTACGTTGCAAGGAAGTTATAGGAAATGCAATTTTAGAAAAACCTTCTATAAAAATTTGGTAGTAACCAGCCAGTCCCATGAAGGACCGAATATCTGCCACATTTTTAGGAACCTTTAATTCCATAATAGTCTTTATCTTTTTAGGGTCCACTACTATTCCTTCAGCCGAAATGACGTGTCCCAAATACTGTATTTGTTTCTTGAAAAAGTCACACTTATTAAATTTTTTTGTATAGTTGATGGTCCCTTAACATTTTCAGCATTATACATAGATTTTCCTTATTTTCCTCCTCATTTATAGAATAGATTAATATATTGTCTAAAAATAAGAACGAATTTATCCATATATGGATGGAATATGCCATGCATTAAGCTCATGAATGTTGCAGGTGCATTGGTCAAGCCAAACGATAGAACCACAAATTCGTAATGCCCATATCTAGTTCAAAAATCTGTTTTATAAATACCCTCATCCTTTATTCTTATTTAATGAGATCCAGATCTTAAATATATTTTCGAAAAGAATATAGCCCCTTTTACTTGATCGAATAGATCATAAATATGAGGTAGAGGATACTTAATTTTAGCATTCAATTTATTAATTTGTCTATAGTCCATACACATCTGTATAGTGCCATCCTTCTTCCTTACAAAAAATACTAGTGCTGCCCAAGGAGACATGTCGATATGGATATAACCTTTGTCCAACAATTCTTGCAATTGCATCTTCAGCTCTATTAACTCAGGCACACTCATTCGGTAAGGTGCTCATGATACCGATGCCCTTCCTGGCATTAAATCGATGGTAAAGTCTATATCCTGCTTAGGTGGAAAACCATGTATGTTTTTTGGAAATACATCCATGAAATCTTGCACCACTGGTATGTTTTCCATTGCAGGAGCCTTATCTTTGGAATTGGGAAATCCCACCTGGATCGCATAGATTTCATAATGCATTTTCCTAGCTGGGATGCTCTAATAGGATGCAGCTGAAGTGGCTTCTTAATTCCCTTCAACTCTTGACGTGTCCCATCTTCAACCTTATAGTAAATAATTTTATCCTTGCAATCTACTAATGATCAATGTGGTTCCAACCAATCTACTATTTGTTTATATCTACTTTCATTGAGAATGAAGTAAATATTCAATTTTTTTTCTAAATAGGTAAAAGATTTAATTTAGATTTATTATTTTTTATCTTTATTTTCAAACTTGTTATATATATATATATATATATATATATATATAAACCTGCATATAATAAAATATAAATTATAATTTAATCATATTGAATATATAACTTAATATATCATACAAGAAATAAAAATAAGGTAAATAGGAAAATTAAAATAAGGAACTAAGAACCAAAGAAAATTAGAGTAAAGTGATGAAAATTGTAAAATTTATATATTTATTTAAAAAATAATAATTAAATTGTTTAAATTGAGATGTATGTTAATAAAAAAAATGTTATAATTTTATCTATATATTACTGAGTTCACTTCATATTAATAGACTCACTAGATATCTTAAAAATATAGCATAAGCAAATAAAATAATTTAATCCTAATAAAATAATCGATTGCAGGATGATTTGGCTAAATTTTGTCATCCTCCCTTTTTGGGGTTCATTTCCTTCAAGTGATTTTGACTAGTGTAAAGAAAAAAAAATCACATTACTAAATTAGGAATAAAGTTTCATGACCTTAATCCTTCAAAATTAGGATATTATAAGGAGGGGATCCACACTAAACTAAAAAATCACCATTGTGATACTTAAAGCGTTGAAAATGAAAAATGCTTTCCTTTAAAATGAGTCATCACCTAAATTAAATCTCAATTTCCCACATTATCAACATTTCAAGCCTTTTAATTAGTCAAAGTTACAGTGATATTGAAACATTTATTTTAATATTTTAAATGTAAAACTAAAATTTAATTTTTTTTCAAATAATCCATTTACTAAAGTGATTTCAGTCTTAACAAATGTTAATCATTATCACATAAAAAATATTAAAATATTTTAATTAATATAAATCCAAACTATATATAAAATGCATGAAGAATATGTAATACAATTTAAAATGATAAATACATGAAAAAAATTAAAATTAAGATATTTTATAATTAGTTAAAATTTTGATATTAAAATCTTTAATAATAAATTAAGAAATTGAAATAAAATTTAAGAAGATTGCTTCATATTTTCAAAACAAAATATATGTAAATCATAACATAGTTGGATTTATATGGTTCAATAAAGAAATGTAAATGTGAAATAGAGATATTTGAAAAGAAATTTACCATTTCATTAAGTGTGTTACACCTTTGAAATTTTATTTAGTTAGAAAGGATATAGTTTTGAAATTGAAATTTCAAATGCTAGTGTAAAGTTTGAGAGTTTTACATTTGATTCAGGTGACCAAGGGGCATCTGAAGGAATTAAAAATCTTCATGTCATATGTCACATCGACAATTAAGGTGAGAGTATGGAGGCAGTCTAGACAACCATCTGTATAGGCCTTAGGTAATGAATGTGGCGAGGTGTAAAATTAGTTAGAACTTGGAATTAATGTCAAGTTAGGGTGATCGAACTCGATTAACGAGATAATGAACCTTTCAAATGCTTACATGCATAGAGGAAATTGAAGTGAAGTTTAATAGAACTGGCTAGATAAATTCTAGTCACAGAAGGTCAACATCAATAGTGAAAGAATGAGGTTGTCCTAGGAGAATGGGAAGAGGAAAAGGTTGAAAAGATCCTCCTCCTCAGCGTGATCGTGGCACCGTGAATTTCAACAAGGATCTCCCTAGAATCATCGTACACACGGTTACATACATGAGAGCTCAAGAGCCCAAAAACATAGGTGACAACCTTTGAGCGTTGAGAAATATGTTAGGGTGCCAACTTCAGGAACATGAATAAGGTCCAATGGTGGTGGAAGGCCATATCTTTAAACTATACTTCATCCTATTTTAGGCTTGGGCTACTGTGTGGGTTATAGCTAGAGGCATGGGAGGTTCTACATCCTACATCGCCTCTAGCTACCATCAACACTTTAGACAACTCTGCTTCTCAGATTCCTTTGTACTCTGTCTCAGAAGCTACTAAACCCCCAAATACTAGAAATTTGAAACCAAAGAGTGGGGGGGTTGTTCTGGAAAATTATAGCCTTTGGGCAGACAACCCTCCCCACAAACATTTCAAGCTAGTTAGTCATTTTAGATTTTTGTACAAGATAAAACGAGACATCTTCCAGTAAAATAATTTCTGTCTCTATATTGTGTAAATTTTTTGTAATATTATGAATCCTTATTTACAAAAGGAATGTTTTGAGAGTTTTAATATAAATAAACATTTTTTTTTCAAAATACATATCTTATTTCATTGTAACATTTTATATTTAAACTTTTTGTAGGTATATATATAGTTTAATTAATAATTCATTTGTGTATTCCATTTTAAAATAACAAGAAAATTAAAGATATTGAAAGGGATTTAGACAAAAAAATGAAGTTTTCTTTTTTTTCACTTCAAACAAATAATATTGTTATGCCAAAGCTAAATCCCAATCAACCAAATAAACAAATATGCGGATAAAATATTTTAAGGTAAGAGAGAACTTATAAATTCTAAGAACACACAAAAACTATTTTTAAAACACTCCATTTTGAAAAATACAATCCAACTACTTCTCAATAGTTTATAAAAGATAAATTTTAAACAATAAACTTTATTTAGAGAGATTTCTTCCTAAAACATGGTCAATGGTTCTTATCCCTTAATTTTTTTGGAAAAATTACTAATGGAATTCATATTCCACTCTGAAGCCAAGTATCGTATATATATTTTTTATATGAATTTTTTATGCCTCATCCATGACCTTTGATCATTGTCACTTCATTTACAACTTATGATAGTTACATTTTCCTCTCAAACATGGTCAAGGACTTTAGTATTATTAATTGTGCACAATTCCTCCTAATGGTTTCCATATCCCATTTGAAGGCCAAAGATTCAATACATATGGTTAATGTGGTGGTTTTAGGTCTCATATATGGTGCTTGCGCTCTAGGATGTTCATTTAGGGCCTAAATATTAATTGCGTAAGAATTCGTACAATATCGGTATAGTGAAAGGTAAATGTAACAAATGACTTCACGAATTATGGGTCCACATTTTAGATAGGGTCCATTTTTGTTTGGTTAAATTTTAATATGGCTTGTACTTACTTGTTTAATTAAGATGGATCTCATAGATACATAGTGTAGGACATAGTGTAGAACATATATATAGAGTAAGTCCTTAATAGAGATGGATATCTGAATGCACATTGAAGTTGAGACTAGGAAAAACAATCTCTCTACATAGATTTTAAGCAAATATAACAATTTTCTCCATTAAATAATTTTGTTAGTTTATTTTGGAGTTTTATATGAATATGTGTTACACAACAATTTGTCACCGTCCCTGCAATCCCTCACCCTACATATTGGAGGGTCTTTCCCGTGACCTGTGAGCAGTGTCATCCTCTGCAAGCACCTTCCTTACATCCTTATATACAAGAACATCATTTATCCTGTAGAACACCTTCTCAAAAATCCCATAAAAACCTATGTTTTGGCATTGGCGCAGGTAGCCAGTTCACCCCTCACGCCAATTTGGAGGATGTATAGTAGAGGCCGTGCTAGCTGGTGCTCTGTCTCTTTGTTGTGCCTACGCCAGCCTTTTTGGGAATGTTTTTTAACAAAATAGAGGTGGAATTTTCCTTCAACCACCTCTGGGATGAGCCATAGATCTCCCTCTTTAGGCAGTGGTCTCCTCCTCCCATGGGACACTCCTAGAAGATAGGTATCCCTTCCATGATTATACGGATCCTAACCTCTCCCTATCCCCCTATATAAATGAGCTTTTTCCCATCATGAAAACTAGCTGAACAAAGAGGATTATGAAGTTGAAATGATGAACTTGGATAATTAAGCTATAGTCGAATAACTAAGAAGGTAGATCAAGAAGGAATTCCATCGAGAGGTCCCTTATCCCGTCTGACTTCCTCGACGAGCTTTGAGACGTGCTTCGCCCAAGCCCCACTGGAGGAGACTACAATTTCAAAGCATGGTTGTATCTCTTCTTTCTACCTATTAATATAAGTGACTATTGTCTGGTTCTCGTCTTGTGTTTTTTCTTTATCGAATGCAATATGCTAGTCTTCTTTCACTAACTAGTGGATTTTGGATGGAATTAGTATGTGGTATGTGGTTATCATTTTCTAATCTTTGTGCAGGTGTTCAAACATGATAGGTGGAGTGATTGTGACTTGTCTTTGATCAGGAACGAGCGACTCTCATCATCACTATAGGCGTCGACGATAGATTTGGACCACAAGTAGGCCATATTATCACATCCTCTTTCATTCAAATATCTAGGAACCTACACTGTAACGTGATTCCTTGTTTCTAGACCCACCCTAGGGCTAGTGGAATCGCCTCTATCGGCAGAGGAGATTTACATGAGTAAAAAGTTGGCGAATTCGCCGGGGATCAGTGTGAGTTTGTCTTTCATCCATTAGATCTTCTTCTGGGTCTTTTCTTGCTTATCTCGCATTTTCTGGATGATTTTTTGAGTCTTAGACCCCTATTCAACCCTAGAGGATCAGATCTGTCCTCTGTTTTTCCAAAATTTTCATCTTTCTAAGGTTGGCTTGATTGGCGCAGTTTCCAATCTGACAGTCGCGCCAAATGGTGCTTGTTTCCAGTTCATCACCCGTGCCATCTCCTGTTTGGCGCAAATTATAACCAGACAGTACGCCATTTCCTGTAGGTGCTATGGTTTTCCATGTTTTGGAGTTTTTGGTCCATATTGGTGTCTCTAGGTGTTTTTTTTATTTGATTTGAATGTTTTGGGATTTTTTGTGATTGTGATCAGCCTTCTTCCTTCGTTTGTTTGTCCATTTCTTTCACATCATGGCTTTAGGGATTTATAGTGCTTTGGTATGTTGAGCCTCCTGTAGGAGTTTGGGTTTCATTTTTTCGGTGACCTTCATTATTTTCTTGATTGCATTCAGCTCCCTGGATCCGTTTTGAGTGATTTCTTTGGTGGAATGAGTCTTGAGTGAGTCTTGCCTCTTTCATTCATTTTTTCTTCTTGTCACTCCAAGCATAGCTCACATTGCTTGTATGGGTCTATTTCGACATCTTTCTTCGATTTGAGAGATTGGGACATTGGTTTGAGTCTTTGTTTTGTTTGCTTATGAGTTGATCGAATTGTTTCTCTTCGACTCTTGCATTGGCATTCTCGAACTAGTGTGAAGATTCATTTTTCATGTTATTTAGTGCACTATTTACTCTATTACATTGAAAAAATCAAAAATATATTTTGTGCTTGCATTCTTGTTTGCATTGTAGAATTGGAAAATCTTTCGCATAACTAGCATTGGGTATTCTAGGAAAGATTTCTTGTTCTCATTAGTTTGCATCAGGTTCTGTAGTGAATGCTTCTCTGTGCTCTCATTATTTTCTATCACTTGAAAACTCCTAACTTTATTGTAGATAGCTTTTCATTGAAAAAAATGGTATTTTATGCCATGTAGCTTGCATTCATGGATTTCTGAGATCCAACATTCAGTAGGACCTTGGAATTGAAACATAAATACAAGATCAACTTAAAATTTAATCAATTAACCTAAGGTAACATTGAAACTTAACGAAACATTTAGTGGTCTAAGTTAGAGACGTGTTCCAGCGTCTTAAAACCTAGCAGTTGTTGCTCGCCACCTTGCTTCAGACAACGCTAGTACAGACTTGTGCTCCTCGTACCATTGAGTATATAAAGGGAGACCACTCTAGGTTGCAATCATTTTATCCGTAGGAAGCTGAGTCTGCCGCCTTGTAACCATGATACGCCAAACACAACATTTAGGGAGACTACCTGCACGTACACCAAGTCCTTGGTTTATTCTTCTTTGATTTGATAACCAAGGTGTATATGGAAATTCATGGGAACCTGGTACACCCTTTTACCTAGACTACCTGAGCAGTCATTTTTGACCTTTACTAACTCCATAAATTTGAAAAAATCATCGAGCACTTGTCATTTCGTGCTCGCTTAAAATTGAAAGAGACTAGAGTCATCTTTGACTAGTTCTTGTTTCTTAAAACATGAAACAAAAAATTTTGGTTTCAATGTGGTAAAATAAACTACCTACGATTACACACCCATTAAAGTTTGATTACTTGGCCTATTTTTGTTTTCCTTGGTTTCGATCCAAGAGTCTTCTTTTTTTATCTTTTTCCCTTTTTCTGGTGTGCTACAGTCATAGTGGCAGAACCATTAGTTTTGTCTACTACTAGTCCTTTCTCAGATGATTCATCTAAAACTTCTCAGACCTCTAAGTCTGCTGAGCTTCAACAGCTTGTCATCCCGTCAGAGTACCCTTTTGGAGAAGCGGTTGAGTTCCATTGGCCTCTTTCAAACGCTTGGTTTGGATTTGGGGTTGAGAGAATTTTCCCCTTCTTACGTCGAGATCACCATTTTTGGCTACTATCATACCTCCTAGACCTGTACTCTTTTACAATATCTCATGGTGGATTTTGACATTGACTCGTCTGGTCCTAATGGAAGTGAGGGTTTTCTTATTTCTGATGAGGGATACCAACTTTTCCCAGAATACATCCATCAAGAGCCTGCTCAATCTTCACCATCGGTGTCGCTTCCAACCGGATATCAGTCTTTGGGTCAGATTATAGTTGTTATTACCTCCATGGAAACATCAACTCTATCAAGGGGTTCAGTTGTTCCGTCATTAGGGATGTCGCCGACGACACCTGTATCCTTGTTGATTCCTTTTGTTACATCTGTTCCCACTAGGCCTATTGTCTGTGTGGTTGCTTTGGCACCAATTTTCACTTCTCAGTCATCAGGAGTTTCAACTTCGGTAGAAACATTGATTTCCATGGCGATCCCTGATGGCCTTTCTTTTGAGGAGTATCAGCTGGCTATTCAGCAGCAGAACTCCCAAACATATTAGTCCCCTCATGATCCTTATTGGTTTTATTTTTCTCATTATGGAGCGGACGGTACCCTAATTTATTCACTTCCGTTTCAACATGACAAGAAAGGCAACCCTATCTACTTGCCTGCTCCTGAGGCTTATCATTTCCTTTTCGATTTTATACCTACCTTGCCGGTGCAACCCTCTAACCAACAAGGACAACCCTTTCAGGGACAACCTTCGGTTCAGCAGGGGTATGCTTATGACCCATAACGACAACCCTTTCAGGGACAACCTTCGGTGTAGCAAGGGTATGCGTACGACCCACAAGGGTAACCCTTACAAGGACAACCTTCGGTCCAACAATGATTTTTTTATGGCCCACAAGGGTAGTCTTACAATCCTCAAGGTCAACCTTTACAAGCTCAGCCTATGATCCAACTAGGGCAACCTCAAGGACTGGCTGGGCAACCGATATATCAACCTGGACCTTCATATAGTCCTGGGGGCAGATCCATCCATCTCAACCTTTCGTGCAACCTCAAAAACCATATCTTCTAATTGGTCCAAATTTTGCATAGATAGGACCATTTTGTGGTCCTACTCCAAGCCAACCTGGTTATCAGGCACAACCTGACCCACCCCAACCATTAGGCCAACCTAATTAGTAGGGACAAGTTGGTGGCCCTCATAAGTTAGGTCAACCTGCTCAACCGAGACAACTTGCACAACCTATTAACCCTACTCAGCCATCGCTCTATTCTATGTCGTAGCCAAATCAACCTATGTGCCCAACCTATTCAGCTCAGTAGGGCCCCACTTATCAACAACCTGTTCGACCCCAAGGTGGTTATTTTCCTCAAGGTCAATATCGACTGGTTTACAACCCGCCTCAAGGTTCTACTTACTACCCTCAACCGCCAGGCTATACTTATACTCCGCAGCAGAATCCTTATGCTGCTCAATCGAGTCCTTCGTATACTCAGAATCAGTATCCTGGTTTTCAAACCTCGTATCCTAGTTCTCAGCTACCATATCAACCCAATTATCTGGCTTATACCCCTTGTTGTAGCTCCTAGAGACAGCCTAGAGTTGTGATAGACCAGTGCCTAGGACATCTTAGCATAGCAAGGAGCATATAGTATACTGTGTGAAGTTGTTAGCTTCAACTCACATGCTATCTCCTGGAAACAGGGAAATGGAATAGAATGGGACCAAACTCTCAGAAACTAACACAGGAAAAGTGATACTGTAGAGGCAAGATGCAGAACTCTAATACAAAAGCAATAGACAATTCAGAGACAGTTTACTGCAAAGCGGGCCGATTCAGAAATACTTCATAGACATAAATTACCAGAAGGCGTATGTAGTGAAAGAAACATTGAGATGATACTAGTGAACATTGAGCTGATACCCAGATATACAATACCACCATGTGTGGGCTTACCAATCTAAGAATCCATACATGATAATAGCATTTTAAAAGCACCCTCTCAAAGGAACTAATATAGCAGAAGTATGGATAGTTGTATAATGGAACAGAATATCATACATGAGCCATATTTAAAGCACTTGACTGATCCGAGCATGGGCATCAAATAGGATGAATCCATACCAAAAATTAGTGAGCCACTCGCATTCCAAAACATGATACAAGAAGATGGATGAGATGAAATGATATATTAAATAACATATAAAAGAGAGTTACAGACTATGAAATACCAAAGACCAAAATCCTCTTTGACAGACATAACTCCTCCTCATTGAGACCCTATGGGCTCTGAGCCTTCATACAAGAGTTTTACAAAATGTATGCAAAAATCCTTTCATTGCATAATTTTCTGATAAAGATCTAGAACCCTTACAATGTGTTTCTTCATGGTATTTATAGGCGAAACCAGAAACATAGTAAAAGAGGTAGGTGATGAACATTTAATTTGCATAATTAAATCAAAATGGCGGAAACATTTGCGCCCATATCACTAATGACACCTGGTAAGCAATGGTGACTCACAATTTGGGCAAATGCACCTAGAATTTCTTCCGGACATGTAGGTGAAATCAAATATCCATCTTGCCTGGAAGAAATCCTCATAAATAAAACTTTGAGGAGTATCGTTTTTTGTATAAATCTTTCTTATTATATGGGGCAGAAATTCAACTTGGTACTCTTGTTTTTCTTGTTTAGTAAGCAGGTTTTCTTAAGGCCCTAAAATTTCTTACTACTCGCTTTATTTATCTTATTTAACACCGATATTCTTTATCCGCCCCACACATCTCTATCCGTAACCGCGCTTATCGTTTGGTGGTTCGACAATTTAACCCTTAACTTGTTCATTAGGGGAATTTTGAGGTCTAAAATGGGCCTCATAAGAAAAATGTACAACAAAAGTAAACTTTATAACAACCAATAGGATTCAAGATGATGATGTCAACCATGGGGGATGATTCACCATTTTTTAAATAAAAGGGTAAAAATATTAAAAAATAATAAAATAATAAAACTACTTTTCAACTCGTATTTTCAACTTATCTCCCAAAATTTTTACTCAAATTTCGAGTGGGAGTACTCGTTGGATGAAAAATTTAATTCCTCATCCAAGGAGTACCCATGTTGCATACTTTCGATGAACTCTACTACACGAAAAATGAGAAATACATAAAAAACATGATTGTAATCACGTTTTTTTATGTATTTCTCATTTTTCGTGTAGTAGGACCCATCTAAAGTATGCAACATGTGTACTCCTTGGATGAGGAATTAAATTCCGCATCCAACGAGTACTCCCGCTCGAAATTTGAGTAAAAATTTTTTGAGATAAGTTGAAAGTATGAATTGAAAAAGTAGTTTTTTCATTTTTCCCTCTAAAATTTGATGATGTCATCAAATCTTATTAGATTTTTTCCACTATTATTTTATAATTTCCTTAGGAGGCCCATTTTAGACCTCAAAATTCCCCTAATGTGGAGTCTTGTCGATTTGGCTTCCGGGGACTTTCTTCATAATTCTGCTCTAAAAAATGGTCCTTTGACGTGTGCTTGGCTCTTGTAATGGAGGCTGCAAATTATGATAATTCTCCATCGTTGTCAACCTGAAAAACACACAAAACTGTGAAGAAACCCAATGCATGGGGGGGTGGCAATGCAGCGAGAGCGACTGTGTAACAGAGTGACGTGATGAAGTGGCGGAAACATGCAGGGTGGTGATGAAGAAAATGCAGTGGAAATAGTGGCGGAAGGGCTGGCCAAAATTTGTAATGCGAAACAATAAAATAAACATATGAACGTAATGTATAAATGGTGGAGGGGGAATAGGATAACACGTGGGATGCTGACGTGGAAGAAGATTGGGTCAACAGCGGGGATAATGAAATCTTGGCCGTCTGTTCTCATGAGAAGATCGACGTTTGGAGGAGCGCCGGAGGCAATAGACAGTGGGCCAGGGGTGCCATTGGGTTGGGTTAATGTTCGTGCAGCTTTGGGGTATGACGATCATCAGATGGAGGCCTTCAGATTGTACGGATGACAGCGATATCGCTGCGCATCCTAGGTCGAAAAATAATGTGCGATGGAGAGCAGTTTCGAGGCCGTACGCTAGGATGCATGGCAAGCACTGAGTGGAATCGCTGGTCGAACGGGGATTACCGCCTACTACCGAAAGGCGGTGCGATGAATACCAGGCAGTTTTTAAACAATGGACGCGGGGCGGGGACCACAAGGCGGGAGAGATGTGGTACGTTGATCTATGGTCTGATTGGATGGCCCAGAACGCGTCTGATATGCATTCGGTAAGCGCCTTTCGGCCTGACACGTGCTTACAGCCTTTGGTCGCGCGGAGTAAGAAAACAGAGGGGCCAGGGCCGATAGGGCTAAACCTTAAATATTTCCAATATGAAATTTTCAGCCATTTATAATGAATTTTAGAGGCGGGAAATGGAAACGATAGATACAAAAATGATTTTCCAAGTCTGAAAGGGGGAATCTGAGAACTCTATGCCAGATGGCCTGTGAAATTCTATGGGAAACGGATTATGATCAACATCGGATCCATATAGTGATGGCACGTTCATCCCTGGATGTGTCGAGAACTCGCAGACCCTCTGATCATCCCGTATACAGACTCTACTCTCCAGCACCTTCACTTTTCACTTTATCATTCAACACAACACCAACATTATTTGAACAAAATAAAAAAGGAAACTATCATACAATATAATACATCAGGCTGCCCCTACCTGAATTAGAACCTAAAACAGGGTTTAAGAAATTGACCATTTTCAGGGGCATCCAGCAAGTCGCCCTGTAAATTCTCCAACCTGAAAGCATTATTGCCCCCCTGTTCCACAATTTTGAAAGGACCAAACCAGAGGGGTTCGAATTTACCATGTTTTCCCTTCTCGGCTCTCCGGATATCCCATCTGAGCACCAAATCACCAATCTGTAGCTTCCTGTCTTTTGTGTGCTGATCAAAAATGTGTTTCATTTTCTCTTGATATTCCCTTGACCTCTGATTCACCCGACCCCTTGTTTCTTCTAATTTCACCAATTGATTGATTCTCTTGATCATATCATCAGGTTCCTCCTGGCTTTCTTGCATGAAGCAAACCACTGGTAAAGCCAGTTGTACAGGAAAAGCTGCTTCTCGTCCATATACCAATTCATAGGGAAATTTCCCAGTTTCCCTTTTTCTGGTGATTCTATTAGCCCATAGAGCAAACTTCAATTGGGAATCCCAATTCTTCTGATTTTAATTGATAGTCTTCTTCAAGGCCCTCACCAAAGTTTTATTTGAAGACTCTGCCAAGCCATTCCCTTGTGGATAGTAAGCTGTAGAGTGACTTAGTGTGATATTGTATTGCTGGCAGAAATTCACAAATTTTGAAGACTTGAAGGCCTATGCATTATCAGTCACTATCTTAGCAGGACAGCCAAACCTGGATATGATGTTTTCCTCCATGAAATTTATGATCACAGTATCTGTAGCATTCCTTGCAGGTATGGCTTCCACCCATTTGGTGAAATAATCTGTGGCTGTTAATATCCATTTATGTTGTCCACTTGATCGGGGGTGTATTTCACCTATAAAATCAATACCCCATTGTTTGAATGGCTCATCCACATGCACTGGAATCAGGGGAAATGGTGCTGATTTCTGTCTCTCAGCAAATTTCTGACATTTATCACATGCTCTTACCGTGGCAAAAACATCTCCAAAAAGCTTTGGCCAATAGAAGCCAGCTTTCAAAATTTTATGAGTTGTGGCCCTCCAACTGTAATGACCTCCACAGATCCCTTCATGAAATTCTGCAATAATGCTCTCTACTTCACTCTCTGTGATGCACAGGAGTAAGATGCCTGAGGGATCTCGCCAGTATAACTAGCCATTGGCGACTCTATACTTCTGTGATTTCAATCTCAGCGCTCTGTATTTAGTTTTGTCACAACTTGGAGGGCAGTTGAGTGTGAGGAGATATTCTACTATCTCTTTGTACCACGGACTGGTGAAGTACTTTAGATGTGTTTCTGGAGTAGCTACTCCAATTCCATGTCGTTCTTCTTTCTCCTCAGATTCTTCACCTACTATAATGGAGAAATTTATGCCTAGGGCTTGATAGTTTGATTCAGATAGCATTTTGGCAAGCCCTTGTCCTTTGATCAGCTTAGTAGGGCAGATGTCTAAGTCATACTCCTGTATTTTGGCAATCCACCTGCCCCTTTTTCCTTCAATATCCCCCTGAATAAGGATATCTTTTACAGCAGCTGCAGGCACAAATGCGGTGATTTGAGACTGCAAGATATATACACGGAAAGCTTTGAGGGATTTCACTAGAGCGTATGCTTGCTTTTCCAATATGTTGTATTTTAATTCTGCATCACAGAGCACCTAACTGAAAAAGGAAATAGGCTGCTCATAACCTTCCTCATTTTTCTGCAATAAAACTCCTGTTATTGTATGAGGTGATGGAAAAGAGAAAATCATGAAAGGTTTATAATAATCTGGTCCAGCCAACACAGGAGCTTCTGCAAAAGCATTCTTTATCCTGGTAAATGCCTCCCGTGATTCTTGTGACCACTTTAGCTCATTATTCTTTTTGAGCATGTCTGTTATATGCCTAAATATCTCAGCATAGTTAGGGATAAACCTTCTTAGGAAATTAATGCGTCCAAGGAATACTTGTACTTCTTTATTATTTCTGGGAAAATCAATACTATTTATAACTTCTACCCTCTTGGGATCTATCTTCACCCCATCTTTAGTAACAATATGGCCTAAAATCTTTCCCTCTTCTAATGCAAATAAAGACTTTTGAGGATTCAGAGAGAGACCATACCTTCTATATTTCTCAAAAGTTCTCCGCAGATGTTCAATGTCCTCAGCATAATTCTTGGAAAATACAGTAATATCATCAAGGTAGACCACCAAGAATTTGTCCTGCTCCCCAACAAAAGCAATATCCATGGCCCTCTGAAAAGTGGCCCCTGCATTAATCAATCCAAAAGGCATCCTGGCATACATAAATGTACCCCATGGTGTGGTGAAAGCAGTCTTCTCTTGATCTTATGGAAGTACAACCACCTGGTTATAACCAGAAAATCCATCCATCATTGACATTCTGGAATATCCAACCACCTTTTGCAGAATGTGATCCATTTTGGGAAGTGGATAATTATCCTTTAAGGATGCTCTGTTTAAATTTCTGAAATCCACATACAGAATTATTTCTCCATTATTCTTTCATACAGGGACAAGGTTTTCCACCCATTCAGAGTACCTCAATGGCACAATTATTTTGGCTTTTAGCAACTTCTTGATTTCTTTCTCAATAGAAGGCAGCAGCAGGGGATTGATTTGTCTGAGCTTCTACTTGTGGGGCTTTGCATCTGCCTTCAATGGGATTTTTCGCTGCAGAGTATTGATATCAAAAGTTTTCAAGTCCTGATAGGACCATGCAAACACATCTCTATAAGTCTGGAATAATTTTTGATACAACTTTCTATATTCTCTGGGGATCTTCTTGGACAATTTGACAATTTTTGGGTCATCCTCAGTACCCAAATTCAGGTCTTCAACCTGATCCTCTTCTACCACTTTGTTCGGCTGCAATGGGACATCATTCTTGTCAAATAATCTTTCTAGAGGCACCAGTCCTCTAGGTATTATGTTTCCCTTTAACTGCAACACTTTATTACTTGCCACTTTCTCCTCCCAATTCCTTTCTGGAGTATCTTCAGACTCAGCCTCTTCTGCATCATCAATCTCCATATTGGAGAATTCTCCCAATGTTTCCAGGAATCTCTTCACTTGTTCTTCATCCTAAAATACCTGCCAGTTCTTGATGTTATCTGGGATTGAAGGCTGATAATGCACCTCTACCTCATATCTTAAAAGAGGATTATGAGGTGGTCGAAATGTGCTAGTAGCTACAGCATGGGAGTCAGCCATCCTATTCTATTCTCGGGGCATGAATTGGATATTGAATGCCAAGAAGAAATTCTATACCATGTCCCAAACTTCATTCATATAAGCCCTTAGCCTATGATGTTTGGTCTGACACTGATTCTTGACTTGCTTGACCACTAGTTCTGAATCTCCCAGAACCTTTAAACTTTGTATACCCATGCTCCTAGTTGTCTGCAATCCCAACATAAGTGCTTCATATTCAGCCACATTATTGGTGGCTTCATATTCTAATTTAAAAGACAGTGGGATCCATTTGCATGCAGGAGAAATCAATAGCACTCCGACTCCATTTCCTTCTCTTGAATTTTCTCCATCAAAATGTAGTGTCCAGATTCTTGCTTCAAGGCTCTCTGAGGGCTGTTCAGTCTTGATCTGGAAAAAGGATGATTCAGGAGCATAGCCTTGATCTTCTTCTAGCATCAAGCATGAAAAATATCCTTCCTTGCTGTAAACTAGTGAATTTACGTAATTGTCTGCCTTAGTCACCATCTTGACAAATCTAGTCTCCCTGTATAATCTCCTCTCTTGGCCACCAAAAACTGGGATAGTGGCATAGGTTAAATCAATTTTAATTGATCCACCAATTTTTGTTCCCTGGGACCTTGACAGTAACATACCAAAACGAGCTGGGATGTCAGCTACAACTATGTCCATTACTACACTTTTTGTTGGGATTTGAGCGAAGTTGACCACCAAATCCTTGATCATCCCCAAGCATTTAACTCTTTTGGAATCAAATGAGTAGAGGTATTTATATGGGCGTGTGATTTGCAAACCTAGTTGTTCCATGACTGACAGAGGCATAAGATTATGGGAAGCTCCAGAATCTAACATGCAGTTATGTAATAGCAGGTCATGGATTACTAGAGACACATAGAAAGGAGGAGTTGAGGGATCTATCTCCTCGACATGTGGGCCAAAAACTACCATGGGCATTTCTTCTTGAAGGTTGAGACTATCTGGGATGATTGGTGCTTTTGGAGGGAGCATGAAAGAGGTGACTTGAGATTGATATGCTGGCTATTTCAACAGTTCAGTCAAGGGGATTGGGATTTTGACTTTTTCAAGTTCTTTCTGTAGACTAAAAACAGGAGGAGACTTTTCTATCACAACTTCTTTTGACTCTTTATTTTCAATTGGGGGTCTGACTTCCTTTGACACGGACTCTGTATTAGGAGGAATGAATTCTTTTGAAGAAGAAGGAATCTGATCATTAGACTGCAAAGGTTTGTTTAGAGGTTTCTTACCTTTGTCTGTGGCTTTCTGCATTGTATCCTCCTTTTGAGTAGGTGCTTCCTCCTGGGGCAGCTCTTCTTCTTGCTCTTGGGTACAAGTCCTCTTCCTAGAAGATCTGAGATCATATCCTCTATTGAAATGTGCTTGCATAAAATCATCAAATTGTTTACAATAATGATCAAATTCGGCCTCATTTGTGTCTCTGATCTTTTCTTCTCCTTGCAATGAGCACCCAGCTTCATCATTCCCTTGCAAAGGGAATTCTTCTCCATCACTATGTGAAAAGGCAAGGTTTGCATCCTCTAGTCTATAGGCAGCATCTTCAGTAGAGTCATCTACTGGACCTTCCAGGTACAATGGGTGTGGCACTTGATCCTGTTGCTCCTATGCTTCCCTTGGAAATATTTGTAAGGGTGGTTTCCTATATTGAGGATTGTAACCTCTGTTTGGAGCATTCTGAAAATTCCTGAAGGCTGAATTCTTGGCTTCCAGTTCAAGCTTGACCATTTTATTAATCAATTTTCTCATTTCTTCCATTTTGTTTGAGTCTCTGTCCTGACTAGAAGTAGACACCTCCTCTTTGCCCCTTCTTTTGGAATCTTGTTCTGATTTTCCTTTTAATTTACCAGTGGAGGAAAAGTTTGCTTCCAACTCTAGTGCATCTGCCTGAGCATCATCCAGAGTAGCAGGCTTTCTTTCTCTGAGAGAGAAAACAAACTCTGAATCAAATGCTGCTACAAAAACAACTTTAGCAGCAGTTTGATGGGGTTTCATATCAGCAGGGAGACTCAGATACAACTTATTAAATCTCTTGATAAATTCTGAAACTTCTTCATTGTGTCTTTTCTTAAGTGTATTGAACTCAATGAGACAATTTCCATGATCTTTCTTTTCTCCCCATTTCCTGAGAAAAGTTTCTTCCATGTTATCCCAAGTAGTAATAGAATGGCCAGCCAATGTTTTAAACCATTTTCGAGCTTCACCATCTAGAGATTGTACAAACAGTCTTAAGACCACATCTAAATGTTCAACATTAAAGTTCTCTGAAAAGGAGCAAAAAATCTGAAGGTGTTTCTGAGCATCAATCTCATTTTCTCCATTGAATTTGGGCAGGATCTTCAGATAATCTTGGGGCATATCATTTAACACTTGGGGTAATGCTAGGGGAGCATATTTATTCATCAAAAAGGCTGGAACATTAGCCATTGGAGGAGGTGGAGGTAATGCAATATTTTGATGAGTAAGAGGAGGAAGAGGAGGAGGAAGTGGAGTATGAATAATAATAGGAATATACTCAACTGCAGCTTGAGGGGTTGAGGGGAACAAAGGTCTATTAACAACAGATACTTCGGTTACTTCATTGACCTCTTCAACTTTAGGAGTAGGATGAAGACTGTTTTTATTTTTGATACCCTCTCGAGGTGGACTATCTGAATAATAATAATCAGTATCTCCCATAGTGGAGTCAGGATTTGGCACTTGAGAATATTGAGAGGAGGAGGAAGGAAAATCTTCAATAGGCACTTCAGGAATTTGGGAATATGTTGATTTCCTTTCGCTCCAATTTCTTCTATGTATAATCTGGTGAGGGTCAGACACTGAAGGTGTCTTTGGCTTGGACGTATCTGACCTCGGGTGTGGCTTACGAGGAGCCAGGACTGCAAATAGATATATCAAATAACAAATGTGGAGTCGCCAAGGTGAGGGATCTACAACTCTCAACTCTCTGTGCTCACCTACTTAGAGAGTGAATATGATTTTTTCGAGGCCCAGGGATTCTGATTTTCTTAAATTCGTCCCCGGAAATGGCGCCATAAAGATGTTGTAGCTCCTAGAGACAGCCTAGAGTTGTGATAGACCTGTGCCTAGGACATCTTAGCATAGCAAGGATCATATAGTATAATGTGTGAAGTTGTCAGCTTTAGCTCACATGATATCTCCTGTAAACAGGGAAATGGAATAGAATGGGACCAAACTCTTAGAAACTGACACAGGAAAAGTGATACTGCAGAGGCAAGATGAAGAACTCTAATACAAAAGCAACAGACAATTCAGAGACAGTTTATTGCAAAGCGGGCCGATTCAGAAATACTTCACAGACATAAATTACCAGAAGGCGTATGTAGTGAAAGAAACATTGAGAAGATACTAGTGAAAATTGAGCTGATATCCAGATATACAATACCACCATGCGTGGGCTTACCAATCTAAGAATCCATACATGATAATAGCATTTTAAAAGCACCCTCTCAAAGCAACTAATATAGCAGAAGTATGGATAGTTGTATAATGGAATAGAATATCATGCATGAGCCATATTTAAAGCGCTTGACTGATCTGATCATGGGCATCAACTAGGATGAATCCATACCAAAAATCAGTGAGCCACTCACATTCCAAAACATGATACAAGAAGATGGATAAGATGAAATGATATATTAAATAACATATAAAAGAGAGTTACAGACTATGAAATACCAAAGACCATAATCCTCTTTGACAGACAGAACTCCTCCTCACTGAGACCCTATGGGCTCTCAGCCTTCATACAAGAGTTTTACAAAATGTATGCAAAAAGCCTTTCACTGCATAATTTTCTGATAAAAATATGGAACCCTTACAATGCGTTTCTTCATGGTCTTTATAGGAGAAACCCGAACATAGTAAAAGAGGTAGGTGATGAACATTTAATTTTCATAATTAAATCAAAATGGCGGAAACATTTGCGCCCATACTGCTGAATGACTGTGCTATTTTTACTATGTGACCTGCTAACTGGAATAAATGCACTGGGTAGAAATCTCTTCCGGGACACGGTAAGGCAGTAAAATCACACAAATATCCGTCCTTGCCTGGGAAGAAAACTATGTTGAAGTAAAACCTTGAGGACATCTTTTTCTGTGTATAAATCTTCTGGATGATGTGCAGGATCTTCAATTGGTACTCTTCTTCAAAAGGCTAGGACAAGGCCCCCAAAATCTTCAGCTACCTGCCTTTAATTATCTGCTGAACACTGATATTCTTTATCTTCCCCATTAATATCTCCATCTGATAAATCGGCGCCTTGAATGTCCCTGCAGGGTTTGACAAATTTGAACCCTGCCTCTTAAATTGGAGTCTTGTCGATTTGGCTTCCGGGGACTTTCTTCATAATTCTGCTCTGAAAAATGGTCCTTTGACGGGTGCTTGGATCCTGTAATGGAGGCTGCAAATTATGATAATTCTCCGTCGTTGTCAACCTGCAAAACTCACAAAACTGTGAAGAAAACCAATGCATGGGGGGGGCGACAATGCAGTGGGAGCGACTGTGTAACAGAGCGACGTGATGAATTGGTTGAAACATGCAGGGTGGTGATGAAGAAAATGTAGTGGAAATAGTGGCGGAAGGGTTGGCCAGAATTTGTAATGCGAAACAATAAAATAAACATATGAACGTAATGTATAAATGGTGGAGGGGGGATGCGATAACACGTGGGATGCTGACGTGGAAGAAGACCAGGTCAACAGCGGGGATAATGAAATCTTGGCCATCCATTCCCATGAGGATATCGACGGTTGGAGGAGCGCCGAAGGCAATAGGCAGTGGGCCAGGGGCGACATTGGCTTGGGTTAATGTTCGTGCAGCTTCGGGGTATGACGATCGTCAGATGGAGGCCTTCAGATCGGACGGCTGACAACGATATCGCTGCGCGTCCTAGGTCGAACAATAATGCACGATGGAGAGCGGTTTCAAGGCCGTACGCTGGGACGTGTGGCAAGCGCTGAGTGGAAACGCTAGCCAAACAGGGATTATTGCCTACCGCCAAAGGCGGTGCGATGGATACCGGGCAGTTTTTAAACAGTGGACGTGGGGCGGGGACCACAAGGTGAGAGAGATGCGGTACATTGATCTATGGTCTGATCGGATGGCCCAGAACGTGTCCGATATGCATTCGGTAAGCGCCTTTCAGCCTGACACCTGGTTACAGCCTTCGGTCGCGCAGAGTAAGAAAACAGAGGGGCCAGGGCCGATAGGGCTAAACCTTAAATATTTCCAATATGAAATTTTTAGCCATTTATAATGAATTTTAGAGGCGAGAAATGGCAACGATAGATACAAAAATGATTTTCCAAGTCTGAAAGGGGGAATCTGAGAACTCTATGCCAGATGGCCTGTGAAATTCTATGGGAAACGGATTATGATCAACACCCCTTATGGTCAAGATCCTCCAGGACAGAACCAATGTGGGTAGAGTTATACTCAACTAGGATGGAGTATGGGTACAAGTTCTTATTGAGGACCTGCTATGCCTTTTAACCCTTAATTACCTTTTCTCGCCATGTTGGAGTTACCAGATGTATCAAAATTGAAGAATGATCTCATTCTTCATAATCCTTTTTGGCCTCCGGTCCCAACGAAGGTTCCAGGTGATTGTCCCAATTTCGAGGGCAAGTCTAGAGAATACCCCCAAGCTTACGCCATGACATACCATTTATGGTGTTCTTCAAATTCTTGGGTGGACGACTCTGTTCGACTCCATCTCTTCCAGCGCACTCTCACCGTAGTTGCTGCTAAGTGGTATATCGAACTGCCTCATGGCATCTTTCAAGATTTCAACACTCTTGCTATGGCGTTCCTTACCCATTTCCAGTTTCCGGTTTTTTATGAAGCTGGGACGCATCTCCTAACATCTTTGAAATAGGAGTGGGCTACCCATATCTCAGACCACATTCATGAATGGAGACGGCGTCATCGCCTGATCAAGTTTGAAATCCCTGATCAACTTCTTACTTATTGGTGCACTACCTCATTTTTCAATCAGCTTGCGAAAGACATCGTCATGGGGGCATGTGTAACCGAGGAACAAGCCATCACTCATGCCTAGTACCTTGATTTAGTGTACTCTCAATCAGGCATTTTGTATGACATCTTGACTGAGGCTCCACGACCTGGGACCTCTAAAGCGTCGGCTACCCCATCAGTCGACAGCGTTATTGGTTCCGTGTCTTAGAATTCACAAAATTCTTCCAATGGGAAGTAGAAATCAAATTCTTCCAATAATTATGCTCCTTAGGCTACCCCAGATTCTAGTAAAACCTCAGAGGTCAACGTCGTTTAGGCCAATCCTGCAGACAAGACTTCCAAGGGAAAAAAGAAGGGAAAAGGCAAGGCTAAATCAGATGCCCCAAAACTGGAATTATATAAACCTCATGCTGATGATGGTTCACAACGAAAGCTGAAGTATCCCTGTCTGATTTTTGATGAGGACCACTACACCAAGGATTTTCCTAGACGATCCGAGGTTAGTCAACTGTTCAAAGGCACTAAGGGAACTTCGGCGGTCCTTAAATAACCTTTTCCATCTGACCAGACCCAGATGGTCGAGAAACCTCCATAATATACGTTGTTTGGCTCTCAATTTTTCATGATGAATGGTTTTGCACCTGTTTCCATCGCTACTCAGTGGAAGGATTATGCCAGATCATGTCAGGCAGCCAGGAAAGAGGTCGTTGATGGTCCTCCTCCCCCAACTACCTCTGGTCCTCTTGAAATTGAAAGGCACAGTGCTAAACCCCTTATATGGTGACTTTCTAAAGGTGTTCTCCGAAAATCTTCTTATAATCCTAACGCTCGTGCTGCTTAGCATTACAGTATTGTTGAGGATTTAGCACAGGTTCCTTCCATGATGTCTGTGTTAGAAGTGCTCCAGAATTATCCATCTCAACGAAAAGTGTTATTATCTACGATTAGTAGGATTGACCCTGTTGATTCTAGCCTTCTCTCTTTTGACTTAGAGAATTCCGTCCCCTGACTTCCGCACCAAATTGTGCTTGTTATACAAGTCGGTATTAATAGTCTCAACATCCATAGAGTCATAGTATATGAAGGTGCATCTACTTGTGTCACGTCATCTACCTGCTGGAAGGCTATTAGCTCTCTAGCACTGACTTCGTCACCAAATTCCCTTGAGGCATTCAATGGAAGGGAGTCAAAACCCTTGGGTGTTCTCGCTAGCTTTCCAATCACATTGCAGGGAAAGACAGTCAACGTTGAAGTAGAAGTCATTGATGGAAAACTCAACTATAATCTTCTGCTCGGTCGCAGTTGGACTCATGCTATGATGTGTGTACTGTCCACCCTCTTTCGACTTTTAAAGTTTCCACACGAGGGAAAAATTATCACTGTTGATCAGTTGTCATTCTTTACCTCGTCTTTCGAGAACAATGTGCCATACGTGGATCAAATTCCTTCTCCCCCTGACACTGTAGGGCTGGGTATTTTCAAAGATCCCGCTCTCATGGGTATCTTTCCCCTTCCACCACCAGATACTATTCAAGTCACTATGGTCTCTCTGTCCGATGACCCATCGATCGTCCCTTTACCTGAACAGGTTAATTCATTTGTAGATTCAATGCCGCTTAGTTGAATTGAAATCAATTATTATGAGCTTATAGCTACATATGATTCTCACCCTCCTGAAGTTGCTCCCTTGAGCATGTCTCTCAACATGTATTCTCAATCCCCCTAGCTCGGTGACACGGATTTGCTTGATCCTTTGAAAGAAGTGTTTCCATCCAACGAGGCTATCATGGAAACCATGTATCTCGAGTATCTACCATGGAGTGATGGGCATCATCGTTCCTCGTTTATGCCTTGCCTCGGGGCAATGTCTAACTGTCTTGAGAGCTTTGCATCCTAAGTTTATTCTCCGCCACTTCAAATGCCTATTTTGACTCCTGAAGTCTTCACTGAAGGCAACTTGGGTAACATTACTCAAACGATGCCTATCGAAATTTCTGTGAAACTGGGGATTGTCATGAACATCCATGTGGGAGTCACTTGCTCTTCCGAAGAAGTCCAAGTGTACACTAGTCTCTTTCGAAAATTCCGTGATTTTTTCACCTGGTCTTATGAAGAGATGCCTGGAATCAACCCCAGTATTGTGGGGCATGAGATTCCCACCTACCCAGGTGCGAACCTTGTTCGCCAGCATCTTCATTCCATGCATCCTCGGAAAGCCGCTGGTATCAAAGTTGAAGTTGAAAAACTTCTCAAGGTAGGTTTCATTCATCTGATTCCCCTGACTGAATGGGTTTCTAACATTGTTCTTGTGGATAAAAAGCAGGGAGAAATTTGCGTCTATGTCGATTATCGTGATATCAATCGGGCCTGTCCTAAGGATAACTATCCCACCCCTTTCATCGATCAGATCATTGACGATTGTGCAGGGAGTGAAATATTTTCCCTTATTGACGGATTTTATGGCTATAATAAAATCAACATTCTCTCGTCTGATCAACACAAGACCTCTTTTATTTTTCATTGGGGAACGTTCGCGTATAAGAAACTCCCTTTCGGCTTGAAGAACACTGTGGCTACATTCTAGCGCACGATGTATTATCCCTTTCACGATATTCGGCATATTTTTTAGCCATACCTGGATGACCTTCCGGCTCATTCAGCTGTGAGAAAATACCACCTAGAACATCTTCGCCAGATCTTTCTTCATTGTAGACACTACAACATCCAGCTCAATCCACATAAATGCGTCTTCTGTGTCAAATCCAGTAGAATTTTAGGGTTTATCGTATCTAAAGATGGAATTTGTCTTGACCCTCTTAAGGTTGAAGCTATTGTTAATCTCCCCTCCCCATCCTCGTTACACCAGCTCCAGAGTCTCCAAGGGAAAGCAAATTTCCTACGTCGTTTCATCCTGAACAATGCCGAAGTAGCCAAAGGATTTACACGACTTTTAAAACACGACGTCCCTTTTTTTTGGGATGAGATTGCTCAGCATTCAACGCTCCTCTATTACATCCTCTGAATTACCATCATGATTTCACCCTCTACCTAGCTGCCGCCTTCAGTACGATCGCCATGGTTTTGGTTCAAGATGATGATGACAGTAATGAGCATGTCATTTACTGCTTGTCTCGAAACCTTCTCAACCATAAAAATTATTATGCACATGTTGAGAAGTTAGCACTGGCTGCGGTCCAGGCCGTCCAACGTTTTCGTCATTACATCCTTTTACGTACAGTGACCATGATTTCTGATTGACCCCATGACCTATATTTTGTCTGGGCAGTTGCTGGGGGGAAAATACTTGAAGTGGATCGTTATCCTCCAAGAGTTTGATTTGGATTTCACTACCACCAAATTGAAGAAATCACTTTTTTTCGCTGATTTCATTTGTTCTCTCCCCGCCAACTCTGCTCCTTCTCATGCCGAGAATTATATTCCAGACGAAAATATTTTCTTGATTAGAACCCTCGATCTGTAATACGATGATATAATCATGTATCTCAAAATGTCTACTTTCATATATGAGTTAAAAAAATATGTCTGATGCCAAATTCGGCATCAATCGCAACCTTATCGTATCGTTGAAGATACCCTTTATCGTGTTGGAGTTGATTCTGTACTTTGCTGATGTCTGACCCTCGAGGAAGCTGAGAAAGTTTTAAATGACTGCCACAGTGGCACCTGTGGTGGTCACATGTCTAGTGTAATATCCCATAATTAGGAAAATAAACAGTGTTGGGAATATCTTAAGATATTCCAATTTTGGACTGCTCAGCAATGCATTCACAGAAAAATGAATTTTCAGAAATGTAAGCCATAGAAATGAAAATAATCACTTTGATCCATTAGATACATACATTTATCATCTAATTACAAGAGGATATTAGAAATAAATGAAACTAGGTGAGGTAAACAGACCTCCCACACTTGTGTAGCTTAAAATGACTAAAAACCCCAGACACTGCTACTCAGAAATAATGCATAAAAGAGACTGCGCAGTATTTGAGGGTTTTAAATCATAAAATAGGAGAAAAATTAGATATAATTATATATTAGTCAATAATGCTTTAACAACTGAGATCTAGTCTCCTTATACAAAATACAAGAGAACTCGGGAAGGGTTTCTTGTCAAACACTCTGCATACAAAATGTGATATTCATAAATTTATTGAATCAACACTGTAACACTAAAGAATAAGAGTGTAGAAGGATGAATTATGTCTGATATGATGTATATCCCTCGAGGGATTCCTCCCATGAAATAATTAACCTCTCAATCATAAGAAAACATTGCAACAGAGCCACTAGACCATGCACTGAAGCTACCTCCAAAAATAATGTATTCCCTAGCTGGAATAACACTGGGAATGTTATGGAAATGTGTGTTATGCTACCATAGATCTGAAATCAGCTCTATACCTCCCCAAATGGGTCTCTCAAGTGAAGGAAACCTTCCTCCTAGAGAAACTGGCTCAGAAAGAGGGGTTCCAATCCCTTCCACTGCTGCACCCTGCAACACTACAAAATCACCTGCAGAAACTACGATGATGAAGTAGGTCAAAGCTTGGCCTAAAAACCTGATGTGGAAAATTAATGCAAGAAGTCTCCCAAAATGCTCCTTAAGGGAAGAGGTGGGATTCCCACTTGGGAACACCCGGCGCTAAACATCATTGCTACCCTGCTAAATAGCAAGAGGAAGCAAAAGTATAAGTAGACAAGAATAATAATCTAAAAAATGAAGAATAGTGCTGTCATCCACTTCCTTAAATAAAACATGATTTTTCTTGCCCTTGGCCCCACTCAATCAGGTCATCTCCATCCAAAACTGCATTATTCCTTCTTTGATTCCTCCTCCTCCACAACTGCATTGTTGACTTAGTCAAAGTGGACTGAACCAACTTGATATTATCTCTGTTCACACATGGAGGTGTTAATTAAGTTGTAAAGAGTGTCCCCTTCCACACTTGAAGTGTTTTTATTCCTCCTTAGGAGACTTATGGGCTTTTCTAACCATTTATTCACCGGTTAGAGCTATTGCTAGCTCTAATGTTCCATTTAGCTTTGAGGCTAAAATTTGGGAAAATTACAGTCCTCCCCTCCAAAATATTTGCTTGTCCTTAAGAAAATGTATATGGAGATAAAATTTCTCCCCTCCTCCTCTTGTGGCTTCCCATCAATAGCCTCCACCACTGCATCAAGATAATCTGCAAATAAACTGTCATCCAATGTTCCCTCCCAAGTGTGCAGAACGAAATGGTCTACATTAATCAAAGGTGGAAAGTGTGAATGGAAACCTGATTTCTATCCCATGGCCTCCACAAGGTAGGAGTGAAGACCAACATGGTGAATAAGTGCCTCCCTCACCGATGCTATCATCCAAATGAAATGAGCCATACTAGGTAGCTCATTAAAGGAATCATCAACCCCTGTTTTATACAATGTCTTGGGGCTGCATGAAGAGATTGGATCCTTCCATCCAAATGGTTTCTCTCTCCATTTATGGTAAAAATGGGGTTGTCTCTATCCTTGGGCTGAAATGACATGGCCTCCAAGAATGTCCAAAGTTCCCCCATCAAACAATTCAGCCATGAAGTGCCTCCTCAAGTTATTCAAGTCGTTCCTTCCACAAGAAGTAAAAAAGTGTGATGTGGCAATCATGGGTTGCCCATGGTTCCTCCTGAAATGTACAACATGTAAAGTGGGTAGAATCATGCTCCCAATGGGCATCTTCAATCTCAAGCCCACTCTCCAACCAAATCTTCCCATGAACATAAACATATCAGCAATATATGGAAGCAAATTACAATGAGAACAAGTTTCCAAGTGACAACCAGAGAGTGAATCATAGTTCCACTCATGGAACTGGCGCAGTGCATCCTTTGCCTATATCAAAATAATAAATAACAAGTGCTTTACCAGCCATTTTTTTGCTGCCACAACCATATCATAAGATGAAAACATGAAGTTACAATATGGTGTCAATGGTGCACACCAAGAATCATGTGGCTTCCCCCACAAACCACCAAAAATATAGCCAAAATCAATGCTATAGGTAGCTACAAGTACATCATCATATAATATGCAAGAAGAGATAATCCTTCTTGATACATCATACTACTCAAACAAGAAAAAGACGTACAATACAAAATGTGAAATTATACCTCCTCCATCATGTACTTGAGATCTTGAGCTGAAATGGCTCAACTAGAACCTCTCCCTCACCTCCAATGAGTATGGAAGTGGTTGTGACCGCTTATCTGTCACCATCCAAGCTATGAATCTCTCCATAAGCTGAAATATGTCATGATGGATGCCCTCTCAAGTGAACTCCTCTGCCAAAGAAAGGTATGCATCATAATGCATGGAAAGGAAGTCCTCATGTGCTGCAAGTAGCAACTTCTCCTTGAGACTAGAAGCTCTATTCAAGAAGACTCTACCATAATAATAGATGAACACCTCATCCACCATATACTAATCATCTCTATCCAGGTCATCGAGAATCATGCATGCACCAAGATCCTTGGAGTACTCTACTAAGAGTTGAGACCTCCAATATGGATCAATCCTCCCAAGAGACAGCGCTGGTGATCTGGCATGTGAAGCTCTCCTCATGCTGTCGCCTACTACTTTGACATCCCCTATGCCAAATTTCTCCTCCAAACTCTCCACCTCTCCAAAGTCCAAGAGTGCTAAATCCAAAGACAAGATGTATTCCATCAACTATAGATCAGGTGGCCTCCCAAGTGGAATGCCTCCATGTAGTGAGACATCAATGTCAAGAGTAGACTTCACATATGGTTGGGAAACCTTGCCCCTACCCTTATAGTGAAAATCAATATGCCTCCTCTTTGCATTAGCTCGCTGAAATAGAGAAGGGTGTGTGCCTTTCATCACATGGGGCTGCTCTTCCTCCCTACCTCCTCCTTCCAGCTGCAATGCTACACAATCATGTTGCTCAGGGATTGTGCTTGGACCTCCATGTACGAGATCCTGGGGAACTTCTTGTAAGGATACAAGAATCCCTCTTGTTGGATCATGTGCTCCTCCTCCCTCTGAATAAGGTACTGGATGTGCTCTAAATGTTACAACGTTTTTTCCCTCAACTCAATCAATGTGTGTGGGCAACATCTCAACAATTGGATCCTCTTGTGAAAAAGAGATCCCCATGCCCTCTTGTTTAGGAATATGAACTAGAGGTCTTGCCTCCGAAAATGTGTAATACAATACGTCAGTTCCTACCATGGTTTTTTGAAGTGGAGCTTCCTCCATCACATGCAAGGGTTTTGTCCTCTCAATATTTCCTTGCTCATGTGTCTTAGGAAGTTTTTCACCAAAACTCCCCACCAATGTTTCTATGAATATTGCATAAGAAGAACTGTTTTCATTTTATAAAGAACAAGATTCAAAAATCCACCATGCATGGACCTTATCTCTGAAATGCAGCGCTGCAACTCTGATGGCCTCTTCTTCAAAAATATGGTGCTGCTGAAAATAGGAGTCTAGCTCCTTCACCCAAGCTCCAGCTGAATATGTGGGTGAGCCTTCAAAAGTAGATAGAAGAAATCTATCTGCATCCTGCTGCTTTCTCCCCTACACTTGGATCTTGCAAAACTCCTAGAAATTAGTGTGATCTCTAAACCTTTCAGTTTGAGATTCATACTCCTGCAAAAAGTCACTAAGAGTTTTCCTCTTAGGCATTCTTCATCCTCTCATCCATATCAAGATAGATCTAGGCACTAGACTGCGCTGTGCATCATGGTGTGTAGCTGCATGCTCACACTCACCATGTGAAAATATAGATTCTGCTCTAGATCCAACTTCATTTGGAGATCCCATCTCCATTCTCATCCTCTTCAGCTCTTCTTGAAAGCTTTGCATAGATTTTGGAAGAAGCTTTGTAATCCTATCTTCTTTTCTCCCGTCACATACTGAAGCCTTATTATTTCTGTCCATCTCTCCTTCTTCCTGAAGTATAATGGCCTGAGATCCATAGGATGAGCCAATATTTCAGCTCCGATACCACTGTAATATCTTAGAATTGGGAAAATAAGCAGTATTGGGAATATCTTAAGATATTGCAATTTTGGACTGCTTAGCAACGCATTCACAGAAAAATGAATTTTTAGAAATGTAAGCCATAGAAATGAAAATCATCACTTGCACCCATTATATACATCCATATATCATCTAATTCCAAGTGGAAATTAGAAAGAAATGAAACTAGGTGAGGTAAACAGACCTCCCACACTAGTGTAGCTGAAAATGACTAAAAACGCCAGACACTGCTACTCAGAAATAATGCATAAAAGAGATTACGTAGTATTTGACGGTTTTAACTCTCAGGAAATATGAGAACAAGTAGATATAATCATATATTAGTCGATAATTCTTTAAGAACTGAGATCTAGTCTCCTTATACAAAATACAAGAGAACCCGGGAAGGGTTTCTTGTAAAACGCTCTGCATACAAAAATTGATATTCAGAAATTTACTGAATCACCACTGCAACACCGAAGAATAAGAATGTAGAAGGCTGAGAGATGTCTGATATGATGTATATCCCTCAAGGGATTCCTCCTATGAAATAATGAACCTCTCAATCACAAGAAAACACTCCAACGGAGCCACTAGACCATGCACTGAAGCTACCTCCAAAAATAACGCATTCCCTAGCTAGAACAATGCTGGGAATGTTAGGGAAATGTGTGGTATACTACCACATATATGAAATAAGCTCTATTATTCCATAAATGGGTCTCTCAAGTGAAGGAAGCCTTCCTCCTAGAGAAACTGGCTGAGAAAGAGGGGTTCCAATCCCTTCCATTGCTACACTCTACAACACTGCACAATCACCTGCAAAAACTGCACTGATGAAGTAGGTTGAAGGTTGGCTTAAAAACCTGATATTGAAAATGAATTCAAGAAATATCCCAAGAAGTTCCTCAAGGGAAGAGGTGGGATTCCCACTCGGGAACACCCGGTGCTAAGCAACACTACTACCCTGCGTAACAGCAAGAGGAAGCAAAAGTCTAAGCAAACAAGAATAATAATATAAAACATGAAGAATAGTGATGCTATCCTCTTCCTTAAATAAAACATGAGTTTTATTTCCCTTGGCCCGACTCAATTAGGTCATCTCCATCCAAAACTGTGTTATTCCTTCTTTGATTCCTCCTCCTCCACAACTGCGATGTTGACTTAGTCAAAGTGGACTGAAAAAACTTGATATTATCCTTGTTCACACATGGAGGTGTTTTATTAAGCTATAAAGAGTGTCCCCTTCCACACTTGGAGTGTTTTTATTCCTCAGGAGACTTATGGGATTTTCTACCCATTTATTCACCCGTTAGAGTTGCTGCTAACTCTAATGTTCCATTTAGCTTTGAGGCTAAAATATGGGAACATTACATTTGGTTATGCCACTGTACATAAGATCCTTCGTGTTGGCTATTTCTGGCCATCCATTTTTAAATATTGCATTGTTGCAGTACAAAAATGGCATGCGTGCCATATTTATCAACACAAGATGCGTGCGCCGCCTGTTCCTTTACACCCTGTCATTATCGGTGGTCCTTTTGCCAAATGGGGCATAGATTTTATGACGTGTAACCCTCGTTCGACCGAGGGGCATTCCTATATTATTGTCGCCATCGATTATTTTACGAAATGGGCTGAAGCAATGCCTACACTGGCTGCGGACGATAAGACAGTGACACAGGTCATATTCAATCACGTTATTGCTCGGTTTGGTGTCCCTCAAGCCATCATTACTGACCATGGTTCTCATTTTCAAGATTATATGATGGCGAAGCTGACGTCTAGGTTAGGTCTGTGTCACGACAGCTCAACGCCTTATTATCCTCAAGCTAACGACCAAGCTGAAGTTGTAAAAAAAGTCCTTGTTACAATGCTTCAACGAAAAATTGGGATCCATAAATCAAACTGGCATCTCATGTTCTTTTCAGCTCTTTGGGCTTACCGAACATTGATCAAGAGTGCAACCAGATTTACCCCATTCTAGTTGGTATATGGTCTAGAAGCCACGCTTCCAATTGAATGTGAAATCCATTCACTTAAATTCGCTGTGGAATTAATGCCTAATACTTCTCCTAAAGAAGAACGTCTCCTCTACTTAGAGAGATTGGACGAAACTCATCGCTTAGCTACCTTGGTAATCAAAGCACAGAAGAAGTGAGTCAATGCCCATTTTGACCAAACAGTTTCCCCTTGTTCTTTTATTGAAGGCGATCTCGTTCTCCTGTACAACCAAGCTCATGACAAGCTGGGGGCAGGAAAATTCAACCCATGTGGCATGGGTACTACATTGTCAAACGTGTCTTACAGAATGGGGCTTATGAGCCTATTGACTATGAAGGTTGTCCATTATCGCAGACCAGAAATGGGTTGTATCTGAAAAAATATTATGCTTGAGTCATTCATGCATGATATGTGTACATAGGTGTTTTTTTCATTTTGTGTGCATGCTTTGGTTTGATGTGATTTGTGAGCTTTTTTCTGCTTATTGGGTCTTGATTGCTATGCAGATGTTTATTTCCGCTTATTTCAGTTTCACGGATGGTGCTTCCCGCGGTACCAGGAACTTGTCTTCAACAGCCTGGGTAATTTATGATCCTGTTGGTGAGTTTATTAACTTAAAAGGTATTTGTCTAGGACCAGCTACAAACAATTTCGCTGAGTATAGTGTTGTTTTGGAACTATTAACCGAGGTAGTTAACCTCGGTATATGCACATTTCTTGTGAATTTGCATTCGCAACTTGTTGTTCTTCAGTTGAACGGTCATTATTCGATTCGAAACCCATGCATTTTGAGATTGCATTTGTGTATTTTTTTACTTGAAAGGCATTTTGATTTGATTACATATCAACATATACAAATATGAATGAATACATTAACAGATGCAATAGTTAACATTGTGCTAGATAGACATTTGCGCAATTTATAAAAACATCATCATATGTAAATAGACCCATGTAGAAAATAGATGTATATATATATATATATATATATATATATATATCATTTTTTTGCAAAGTGTGCATCATAAAACCAAAAAAATAATATATGTCTGTTTCAGTTACATCGTGAGACAACATGTCTCTCAAAAATGTGTGGAAATAAAGCCTAAGTGCCTAATCGGTGTGGTGCTCATGATAGCATGTCACCGCCCATACCAACTGCCTCAACAAGCAGTGGATACGACTCGACACTCCTATAGTGTGCCTTTGATAGGCCCAAGGCACATCATCCAAGCAAGCATAGTCTGGGACCCCACAGGCGATCCCCTCCAAGTTCTGCACTATCTCCTCCTCGCCACCCTCACAATGAGGATCGAAATCACGAGGGACTCACCGCGCTATCGGGGACATACCTGCAGTATGCTCTGGGCCAACATATGCATATATATAAGAATAACTGTCAGAACATGCATATATATCAAAAAATATTATAAACTCATGAAAACAAAAATGAGTCTTACCAAGTTCTTCATCTCAATCCTCTCCCTCCGGAAGTGGGAGTTCTGGGTCTCCGGTGAAGTTTGTGCTGGTGTAGGGCCAATCCTCCATGACAATCAATTGTTGTTAGAGCCAATCGAAAAACTCTGGCCTCCAGGACATCTGTTGGCCACCCCCTGCTCTAGGCATCAATGTTGCCCATCGGGCCATCCGTGGCTTGTTGGATGGTGACATTAGGACTATAACCTCCTAACGATGGAATATGGGTAATCATTCCAAGAATAATGATACCAGAATTGATCCATACCCAAACTGCTTTAGTTTGGTCTTCTTGCACTTGGTGAACTACCATTTGATGTTGATGGCCACGGCCTCGACCCAGTTGAAAAGAGTCGGGTTCATACACTCTGAAGCAAGAACAAGTTGTGTCTTCATGGCCTCATGCGGTGCTTGTGATCTTGCAACCCACGTGATAGTGTGCAACACTACTCTCAGTGCTATATCAGGGACGGTTTGGATATCCACTTTGCCGCTCCCCATTAGGGAAATTTTGAGGTCTAAAATGGGCCTCCTAAGAAAAATGTACAACCAAAATAAACTTTATAAGAACCAATAGGATTCAAGATGATTATGTCAACCATGGGGGATGATTCACCATTTTTTAAGTAAAAGGGTAAAAAGATTAAAAAATAATAAAATAATAAAACTACTTTTTCAAATAGTATTTTCAACTTATCTCCCAAATTTTTTATTCAAATTTCAAGTGGGAGTACTCGTTGGATGAAAAATTTAATTCCTCATCCAAGGAGCACCCATGTTTGATACTTTTGATGGACCCTACTACGTGAAAAATGAGAAATACATGAAAAAACGTGATCGCAATCACATTTTTCATGTATTTCTCATTTTTCGTGTAACAGGGTCCCTTGAAAGTATGTAACATGGGTACTCCTTGGATGAGGAATTAAATTTTACATCTAATGAGTACTCCTACTCGAAATTTGAGTAAAAACGTTGAGAGATAAGTTGAAAATACGAGATGAAAAAGTAGTTTTTTCTTTTTTCCTTCTAAAATTTGATGATGTCATCAAATCTTATTTTATTATTTCCACTATTATTTTATAATTTCCTTAGGAGGCTCATTTTAGACCTCAAAATTCCCCTAGTGTTCCTTTTCATGCCCCGTGGCACACCCTGTCAATTACCATTGCCATGCTTTCTTCGGAGTGCCGGGTACCGATCAAGATAGGGACTGCACCCCTACGCGACAATCTAGTGATGAAATACACATCTGAAACTTCGAGTTCAAGCTCCTAATCCTGAAGTACAAAATTCTCCTAATCTTCATCCAAAATTTATTAGATATTGAACTAGTTCGGGCTGAGCCCAAAGACATGGTGTCAGGAATAACTTCTTGAGCCCACAATTCCTGAGGGCATTCATGCATTGTTCATTTTCATTGGCTTTTTCATCCTCCTCACTGTGTTCTCTTTCTTTCCACTGAATAAAAATCTTTTTTTCTTTTGTACCTGCATGAATTGATCATAGAAACATTGTAAGTCCCCTTGGGCATTAAAATTTGCAATCAATTGGTTGTATTTTCTTAAATTCAAAGTTGATTTTGAGTTGCATAGTTGGCATGACTGTTTTGCTAACAGTCGCACCACCTAGCGCAACCCTTGTGTAAAAAAGGGTCGATTGGTGTGGGTAGATGCTTGAAACCCATGCCAACCGTGAAGCCCTAAATTTTGCAAATCCTCCCCGAAGGGATCCAAAATAACAATTAAATGCAATGCAATATAGCTCAAAAGATGGAAAATGGTGTCAGCTCTTAGCTGAAATAGACAGAATCCAGATTGGTCCACTGGATTGTTCATAATCGTCGCCTGAAGATCGCAAGGGAAAAATGTCACTAATGCTCTGCAAAGAGGTAAAAGTGAAAAGTAAATATTATTTACTACTTATGGTCTGTTATAACTTTTCCAAGTCCTAAAATAAGTTTTAAAATATATTTTTCGATATTTTTTCATATTATTTTCGAGGAATATGTTTTACACGCATCTTTTTGTGTAGCGACAATTTTTCACGTGATTATGACGGAGAAACGAGTTGTATTTTATATTTTTTCAGACTTGGTAAAAACACGAAAATCTCACTACTGGAGTCACCTTTCAGCTCTTTTTTGACTCTCTAAAACTGAAAAGATCGCCGAGTTGCTTGTCGTTTTGCACTCGTTAATTTGGCTGCGAAACGATATCTACCCAGTATGCGTTTACCCCTTTTTTGGGCTGGGATAGATTATTTACGAAAAAGGAATACGTTAGCCAATCACGACTAAGAGGTTCTCTCAGACACAATTTTCTACCTTTTCGGATCTGTGAGACTATTTATGAAAAGGGACTGCTGGAGTTTTATTTTCTGCTTTCTTTTCAAACTCTCTAAATATGAAAAGATGTCGAGTTCTTCCTCTGTGAGATTCGTTAAAATTGATGACATCAGATTCCGTTTTCATGATGTTACTTGAATTCCTCCTTCCTAGGGCTCGTCAAATGTACTAGGTTGGATTTGTCCGAAGGACAAACTTACATCGCAAGCATATGCTATTCCCTTCAAGCTTGTTTTCAAAAATAATTGGGGTACTCACCAAAATTGGTGGGGGAAAATGGAACCACATTATAGTCATGTTGGTAGTATGTCGCTCTTGAACATGGCACTTGTCTACATTCATGTCGGGTTGGGGACATCTCATCTCGTTATTTTTTTGCCTCCATGGGTTTGGAAAATCTCTTTTGACCACTCATTTGCTCAGATCCCTTGATGTCAAATACTGCCAAATCCAGTGTCATGCCGCCGATATGTTCAAGCGAAGTTTTCCTCTAAAGTTTTCAACCTCTCTATGATTCTCTGTTGGTCTTGATTCACAAACATCATGTTCCTCTGTCTCGTGCCGATGATGTGGGAAACATTATGGCCCACCTTCGATCGAGGTCACTTCCTATCGGCTCTAGCTTATTATCCACGAAGTTGATCTAGAGACTCCCTTTAGGTACCTTGGAGCCTACATGCCTCAATGGTAGGTTCTTCACATTCGATGCAAGGTCCACATCATTAGCCTTCAATCGATTGACTCTGCGGGTGTTCGACGTCAGATCACTGTTCACATTCCATGGATTGTACCTTTCATACCTTGAGAGTCATTGTCATTACTGGTGGTTTCTTTCGCGTTTGTTAACAAATTTCATCATTGGTTGGTAATCAGACGATGTTCTTGCATGTTCGACTTCAGCTCACATATTCACATGCTCGAATTTGTACTTTGTACAGGTCGAGATGGAGCGCAAGACCCTGGGTTTTGTCTAATAAAATCTAGGTTGAGGGTTCTTTGTGGATTACTATGACTTGTTATATGACTCTTTTGATTGGATGGTTGCGACCATACCTGAGTATATTTGTTGATCCCTACTACTGGCTATGTCCATACCTTAGATATCATTTTTTATGTACTCTATTATGGATGGCTGCACCCATACCACATGTCATGCATCAGATGTATCGGTTGTATTCGTACTTGCAGGTTTTCGAACAGTAGTGTTTGGGTCGAACACATTCTCATAAATAATTTCACCCCTCCCTCTCTCTCGGACCTCATGCTTTAGGGGGCATCTATTACACAACAATTTGTCACCGTCCCTGCAATCCCTCACCCCACATATTGGAGATTATTTCCCGTGACCTATGAGCAGTTTGATCCTCTACAAGCACCTTCCTTACATCCTTCTATACAAGAACATCATTTCTCTTGAAGAACACTTTCTCAAAAAGCCCATAAAAACCTATGTTTTGGAATTGTCACAGGTAGCTAGTTAACCCGTCGTGCTAATATGGAGGATGTACACTAGAGGCCGCGCTAGCTGGTGCTCTGTCTCTTTATTGTACTCGTGCCAGCCTTTTTGGGAATTGTTTTTAATGAAATAGAGGTGGAAGTTTCCTTCAACCACCTCCGGGATGAGTCACAGGAATTGGTTAACTGGATGAGCCACGGATCTCCCTCTTTAGGTAGTGGTTTGCTCCTCCCATGGGAAACTCCTAGAATATAGGTCTCCCTTCCATGATTATAGGGATCCTAACCTCTCCCTATCCCCCTATATAAATGACCTTTCTCCCATCATGAAAGCTAGCTAAACAAAGAGGATTATGAAGCTGAAATGCTGAACTTGGAGAACTAAGTTATAGTCGAACAACTGAGAAGGTATATCAATAAGGAATTCCATCGAGAGGTCCCTTATCTCATCCGAATTCCCCAACGAGCTTTGAGACGTGCTTTGCCCAAGCCCCGCTGGTGGAGACCGCAACATCAGAGCATGGTAGTATCTCTTCTTTCTACCTATTAATATAAGTGACTATTGTTTGGTTCCCGTCTTGTGTTTTTTCTTTATCGAATGCAATATGCTAGTGTTCTCTGACTGACTGGTGGATTTTAGATGGAATTAGTATGTGGTATGTGGTATGTGGTATGTGGTATGTGGTTATCGTTTTCTGATCTCTGTGCAGGTGTTCAAATGCAATAGGCGGAGGGATTGTGACTTGTCTTCGATCAGGAGAGAGCGACTCTCATAATCACTACAGGCATCGACGATAACTTTGGACCACAGGTCGGCCATCTTATCGAATCCTCTTTCATTCAAATATCTAGGAAGCTACACTCTAGCATGATTCTTTGTTTCTAGACCCAACCTAGGGCGAGTGGGATCGCCTTTGTCCACAGAGGGGATTTACCTGAGTAACAATATGGTAATAGTATATTAAATGTGCGCTTCTCTTACATGATTGGTGAACACCTCTTAGAGGGAAAATACTACCATAACCCATTGGACCACAAATAATTTTTTGTTTCCATGCTAATTGTACTCACCTCATGAGATTTTCCACATTAGTGTTTTTTCCCTAGTCTTATGACTAATGACGAAGCAACATATGTGTCTTTTTCTTAGTGGACTAGTTCATAAATCTTTATATGTGGGAATTTGAATAGGACCTAAGAAACTTATATGTTCTCTCATTTAGCAAAGTAAGGTATTTATTTCCATGTGTTGTGCATACATCCTTTTGATGGAATTGAAATACATATTGGAGGCTAAATATCTCTTAGATACTATTTATGTGGTGGTTCTTTCAAGGTACCTCAACTTTATAATTTTTTGTTTGGCATAAGACCTTTTCTTCCAGCCTTGATGATGGCATAGTCCCTAATACCCATAATATGTCGTATTTTTGTTAAATGGATTACCATTTCATTACATTGGAATAAATATGGAATAATATGAATATGAATATAAGGTGAAATTAGGGTTATAACTTCTTAAAGATAAGAATGGGGTCATAACTTATGAATAAGATTTTAAAACCCTTCCTAAACAAGTTTTTTATAATATTCTTTGATGATATATTGATCTATATAAATCATGGGAATCACAGATAGAGCATGTTGATAATTGCTTCCAACTATTGAGAATCAACCAGTTACTCATTAAGCACTCCAAATGTGCTTTTGGGGCTCTTAAAGTTGAATATTTGGGTCACATTTCAAGTTAGGAAGGAGCAAGAGTTTATACCAAGAAAGTGGGGGCTACGTATGACGGGACATGTATCAAAACATTTAAAATATTGAAGGCATTCTTAGAAACTACATCATACTATAAGAGATTTGTGAAAATTTATGGAAAAATTCCAACTCCCCTAACTTCATCCCTTAAAATGAATTCCTTTATTTGGAATGAGGAAGATATAAATGCAAGTTTTAACCCTATATATTTAATTGATACAAAAAAATACTTAATAAACATATAATATATGCAATGGCACAAATATAGACATTAACATAAAGAATTTTACCTTGGAAATCCAAACTAAGAAAACCATAAGATTTCTCCAGGATATTCTTATTTATACAACTACAATAAAATATCTATATCCCATGGAATCCATAAACCACCGAACTATTTTCCCTATACTAGAATACATCCACAATTCCTTAAAAAAATTTAGAGAAACCATGGGATATACCACCATGTGCCACAAAAATAGTAAAAGTCAAAATAATGTGGTTAGAACCACCAAAAAAATATGCAAGAAAGGAACCAAATTTTTTTTTAGGGAACCATCCTCAAATTTCCATGCAAGTGGGATTTTTCCTCAATACAAACCCCCAAAAGTATGGGGTATTCACCCTCTCATGATCCCCAAAATAGAGGGGGTCTATTGCCATTCCGGTGACCCCTCCACTTCACATGGCATGACATACAACACATGATAGTAATCATGAAAAGAATATAACATGTACCTCACAACGTAAAGATTAATTTCTTTAAAGGAAGCATCTGAACTATTCCAGTTTTAGGAGTGCCTAACTTTAATAATACTTTTAGCTTGGAATGTGATCCCTTGCGAGGTAGTCTAACTTGTGTTATTAACACAAGAAGGATTCCCATTGAAATTCAATAGTAAGCAATAATATGATTGCAATTTTTGAAAATCCAAAAAAGAGAAGGAAATCATGGTTGCAACTCATGAAATGAGGACTCTGTAACCATATCTCATTCAGAGGTGTTTTACATCAATTCTTAACATCATAGTCTAAAAAAATTCTGTGAAAATTGATTTCCTTCACTTGAGAAACATAAATGGGTCACAAATATATTGAGATATGATTATGAGATCATATATCATAGGGGCTAGGTAAATTTTTTGTTGGATGCCTTACCTATACAATTTGAAGAGGACGTATCACTCCTTCATTTAAAATTATCAAGTCCAAGTTGGCTTGAGGAATATCATAAGGAATGGATAGAAAAAAATACTTTAAGGAAACTAATCCAACAACTTTAGACAAATCTCAATCCTCTTAATAATTATACATATCAATAAGATACATTGTGGTATAAAGGGGACATTTTTTTGGGCAACGATTTAATCCTAAAACAATTTTTTTTTGAGGATCTACAATCATCACCAACAATGGGCCGAACCCATGAAATAACTGAGTTACCATTCTTTTAGGAAGGATTAAAAACAAATATCCAATATTTGTAGCATCATATGATGCTTTTCAAAGAAACAAAGGAGACATAGTAAATTTACTAGGAGCATTGCAACCTCCACCAATCCCAACACATATTTGGACATACACTTCAATGGATTTTATTGTGGGAATTCCAAAAATAGGAAAAACAATAATGATTATGGTAGTGGTATATAATCTTTCAAAATAAAATCATTTTTGTGTTCCAGCTCATCCTTTCTCTCATTCCTCAGTTTCCTAGGCCTTCATGGATCAGACCTTTAAGCTACATGCTATGCAACCTTCCATAAAAAAATATCTCACATTCACTAGAAAATTTCGACAAGAGATATTTAAGCATCATGGTAAATAGCTAAATATGAGCATTGCATATCATACTCAATTGGATAGTCAAATATAAGTGATAAAAAAGTGCTTGGAAACCTATTTAAAATGGTTCTCATATAAAAATCCACACTAGTTGGAACAATGGTTCCCCCTTTCTAAATAGTGGTATAATACCACTTATCATGGAGTTATCAAATGACACCATATAGAGTAGTTTATGGAAAATAAAAAATATCCATGGAATTTTGTGTACCACATCACATCCAAAGTTCATGTAGTAGATAACACGATTCACATTAGAGAAGTTTTTATACATATCCTTAAGAAAAACATGATTATGATGCAAAATTAAATGAAACAACAAGTTAATAAGTGTAAATTTGAATATACTTTTGCTAAAGGGGATCAAGTGTTCCTTTGCTTACATCCTTATAAATAAAAATTAATTGAAGATAACATTCCCTAGAATCTAGCTCCTAAGATTCTTGGGCTCTATTTGAGCACACAATGAATTGGTTAGGTTTCCTACAAAGTGACTCTTCTAGCCCATTCAAAGATTCATCAAGTCTTTCATGTGTATTTTTTAAAGGATTTTTTGGGATAAAATTGAAAAGTATATACTAACCCACTAGAACTTCATGAAGAATTTTCCATTTGGCTCCATCTATAAGTAGTATTGGATACCAAAGAGTGCAGGGTGCTATACCCGTTATCAAGGAAGTGTTATTTGAATGGAAAGACATGCAACTAGAAGTTTCCACTTGGGAAGAAACAATGATTCTCGAAAAAATTCCTTACCTTTAGCTTTGAGGATAACATGGATTTTAAAAGGGGAAGGAATTTTATGGTCCTAACCTAACTCCCATACTTAGAAACACACTACAACAAAAAAGGTCATTAGTCATGAGGATAATGCCTGTGATGGATCTTTAAGGCCCATCACCAATGTCGCATACGATGGTGGTCCTTAAAAAGGTGTTTTTTTTTTAAAGTGTATATAGTTGTTATGAAACCGACTAAAAAAATAGAAGAAAAGAGAGATCGGCGACTTATAAATCAACCACTTGGAGGGGGCAGTCTCCTTTACATTACATAAATGAACAACTATTAGATGATACACATGACAAAACCTCATTTCTATATATAGGAGTCCATGGGGTCACAATATAATCCTAACCAACCTAACAATAATAATCTAAGGGAACAACAATACCAATAGTGGGATTTTATGGGGCACAATAATAACGATATGGGGACTATAGGGGTACAAAAATAATAGTAGGGGAGCTACACTACCAACAATAAGGGACTACACAAGTAATATATGGACTTAACATGCCCCTTTCCTTCAACAAAAGTGTTTTCCTCAACACTTGAGGAATTCTATATGCTTCTGTATAAAATTCTCTTCCTCCCATGTTGAATCTTAAGTGGGTAACTTCTTCCACTTGATGAGATACTTGGAAATTGATAGATTTCATAGTTGTCGAGTTCCTATTTCTGTGACTGCTTCATGTTCCAATATGTTTTTTCCTTCCTCATCAAGTTATGGAAATATTGTTTAAACTTGAATTTTTTCACGTATAACCTTCTTTAAGAATGAAACATGGAAAAATGGGTGCACTCGAGAAGAAGTAGGAAGCTCCAATTTGTATGCCATAGTACCAATATTTTGAAACACCTTGTAAGGACCATAGTAATTTGGCGATAATTTATTATCCTTTTTAGCTTGCTTGAGGAACATTTTTTTTATATGGTTGTAACTGTAGAAATACCCAGTCTTCTACATCAAAACTTATCTCACTGCGATGTTGATTTGCCTGTTGTTTCATTTGATTTTGTGCCAAATTGTTATCCTTTAAGAGATGGAGAACTTGTTGATTCTCAATGTGATCTTCCACTTCTTGAACTTATAATTTCCTCTTAAATATGATGTGATGGATGGTGGATGATATCCATAAAGTGCCATAAATGGGTTCATTTTTGCTGCAGTGTGGAAGGAAGTGTTATACCATCGCTGAGCCAGGGTTAACCACTTGACCCATTACTTTCATTTATAAGATACAAAAAAATGAATATATCCTTCCAAATATTTGTTCACTATATCATTTTTCCCATCGGATTGAAGATGATAAGATGAGATATGAGCTAGTTGAGTACCCAAACAAGAAAATAATTCCGTCCAAAAAATTCCAGTGAAAATGGGATTTTTGTTGCCCAACACTCTATTGGTTTAGTTCAACTTTTATAAAAGATTATGAAATTTATTTGTCATACATACATTAGCAGTGCACAATTTAATGTGTAGATTTATAGGGACATGCACTTGCAATATGAAATGCTTTCACTTTCAAATATAACAATGTATAAACTCATAAATGAAACACTTCAAGATGTTTATTACTTCTCAATGGGATTGTATACCAATGGTCGATTTGTATCATTATGATCCCAACGATCTGCCTTGAATCCATAAAACCCAGTTTCTTTTCAATCGTTTTAATTGCTTAAATTGAACTCTACTAAACCTCTTGCAATTATTCATTTTCTTTTGTATCGTATTTCTGGATTTGAAATATCTTGAGTATTAATTTTTAATAGACTAATTAATTCACTGAGTGAATTTTTGCAGGACTTAGTAGTTTGGATGAAAGAGAACTATTTTTCTTTGTTCCCAAAGATGAGATGTACTAGAAAACTTGGGGCCGAACCAATCACATTACGACATCTGGCTACTGGAAGGCCACAGGATCTGATCGATTCATTCATGTTACACAGTAATTTTTTATTATCCCTACAATCCCCATATCGCACATTGGAAGGTCATTTCTGTGACTAATTAGAAGTGTCATGCCTTGCAAATACCATCATTGCATCCCTTGCCATGAGTACAACATTCCCTTTGCTGACCATTTCCTGAGCAGACCACTAAAAACACCTATTTTTTCCTTGGCGTTGGTAGCCCGTTATGCCCTCATGCCAATGAGGAAAATTAACACTGAGCCCACACCAGTTAGCGCTATGTCTTAGTTAAGAACCTATGCCAATATGTTTATGGAATGTTTTTTTTTAAAATAGGCGAAGTTTCGATCACAATAACTTCATGGATGAGTCATAGGGAGTGGTTCGACTGAATAACCACGGCCTTCCTCCTTTGGCCTCCTGTTTCCACCTTATGGGGAAACCTCCCAAGGGATAACGCCTCCCTTCCACTATTGTAGGGATCCAAACCTCCTCCTCTCCTCTATAAATATAGCCATCTTCCATTGATGTGCTAGTTGAATAGGTTATAGTTGAATGACTGAAGGTTTGAACATGTTCTAGCTAAACTTGTAGGAAGGAAACTATAGCCGGGAAGCTATTGAGAGCCAAGCCAAAGAGAGAGAGCTTCATCCAGATTCCCGATAGGCTTTGTTGAGACACGCTCCACTATCGGCTCCACCGAAGGAATATCATAGCGTTAGAGCATTTGGGTGTAATCTCCCTTTTGTCATTTATAATATAAGCAACTCTGATTTTGGTTCCATTCATGTGTTCATTTCTTTATGTAATGCAATGAGTTATATTCTCTCTAACTGATATATGGTTACATGCTTTAGATTTTACGTTGTATATCATTGTTTCCTTGCATGTGTACAAGTGTTCAGACATGTCGAACGGAAGGTTCGTGATCTGTCAAGTGAGGAACAGGAAACACCATCTTTTCTTCAACGACAAATGTGTGGGATTTGAGGTAGGCACTCGTCGCAATATTTTTATTTTTGGTAACTAGGAACCAACATCATTGCATGACTTGATTATTGCTAGACCCGATCTGGGCTAGTGGGATCGCCTCTGTCTGCAGAGGGGATTCACCTCCTCAACAAATTGGCGACTCCATTGGGGATCATTGGGAGTTAGTCCTCCTTCTGTTTGGGTTGTTTTCTTGGCTTTTGATTTATTTATTTACTCTTTTGGTTCACCTTCCTTGGTCTTAGACCCCTGTTCAGCGCCAGAGGATCAGATCTAACCTCTTCTTTTCTGAAATTTTCATCTTTTCATGTTTGGCTTGATTGGCACGATTTACACCCTAACAGTCGCACCCATTGGCGCAAGTTGTGAGTTCATCACCTGCGCCATCCCCTGTCTAGCGTTGATTACAACCAGATAGTCGCGTCGTTTCCTGTAGCTGCTAGGGTTTTCCCTTGTTCAGGATTTTTTTCGTTAGTACTTTTTCTTCTAGGTTACTTTTTAGATTTTGCTTGAAGTGGTGAGTCTGGTCTTGGTTCGGAGAAATTATTTTTTTTTCATTTCAAGGCATTGGTGCTTGTTGTCAGCCAGCAACCCACGCCAATTGACCATTGGCGCAAGTTGTCAATGAGCAAGTCACTCCAGTTGGCGCTAGTTTCACCCACAAAAGTCATGCCAATTTCAGGGTGTGTGAAAATTGAGATTTTTTCCCTAAATTCTTCACCAGTGTGTCTTTCCCTTCCAGTATTTTCTCTGTATGAGCATAGATTAAATTTCTCATTGTTCAGCTGAAATGTCTTCTTTCCATGATTGCTTGATGCAAAAGGGAATGAATGCCTTGTTTTGATCTCATGCTTTGGAATTCCTCTTTGTGTTTGACCTCATAGGTCTTGTAGCCTTTTGAGGAATTTCATTATAAAGTGTTTAAAACAATGATAGAATTCTTAGTGTTTGTTTGCATCCATTTTGCATTAATCCTTCATTAAGAAGATTTGCGTTCATTTAGTTTTTGTCTTCCAGTTTGCCTTTCGTTAAAATGCATTAGATCACATTGCATTGAAAAATATTTTTTGAGATCCATCATTGAACTTAGATTAAATTGCTTAATGATTGAAAACTAAAAATAACTTTGAGTGCATTCTCTTTCATTAAAAGCGTGCATTAAGTAGATTCTCATCCATTGAAAATTGCATTGAGTGCATTCTTTTTCTTTCAAAAAAAAAAAAAGGAAATTGTGCATAGATTACAATTGCATAGTTTTCAAAAAAGAGGATTTTGCATAGATTACATTGCATTATTCACATCGTTGAATGTTTGAGATTACTTTTGGATAGTGAAATTCATCTAGTTTGGAACAAATTTCGTTTTCAGTGTTTTTGCTTGTTGCATCATTGTTTTAAACTCTTCCCTTAACTATATAGCATTCATCGAATTGAAAGATTACTTTCCTCATATAGCTGCATATAGGAGATTGTCAGATGAAATGTGGTAGGGCCTTGAAACCGAGACATAATTGAAGATCAAATTTAAAATTTATTGAATCAACCTAAGGAAGCATTGAAACCTAACGAAACATTTTTAGTGGTCTAGGCTAGAGATGTGTTCCGGTGTCTTTAAACCTAGCAGCTATCGCTCGCCATCTAGCTTCAGACAGCGCTAGTACGGACTTGTGCTCCATGTACCATCATGTAAATAAAGGGAGACCCTTCTAGGTTGCAATCCTTTATCTGTAGGAAGCCGAGTCTACCGCCTTGTAACCGTGATACACCGAACACAACATTCAGGGAGACTACCTGCACGTACGGAAAGTTCTTGGTCATTTCTCTTTCATTTGGTCACCAAGGTGTATATTGCAGTTCACGGAAACTTGGTACACCTCTTACCAAGATTACCAGAGCAGTCAGTTTGATCTTTAATGACTCCCTAAATTTGAAAATATCGTCAAACACTTTTCCTTTCACGCTTGTTTCCAAACTGAAAGAGATAGAGTCATCTTCTAATCATTTATTAACTCTTAAAATATGAAACAGTAGAGTTTTGTTTCAATGTTTTAAAAATTAACTGCCCACAAAATATTCCTGGTTAAAGTTAGTTTCCTTAGGGTGTTGTTTTGGGTCCTCTCCAATGGAAAATTTTCTGGAGTTCACCAACCAAGGAATCTCCTCTGATGGGAATCCTGGTCCTTTTCCTGCTTTTGGAAATGTTGGTGCTCCTTATATGGCAACGTTGTCCCTTCTTGGGTTAACTGTTGGGTTTCCTGTTTAGTTGTTTTCAACCTCTCTGGTCCCGGATGTCCCGGCTACTGTTCAATCAGTTCCTCCGCCTGAACAACATCATGTTCATTCCAAGGTGGACCTCTCCCCTTCTTCTTCTGTTTCTGCATCCTCCTCTTCTACTTCACCTGGTGAAAGTATGGATTCAAGTAACCAGGTGGCTAAGAAGAAGAAGAAGAAGAAAAAGAAGAAGAAGTCTAATAAGAGAGAGGCTAAGGCTGCAGCTACTGCTTCTAAAACATCTACTCCGGATGAACCTTCCAACCCTCTACGGAAAATCAAATTCCCTTGCATGTTGTGCCAGGGAAACCATCTTATTCGAGATTTCCCTGGCATTCCCAAGGTTCTTGAATTATGTTCCAAAGGTCGTCTTTCATTTCCTTTGGCTTTCGGGAGTCAGGATGGAGGCACGTCTTCAACTAGTGCTGGTAAAGCTCCTAAGAAGCAGGGTAAGCTTGCCCATCCCTATAAGTTGTGTGAAGGGCACCATGCCATTCACCTTTTTCTGTATGTGGATGAAGCCAAGAGAGTGTTGGACAAATTTACTGTTTCTGCACCCTGACTTCCAGCTAGTTACCAAAAAATTTCTTTGAGTCCTCTGCTATTTGATTCAAGGATTGGTCAAGAGTCATCCTTGGTCAATCTCACTGCCCCAGAGATTAAAATTCAGGAATCCGTTCCCGACCAACCATTGGTCGTGGGAACAATTGAGCTAGCCCCGTCTGCGGTGCATTAGGTATTTTCCATTGAGAGTGGATCTCACACCCCTCAAGTTCTTCTTGTTTCTTCAGATTCCTCGGATTTGGAAAAAGATTCTATTGTCCCCATACCTCAAGAAGCTGCTCCTCCGCCTCTTGTGATGGAGGTATCAGAGGATACTCCTCTCGACTCAGTGATGGAGGTCATGGAGGATGCTCCTTCCTCTTTTGTAACACCAAGGGAAGACCATCTCAGTTCTATGGTAGCCCCTCCAAGTAGTTTGGTCGCTTCCTTCGATTGGAGATGATTCGCGGGTTTTCGCCTTCCTTCTTATGTGCCCTTTCAGATCACAGTATAGGCCTCCCATCTAGACGTACCCAACACCATTATAGACGAATGAATTTCCGTTAGTATTTTATGCTCAACTATTTGGAAAGCTTTCGGTTTGCCACCACTTGTCCCTATTACACAGAATTTGTTGGTGTTTAACAGAGGAACTAGTCAACCATTAGGGATCCTTTCAAAGTTTCCTGTTACTTTGGGAGGGAAAAATGTCCATATGGACATGATGGTTGTTCCTGGCCCATTGGAATTTAATTTACTCTTGGGCCGCGATTATAATTATGCCATGGGAGCGCTTGTCTCCTCCCTCTTTTGTGTGATTTTTTTTCCGCACGAAGGTCAGATCGTGACCATCGATCAGCTTGCGTTATTTGGTCCTAATATGGAAGCTAGTCGAGCATCATCCCTTCCAAATCTTAATCCACCAGTTGTGTCATCCCTGCCGCATGTCAATTATGTGGCTACCTGTCCAGTGCCCGTATTCAGTGATAGTGTCATTGTACATCGTGTGATGGGGGCATTGGGTCCAAACTTCCAAGATGTTTTCCTTCCATAGAATGGGAAACCATTGGAAGCTATGACTTCTTATTCATTATGATGACGTCTGTCAGAGCATGGTTCATCTACTTGTGTCAAGCTCCTTAAACCATGAAACAAGGTCTATTGGAGCATGGTTCGTCTGCTTGTGTCAAGCTCCCTCAAAATGAAACAAGGTCATTCCGAGGACGGTTCGTTTACTATTTCAACCTCGTTAAAAAATGAATTTGGATTTGAGGATGGTTTGTTTTCTATGTCAACCTCGTCAAAAAATTTATTAGCTCATTGAGGATAGTTCTTTTAATGTGTCAACCTCGTTAAAATAATGAAATATGTTCCCGTTCAATTCGAGTCTTTGATTAGATCTTGTAAAATCCCAGTTAAGTCTTTCTCTTGATCTCGTAATTTGAACCTTCACTCCATCTACCGTTCATATGGATTGAAGCTTGGGGGGCATGTACCTCAAATTGAGTCACCATGTTGGGGGCATGAAAACATTTCAAGCATAGTTTGTTTCTGTTTCAAGCTTGCGTAAAAATGAAACCAGTTTCAAGCATAGTTTATCTTTGTTTCAAGCTTGTGTAAAAATGAAACCAACTTCAAGCAGAGTTTTCTGATTTCAAGTTTGTTTAAAAATGAAACCATTCCTATTTTACCTCTTGTGATTGCCATTTTATTAGCCTATTTTTGCCAGATGAGCCTTGGTTTTCTCACTCCATCGTCACTATCTTCTTGGCCAATCATATGCCTTCACTTGGTTGTTTTACCCGTTCATGAGGAACCGTTGCGATGAGTGGTCTTGTTAGGCAACCTCTTGACCTTTACTTGTTGTGAGCAGTTCCACCATTACCAAAACTAGCTTCTACCCTTTATACCACTCGTTCCTCCATGAAGAGTCATATTTCAGCTCTTTTCTGACTCTCAAAAATTGAAAAGATTGCCGAGACTCTTGTCATTTTGAAATCATTAAATGGCTGCGAAGTGATATCTACCCAGTATACGTTTAACCCTTTTTTGGGCTGGGACAGATTATTTACGAAAAAGGAATACCCTAGCCTATCGCGATTAGGAGGCTCTCTCAGAAATAGTTTTCTACCTTTTCAGATATGTGAGACTATCTATGAAAAGGGATTGTTGGAGTTTTCTTTTCCGTTGTCTTTTCAAACTCTCTAAACATGAAAAGACATCGAGTTATTCCTTTGTCAGAATCGTTAAAAACTGATGACATCGGACTCCGTCGTAATGACGTTACTTGAGTTCCTCCTTCCTAGGGCTCGTTAAATGTACTAGGTTGGATTTGTCTGAAGGACAAAATTATATGACAAGCATATGGTATCCTCTTCAATCTTGTGTAAAAATAAAGGGGTACTCGCCAGAAATGGTGGGGAAAATGGAACCAGTATCACCATCGTGTCAGTAGTATGTCGCTCTTGAACATGGCACTTGTCTGCATTCATGTTGGGTTGGGGACATCTCATCTCGTTATCTGCTTGCCTCTGTGGGTTTGAGTAATCTCTTTTGATCACTCATCTACTCTTTTCCACATCATCATGACCTCAGATCCTTTGATGTCAAATACTGCCAAATCCAATGTCGTGCCGCTGATATGTTCAAGAGAATTTAGTCTCTACAGTTTTCAACCCCCCTCTGATTCTCTACTGATCTTGATTCAAAAACATCATGTTCCTCTGTCTCACATCGATGATGTGGGAAACACTATGGCCCACCTTCAATCATGGTCACTTCCTGTTGACTTCAGCTCATTATCCAGGAAGCTGATCTAGAGACTCCCTTCAGGTACCTTGGAGCCTACATGCCTCAATGGTAGGTTCTTCGCATTCAACGCAAGGTTTTCATTATAAAAATTTGATCAGATGATTTTGTGGGTGTTCGACACAAACTCACTATTCATATTCCATGGATTGTACCTATTGTACCTTGAGGGCCATCCTCATTATTGGTGGTTCCTCTCATGTCCGTTAACGACTTTCATTATTGGCTGGTAATCAGATGGTGTTCCTGCATGTTCGACTTCAGCTCACATATTCACATGCTTGAACTTGTACTCTGTTTGGGTCGAGATGGAGTGCAAGACCCTAGATTTTGTCTGATAAAATATAGGCTATAGATTCTTTGTGGATTATTATGATTGGTTACATGAACCATTTGATTGGATGGCTGTGACCATACCTGAGTCTACTCTTTGATCCTTCTTTATTGGATGGTTGCATCCATACCTTGGATCCCGGTTATTATACACTTTATTATGGATGGTTGCGCCCATACCACAAATCATGTATCAGAGATATAAGTTGTACTTTTATTTTTAGGTCTTCAGATGACAATGCTTTCAGATGGGTGTGTTCTCATAAAGCATTTCACCCCTCCCTCTCTCTCGGACCTCATGCTTTAGGGGGAATCTGTTACACAGTAATTTGTCACCATCCCTGCAATCCCCATCTTGCACATTGGAGGGTGGTTTCTGTGACTAATTAGAAGTGTCATGCCTTGAAAATACCATCATTGCATCCCTTTCCATGAGTAAAACATTCCCTCTGTTGACCATTTCCTGAGCAGACCACTAAAAACACCTGTTTTTTCCTTGGTGATGGTAGCCCATTATGCCCTCGTTCCAATGAGGAAAATTAACACTGAGCCCATGCCAGTTGGCGCTATGTCCCAGTTAAGAACCTATGCCAATCTATTTATGGATTTTTTTTTAAAAAAGAGGAAAAGTTTCGATCACAACAACTTCGTGGATGAGTCATAGGGAGTGGTTCGACTGAATAACCACGACCTTCCTCCTTTGGCCTCTTGTTTCCACCTTATGGGGAAACCTCCCAAGGGATAAGGCCTCCCTTCCACTATTGTAGGGATCCCAACCTCCTCCTCTCCTCTATAACTATAGCCATCTTCCATTGATGTGTTATTTGAACAGGTTATAGTTGAATGACTAAAGGTTTGAACATGTTCTAGCTGAACTTGTAGGAAGGAAAATATATCCGAGCAGCTATTGAGAGCCAAGCTGAAGAGAGAGAGCTTCGTCTAGATTCTCGACAGGCTTTTTTGAGACACGCTCCACTGTCAGCTCTGCCAAAGGAATATCATAGCGTCAAAGCATTTGGTTGTAATCTCCCTTTTGTCATTTATAATATAAGCGACTCTGATTTTGGTTCCATTCATGTGTTCATTTCTTTATGTAATGCAATGAATCATATCCTCTTTGACTGATATATGGTTACATGCTTTAGAATTTACGTTGTATATTGTTGTTTCCTTGCATGTGTATAGGTGTTCGGACATGTCGAATGGAGGGATCTTGATCTGTCAAGCAAGGAACGGGAAACGTCATCTTTTCTTCAACGACAACTGCGTGGGATTTGAGGTAGGCACTCATCGCAATATTTTTCTTTATTGTAACTAGGAACCAACATCATTTCCTGACTTGATTGTTGCTAGACCCGATCTGGGCTAGTGGGATCGCCTCTGTCCATAGAGGGGATTTACCTCCTCAACAATTCACGACGAAAATTCTAAGTCCATTAGGATTAAGAAAACACTTGTTTTCTACAGAGGGAGAGATCCCTGCGTATAGAAAATCGATTGGATTATGAATGAATATAGAATTCTTGACTACTTTGATAAATATAAGATGAAGGTGAGTTGTTCTTGTTTATGATTATAATGTTCTACTTTATGTTTTATGTGTGGTGGGGTAAAGACACATTGTTGGGATCTCACTAGTCATTCTCACAAATTAACATGGACTTGTTTCCCTTTAAATAAGTTAAATTTCGCATGAATATCATAGATAAAATTATAGATTCTCATAAAGCCTGGAGGTGGAAACCACTAATTCCAGTGGTTGATTTTTATCAATATCTATTTGTAAATATTATCATGTTCAAAATAAAATAGAAAAATGGAAACTATAAAATAAAATTTAAGCCTAACTGCAATATTTCCAAATAGCTGGCATAAATTGATTTAAAATATTTAAAACAAATTGACGTCAAACAAATAGCATAATATGTCTTTTTTTACAGTGCCATAACCTAAAAATTTTACAATAAAAAATGTTTGATTCTTAGTGGGAAGCATTAAACTAAATAATCATCATCCAACATCTAAGGAGCTAAGTACAGACAAGAGATAAGGTTATCTTCAGTTGGCTCATTGCATTTCAATTTTCGATATTCAAGGGCTCTTCTCATTTCTTTTGTGTATCTTGGAGTCCTAAAACATTTCATCACTCAAACAATAATGAGAATAGTAAATCAAAACATATTCAAAACTTTGAACATTTGATGAACTAAAATATGAGAATAATGGGAGATAACCCTAAACTAAAATAGATTATGAAATTAGATTTATCATATTCAGGATCATAAGGAGGATGATTTTATGGAAAATATTGAGGCATCCATGCTCCTTGAATTTTCCATCAGGCCCAACGTATGGATTATAATGTAGTTTAGAAGTGTGGGGGCCATAAAGAACCAATTATCCTTGTATATCATCACTGGTCAAGTGATGATTTATTTTTCTAAAGGTAATCAAGCTATAAATCATGGAGCAACTGAGTTTGGAATGGTCCAACGCAATCAAATGGCCAATCTCATGAAGTGCTACAGTCTCAAGATCCATGAAGAACTCAGCATCGGTCACCTCCATGTCTTTTGTCCAAATTTCTTCATTTTCTCGGTAAAATTGACCATCCTCTAGTGGAAAACCAAGCCATAATCTGCCCCAAGGGTCGTCAAAGGACCATGGATTTGTGTGTTCTAGCCCCATGAGCATAATCTTCATATTGTATTCCTTATTATAGTCATGTGTCTCTCTGAAATCCAATTGAACAACTATGGCCCAGTTGTTGAAGGTTGAAGCCACTATAGACCTAATGTCATGTATGCTAAGTATTGATGATTATGAAAAATCGAAAAAGGAATAATTTAAATTTGTTGTAGTCACCAATTTTCCACGCAAGAATTTTTATTCCAAAGGTTTTTCCTGTAAAGGCATATGAGTTCCATTGGAGTAATAAGATAAGTTATTATTTTTAAGGTATTCCCTCAGTACATGGACTTTAGAGGCCAAGTGGTTAACGACTAACTCGGTTTCCTCTATTTCAAATTTCCACTTTCTACTTTTATCTCTAATTTTGGAATTGCGGTAGTTAGTAGCAGACTGTAGTTCATGTGTTTCTTGGCATTCTCTGCAGAACAATGTGCCGCTAACATGACCCTCCCATAGTGCTATTGTCAAAAGGCAGGATATTAGCTTGCGAATAATGCCCATTTCAGTTTACAGGTTTCTTGAATTTAAAGATTTAAAGAAATCCTAAGAGCATGCGAACCCGGAAATTCATAGACCCAATAAGACCTTCCTTGAAAACAAGATTCACAATGATCACAAATAACTATGAGAACAAGATCACTGGAATTTGCAATTGGATTAAGAAGATCGCTGAAAATGATAAAAATAAGGTGTGCTCGCACTTTATAACTACTAAGTTTTGGAGTATAGATAATATTATTTCATCAAAAAATTATAATAATATAAAAATAAATATGACCGTTAAAATTCCATTAAAGGGCGTTGCCACCTAGGCCAAGGCCTCTCACAGTGGCGGCACCAAATCATGATTCATCACCATCTTTTTTATCTATATCTATATAAATTTTATCTATATCTATATTATTTATATATTTAATACGTATGCAAAAACTACTATGATTTACTTACCCCACACACAACCACACATATATATAAATTGAAAACTTGGATAATTTTTCTTAAAAATTGAAAATAAATAGTAGTTTAAAATTTTAAAAAAATAAAAATATATTTAATGTGTATGGAACTATGATTTATTTATTCTTCTAGATACACAATTAATATAAACATGTTTATATTTATTAAAAATAAATATTTTACTAAAAGTTATATAACCAAAAAACAAAAAACAAAATACATAAATAGAAAGTAATAGAATATTATTTATTGAAAATAAGTAGGTGTCATTTTAAATCCTTTTCAAAATATTCAAATTACAATAAAAAGTTGGTTGATGTAATTACTTTCTTAGTATACATTACTATTAGAAATAAATGTTTGTTTGTATCTATTTTCATTAAGAATGAAGTTAATATTAAAAAATTATTTTTAAATAAGTAAAAGATTTAATTTTTTATTTTTTATCTTTATTTTCACACACACATATACATATAAGAAAATATAAATTATAATTTAATCTTATTGAATATATAACATGATATATCATATAAAAAATTAAAATAAGGTAAATAGAAAAATTAAAATAAAGAACTAAACACAAAAGAAAATTGTAGTGATCATGAAAATTGTAAAATTTATATAATTATTTAAAAAAAATGTTGTTTGAATTGATATGTATGTTAATAAAAATAATGTTATAATGTGGGTTATACTTTTATGTAGATATTTGTGAGTTCACTACATATTATTGGACTTACTAGATATCCTAAAAATATAGTATAACCAAATCAAATAATTTAATTCTAATAAGAAATTATGGGTTGGAGGATGATTTGGCTAAATTTTGTCATCCTTCCTTTTTGAGGTTCAATTGACTAGTGTAAAGAAAAACAAATCACATCATTAAATTAAGAATAAAGTTTCATGACCTTAAGCCTTAAAAATTAAGATACTATAAGGAGGGGATCAACACTAGTCTAAAAATCATCTTTGTGATACTTAAAAGGTTGAAAATGAAAAGCACATTCTTTTAAAATGAATAATTACACTTTAAAGCGTACCTATTTGAAAATAACTTTCCTAAATTGCTACGTGTACCATTGTGCACCCTTAATTTTAATGTTAGACGATTCAAGTAATCTATACCTTAGGATTAAATACTGTTATTTTTTCAGTTATAGAAGAAAATATATACTAACGAGCATCAAAATTCTCTCACATCAGAACTCTGTGAGGGTTTATGCTCACATACATCGAGCTCATTTTCTTCTCCGGTGGCTATGAGCATGAAAAAATCCAGCCATGGTTTCTAATCGGTTCTGTGAGCCCTGTGAGCCCTTTGAAATGCATTCTCATAGTTAGAGATTGCTTGTGAAGCTGTGAACACATTCTCATAGTTAGAGATTTCTTGTGAAGCTGTGAGCCCTTTGAAATGCATTCTCACAGTCAGAGATTGCTTGTGAAGGGCTTCACGATAAATTTTCACCCGATTTGAGCATACAAATTTTGTGGTTCTGTGAGCCCTGTGAGCTCTTTGAAACGGACATTGGTTGTGAAGGGCTTCACGATAAATTTGTAGCGGACTTGAGCTTACAAATTTTGTGGTTCTGTGAGCCCTATGAGCCCTTTGAAACACATTCTCACAGTTATAGATTTCTTGTGAACAGATTCACCATAAATTTGCAGCCGATTTGAGCATACAAATTTTGTAGGTGGCTCTGTAAACTTTGCAAATTAAACTGTTAAAGCCAGGAGTTTGTTCTATCACCTGGTTAGTTTTGAAGGTATATTGTTGCATATTTAATCTCCAATTTTTTTCAAGTTTTTTTTGGTTAATTTGCAGAGTTTTTCTTGTGAATGGTTTCATGATAAAATTGCAACCGATTTGACCCTACAGATTTGTACATGGCTCTGAACTTTGCAAATAAAGAAATTAAAGCCAGTGGTTTGTGTATCTTGTGCATGCTATGGATATCTCTTGTAGAGATAAGGTGAGGTAGGGTGCTGCCTCTTCTCTTTTCTAAAAGCTTAAATGGAACTAAATCAAGGGACTTTTAGGTAGCCTTTTGCCTCTTTGCAGAATCCATTAGGTTTGGAATTTCTCGTTTTGGTTCCCTGGTTGGGTCACAAGGGCTATATGGGCTATTTTTATTGATGGATGGTTTAAACCCTAGGTGTGAAGCATTTTCCCAGGCATCTTCCACTTCCTGGAGCTTCTTTTCCAATTTGTTCTTCTCATATGCCATGTCATGTAAATCAGCTTTCGCCTCATTCAGTTCCCTCGTATATTTCATATCGTCTTTGACCTTTTCAATCAGCTCCCTCATAAATTTCATCTTATCATCTCTCTGTCTAATTAGTTCCCTCTTATAATTCATGTTGTTATTACTCCATGTATAATTGCTGAAACCCAAGAATTCTCTTGATGAAATTCCACGATACATTTCAAAAATTCCTAAGTTAGCTGCAGGTGGAACTGACTGAAAATGAGATACTATTTCTTGTGATGGTTAACTGTTTCCCAGTGTTATTAATCCCACGACATTGAGTATTAAACAGATCCAGATGAGAATTTTAAGTTTTAGTTATAATGCTCAGAAAAAATTTCCAATACTTTACAATTCCATGGCGACATGGTGGACAAGGGGTTCCAAACAAAGGAGTAACCGTACCTTCTTCAAATTGAGACCATTCCCAAGCGTGTCTCTTTTCCAGGAAAAATGGGATATTCTTTACAAATTGAGGAATACATTGTACTGATTCCAAACATTCCAGATAATGCGAGAGGTAGTTGTACGTTCGATTCAGGTGACCAAGTGGCATCTAAAGGAATTGAAAACATTCATGTCATATGTCACATTGACAATTAACGTGAGAGGATGGAGGTGTTAGACTCCTATACCAATAGGTGTCATTTTTCATGATTGTCTTGATTGAACTATGGAATATGTTCAAACCTTTTTCTTGAGCAAAGGTGTTCCATATTCTTGAAAAACCAAAAAATCAAATAATTTAAAAAATGTAAAGAGGGTATACCCTAAAAGAAAAATCAAAGGGTAAAAAGAATAAAATGGTCAAAAAAGTGAAAGAAATGAACCCCAAGCAAAAAATAGACCAAGGAAAGTGTGCAAATCCAAATGCCACTGCTATTTCATTTTTGTAATAAATCAATTGTGTGCAGCTTGTCAAACCTTTGCCACAATTCATGAATAATTCAAACTGTTTAAACTTGGCTTACTCATATTTCAATTTCATGTTATAGATTAGAGAATAAATATCTAGCCAAACAGTTTAATCTTGGCAGATAAGTAGCTAGGTAGAGTGAATAAAAGGTGCTCAACAGTTTAATCTGAGCCCTTGGATGTAATAAAGGTAGAAATAGATAGATTCATCATGTAAAAAGAAAAGATTGATCAGGGTTTGCAAGTCTAAATGCACCCTAATAAAGAAGACAAAATGGTAGTGTTAAGTAGATAGGGTAGGTAGATGGTGCTGCAAAGTGTTATCTGATGAATGGTGCTGTTACATGTTAGTTAATCATTTACTTTCATCAAAAGTACTCAAGCAGAAAATACACTGGAAAATCACAGCAAGCAAAGTCAAATTCATTAACCTCCCCCATCATTTTTCCCCCTCAAGAGTTTTACTAATTTCCCCAAAAAGTACTAAGGTAATTGGAGATCAAAGGGGCTCAAGGCATTTCCTTGACTTCTGGAGGGACCGGACCCTCGGCCTAATGATCAAAAGACCTAAGCACTTGAAATAATCCATCATTGATTATCTTCCATCTTTAACTTTTTCCTAAATAAAATCCTATTTTACTTAGGAAACTGATGCAATATTCCATAAAATTCCTCAAAACAACTTGTTATTCTAAGTTTAAGTGTTGAAGATAAAATGTTGCAATTTACTTCATAAGTTATCACTTTCTTAGATGTACAAAGATGTTTTGATTTTCCTTGTCCCTTTTCATATTAACATTTGATTTTACTATATTAAATCCCTAGTGAAATCCCTTTTCCTAAGTATATAACTCCCTTTTCTAATAAATATCCCCAAAACCCTTTATTATAATGTTTTACCAAAGTATATATTCCCGCACCTTGAAAATAAACACCCCGCTTTATAAAGCCCTTTGGTTAAAACTATAGCCTTATATATAAATTCCGCCCCTATGATGAATTAATTATATTAATTCATTCATCATATAATAAAAATATATACAAAAAACTTTAGACATACGACAAGTATGTTTAATACCAAAACATATCAATAAACTTTGCGAAAGTCTAGGCCACCGTGTTCCGTCCACGTGGCATTCCACCTGGCCAAGCTCCGCCGCAATCCATTTCATAATTTTATGGGGTTAATTAATCATTTGGACTAATTAACAACCATTTCCGCCTATTAACTTTTCCCCGGGGTAATTAGATCACGCATTAAAACCTTTTTAAAACCCCGACTGGCCCACCTTTGAAATCGCACAAGTTCCCCGTCCTTTCAGTCGTTGGATCATTCGTTCGTTGATCAACGGTGATTATCAATCCCGCTGCCCATCCCTTGCCAGCATGTTAACAAGCGGGGGATGGGCGGTTTTTGAAAAGTCAGCATTCCACGTGGCGTTAAAACTATGGAATCGCTCCCCCGCGTCTTTTACCGCCTTCGTCCATAAGCGGTGCGGGCTCACCGCTTACCGCTTACCGCATACCGCCGGCCCCACTTCCCTACGTCACCCCGTACGTCAATGACGTCATCACCTCGAAAAAGACAAAAACCCTTTTGACTTGTAAATAAGCCATTTTTCGTGTTTTTTCAGTTATTTTTTTTTTTTCTGAAAGAGACAGAGCTCCCGCTGCAATTTTCAAATTCCACTGCAAATACACCAATTTACTCCGAAATTCAGCTGCGTCCGTGTTGAAGAACGTCCCCGCCATTGTTCATTACCTGTTAAAGAACCAGTTTCCATCTAAAAACAGGTATTTATCATTTCGCGCCCCGACTGCAAGTCAAGCTTAGTTTCCTTTGTTTTTTCTCTGAAAAAGTGGTTAAAAATCCTATCTGAGTCCTCATTGAAGATTTAGAACCTGTGAATTTACTTCCCAAACCTGCGAATTGTTCCAATTTCCTCTTTTGTCAGATATCCCGCCCGGTCTGCAAGAAAAAAACGAAAACCTCCATTTTGAATCCACAAGAACCAAAATGGAGGCCCCGACAGCTCTTAATATCACTCCATTGAATGCTCTTCACCGGGAATTAGACTATTTACCTCTAATAGATGAAGATTTCCAAATTAAAGACCTGCATTTTGATGAAAGTCCCCGTTTGAGTTTCTATCGCTGCAGAGACGAACACTTAAAGGGGCAAGATCTTATAGGGTTGTGGGAATCCAATCTCCCAAGGTATTTTATTCCTACAGTCCACGTTTTCCCTGAAATCATTCATTATTGTCATGCAAATTATGATCCTGCACAAAGAGCTGTAT